>CM076581.1:1400294481-1400525701 GCA_034641835.2 Pinus albicaulis | reverse complement strand
ACAAATTACTGTGTAACAGCAACATTGCAACACAACCATTCCGCCATCCGCAAATCCGTTCCATCGAAGTTTCATTGCGATGTGATGCGCCGATGCGATGTGGTCCCCACGTCGCAGCATCGTAACATCGCTCATCGCCAAAGTCCAAAGTCCATTCCGCCAAACCATTATTTCACCGAAGCGCCAATGCGATATGGTCCCACTACCAACTCAGCCGATACGTGGACCAATCAGCGTTTATCGCATTCGTTTTTTCCATGACGCCATCAACCAAATTTGTTACACGAAAATAATCCAATATGATTTAAGTTTTGATTCGAGTTCTGATGGGGCCCAGTAATCATCCAATAGGAGAGCCTTCGTGTTGTTTTCAACCTCGCTGACACTATGCTCATTTGTTACGCGAAAAGTTTGAAATGCAGTTTTGTTTTAAGTTTGAAGTCAGGGCCCATAGGTTAATTAAACTTTGTTTAAGTTTTATGTGACACAGTATTAAAAGCTTTTGTTTTATTTTGTTTTGTGTTTTTAAAACACTACGACATATAAAAAGTGAAAATCCCATAGGTTGATTGTAAGAGTGAGGCTGTGTAAAGAAAAAAGGCCGAAGGCTAAACAAAAAAACAAAGAGCACTGTGTGTGCGATTTTTAACAGACAGAGAAGTTTTTTTTTTTGCACTGCGTGTGAAGTAGTCCAGTATTTGATATATTTTGTAAATCCCTCAAAGGAGGAAGAACTACAATTTTTGTAATACGGTTTTATGCTTTGAAATAGAAAGCATTTTTATGCCATCTCTATCCAACATTTCTCTGTGTTAAAAGAGGAGAATTTTTATTCTCCCTGTGTGTTCAGAATATTCAAAAATTCCAACATGGTATCAAAGCTTATCTAGGCTCTTTGAAGGTGTCAAAAAAGCTGAAGGAAGGATTTGTTGCAGCAATTCTCCAGCAGAGTGAAGGCTCAGCAAAAGTCCATGTATTTCTCAAAAAAATCAGAGTTTTGTTTTGTTTAAAAGAAGGCAGTCCTCAGAGACAGAGTTTGTCTTTTAAAGAAGGAAAGATAGTTTGTTTAAGAAAAACACAGTCCAGTTTATTGGAAAGTTCAGCTAGTAAGCCATGGCTGGACCAAGCACCAGTATGAGTATTGGAAATACTCAGCTCACACAATTTAATGGGAAAAACTATGATTATTGGGCCATTACCATGAGAGCCCTGTTTTCCTCCCAGGATCTATGGGAATTTGTTGAGGATGGTTTTGATGAACCAGTTGATGAGAAAGCCTTTAATGCCTTAACACAGGCATAGAAAGATTTATTGAAGAGCAATAGAAAGAAGGACTCTAAAGCCCTCTTCTATCTTTATCAAGCAGTACATGAGAGTGTGTTTCCAAGGATAGCAGCAGCTAAGAGATCCAAGGATGCATGGGATACTCTTAAGACAACCTATCAAGGTATGGAGAAAGTGAAGATAGCAAAGCTATAATTGCTAAGGAGAGATTTTGAAACTCTCTGTATGAAAGAGTTTGATAACATAGACTCATTCTTCACATATGTGATTGGGATGGTCACCTAGATAAGGTCTCCTGGAAAGACACTTGAAGAAAGAAGGATAGTGGAGAAACCATTGAGGAGCCTACCCTCAAGGTTTGATGTTATTGTAAGCACCATTGAAGAGACAAAGGATCTCTCAAAATTCACAGTTGATGAACTTCATGCATCACTGATGACTCATGAACAAATATTGGGAAGATCAGTAAACCCATATTTGGAGCATGCCTTCAAGACCGAGATGCCTTTTGGAAGAGGAAGAGGTCAAGGCAGAGGAAGAGGCAGAAGCCAAAACAAAGGAGGAAGAAATAGCCCTTCACATTCACATAGAAGGAGCAGCAAGCAGAATCAAAGCCAAGGCCAAAGCAGCAGCCAGCAAGGTGAACACCAACATGCTCATGGACAAAGGTATGACAAATCCAATGTCCAGTGTCATTATTGCAAGAAATATGGGCACTATGCCAATGAATGTAGGAAAAATAAAATGACATGAATAATAGGCAGAATGCAAATGTAGCAAGAGAAGAAAAGAACCCAAAGAATGTGTTGTTAACATGTAATGTAGCACAAGATAAGCAAGATGATGTATGGTTCTTAGATTCAGGCTGTAGTAATCACATGACTGGAAACATAGCAATGTTTGCCAATCTTGATGAAGATGTTAAATCTGAAGTAACAACTGGAACTGATACTAAGATCTATGTCAAGGGAAAAGGCAGATTAAGTATCCGTGCAAGAAATGGTGAGCAGAAATTTGTGCCAGATGTATACTATGTTCCTGGCTTGAAATGTAATCTTTTGAGCGTTGGGCAGCTCATTAACAAAGGTTACAATGTATTCTTCAAAAATGATGTGTGCACAATAATGGACATACCTCCAAGCAAGAAGGTTATTGCAGAAGTGAAAATGACTAGCAATAGAATGTTTCCACTCAAGCTTAATATAGACTTGAAGGGAAAGAGAAAGAATGTAGCAGTTGTAACTCAAGAGGTCTTTCAAAAGGAAGTGAAAGATGAGAATTGGTTATGGCACTTGAGATTAGGACATCTCAATTTCGGAGGACTGAATTTGTTGCACAGAAAATGAATGGTAAGAGGACTACCATTGATTGAGAAATCGGACAGCCTATGTGAAGGCTACATCTTGGGCAAACAACACAAAGAAAACTTTCCATCAGGAAAGAGCATAAGGGAAAAGGCACCCTTAGAAATTATCCATTCAAATTTGTGTGAGCCGATGCAAACATCATCAATATCAGACAGCAATTACATGTTGACCTTCATTGATGATTTCACAAGAAAAGTATGGGTTTATTTCTTGAAATATAAAAGTGAAGTGTTTGAAAAATTTTGCCACTTGAAAGCTCTTGTAGAGAAACAAAGTGGGAAGCATATAAAATTCCTAAGAACTGACAGAGGTGGTGAGTACATCTCAAAAGAATTCCTGCATTTTTGCAAAGAAAATGGCATACACAAATAGTTCACAACAAGGTACACACCGCAGCAAAATGGTATTTCTGAAAGGAAAAATCGAACCATCATGGATATGGTGATGTTGGGTGCTAAAAGGTGCCTTTTAAAACACCTATTTATCCCACATTAATTATCAACTCGGGCAAGTCCTCTTATTTCAAGAGTGTACACAATATGTGCACGCTATAATCCCAGAGAGTAATGTTTCTTAAAATGTAGTATAGATCTTTCAAATACAAGAATAAATGGATGCTTTTAATAAATCCCACTTGCAACTAAAGGAAACTCAATGCTTTAAAACTAAATCATTCATTCAGCAAAGTAATAGCAATTATTAGTCGAGGATACAGTAGCAATAACTCATTCCTCTTTTAATTGATGTAAACTAATCAAGCATAAATAAGATCCTCAATCTGAGAGCTTTGACAGCAATAGCCAATGTTCTTTACAGTTATTGATCTCACACATAACACACTAAATAACCAATTGGAAATGGCAATGAATTAAATCAATAATGCTACTGCAACTGATGGAAATGAGATAATTATGCTAATTGTAAGAATGTTAAAAGGAAAAACTAAATTATTGCAGAAAGTAAATGAGCAGCAACGCTATATAATAGAAATAGACAGCAACGCTTATGTGACTACAATGAACAGCAAAACTAAGTTACTGAAATGAACAGGGAAGCTCTATAATTAGAATGAGAAACAAAACAATATACTTGCAGAAAGAAATGATCTTGTTATGAGGAAAAAGAACAGCAACGCAATTCAATTGCAGAAAGTAATCATTAAACAAACCACACTTGCAGAAATCAGAAATAAGACAAACCACACTGTATGGTATAGGAACAGAAATTAGATCCACCAGGAGCTAGGCCCTTAGTTGTCGGTGAATACCGTTAGATTACTTCAGGAGATGCGAAGGAACTGCAACTATTTTTATATATTCATTATTGCATAATCGTTACAGCAAGTTCGTGCTCTGCTTCAACAGCGAGAGTCGATGATCAAAGTTACAATTTCAATAGTAATTCTCCCATTCCTCCTATCCTATCCTATCTATCTATAATCTAATAATATATCTAATTCTCTCTCTAATCATCCATCATGAATCCCCATAATAACCCCCCTCCTTCTCTGATCTCTGTTCTGATTTAAATACACATAGTGAAAAGAGAAGTTACAACCGATATGATTAAAAATTATTCCTATTACAAAATTGGATTGCTTACAACCAATTGATCAGCAAGATCATATCTGAAATATCCTTTCATTAATCATTTAACAAGAACAGGTCGAATTTGGTATTGCAACTGGAAGAATTTGGAAAACGGCCACAATAGTGAATCTGGAAAAATCGTCCTCAGAGAGCCTTCTGTTTCTCTTAATACAAACCGAATTTGGGCACATTGCTCTTTCATAAAGTTAATTCGGTCCGTTCTTGACAAAACCCATGTTTCATATTTTCCAGATTCTTCTCCATTTTCCCAATACATCCAATGCAAAACTCTCACTTCTTATTCCAGCGAATTTCTGAGTTGGCATATTTAATGATGAGCTGGAGATCAACTCTACAATCTGGAAAATATCTTGGAGGCTAAAATGGTGAGTGATGTTACAAAAAATTTATTAATAAACCATAATTGGTAAAATCATGCATAATCATCAATTTATTAAAAATAAAGGAGAAGAAATAATATTTATCCATAAGAGCATAAATAATTATAAAATGGAATTACATGATAAATTATGATAAATAACATGATAAAGAAAAGTAGAAATGGATGAAATAGGTGTTAAAAAATAATAATAATAATAAATATTAGCAGCCCAACATACCCCCAAACTGAATATATTGCATGTCCTCATGCAACCCAAAGACAAAACCCATGTGTTAACCAAGCAAAAAAAATTGTTCATCCCAACTCATGAAATGGATGGAACAAATGAATTTTTCCTCAAATAATGAATATTCAATTTTAGCAATCTTGATGAAAGCGTAACAATTTTTACAATGGACGTTCAACTATATGTAGATGAAGTTGCAAAAAAATGTGATATAAGTAACAGCGAACTTCATTAACCATTTTCTCAAAAATCAAATCATTTTGATGCACAGATCATGAGATATAAACAAAATGGCTGTAGGTGATAGTGCATAATTTTTGAAATTTTATGAACTAATTTAGCGTGAAATTATCTGGGTTTGTGTATTTTAATGTTACCTCTTTGTTATCTAGAAATCACAAAAATTCAGTTCATAGTTTTAAAGATATATGCAAATCAATTTTTGTACTATATAAAAATGAAATTGTATGCCTTAAATGAGAAAGAAAGTAGAAAACATCCATCATGTGTAGAAATTTCTTCCCCAAACTGAAGAATTAGTATGTCCTCATGCAATGCTAAAAAATAAAGAGAAGTGGTTGCTACAATTTGTTGAAATATATGCTTGGTGTAAAACAACATGGAATAAAGGAGGTGTTGAGAATGAATAAGAATATCAATGGATGATAAAGAATATTAGTGACATGGTCATAAGAAATAAATGAAGAAAAGCAACACTCCCCCAAACTGAAAGATGATGTCTCTAAAAAATGGAAAGTGGTAAAGATGTGAAATGAATGATGATAAATAATGCTCAATGGATTTTCATTAAATTCTCCTAAATTCGTAATAAATCAAAAAATTATGCTAAGTGTTACCTCCGAAAAAAAAATGTGGAATGACATGTAGGGACTGGCCTTTGTTGAAGCTAATGTAGGCTGAGCGGATATTGAAAATGATGCAAAAGGTGGAAGCCATGCAAGCACATCATGTCTGAAGAATTGTGCGCGTTCGTGAGTTGCGTGAGCCTGTGTTGTGAGTTGCAATAGTGTGGTCGTGCTGCGAATAGAATTTCCTCCCCATACTTCTTGTTCTCTTGTAACCAAATCATGATTCTGCATGCAATTTTCTTGAATCCATAGTGTTAATTTTGAAAAGAAACAAATAAGATGTATGTCAAAATTTCAATCAGAAAAACTTCTGTAGAAATGCAGTATGAATATTGTGGAAAATCAACAAATTATGGTAGAATTTTGTACTTATATCATGTGTTATCCATAATGCATACATTCCCCCTTCCAATTGAAAAATGGATTCCATGACCATTTAGCATCGAAAAAGTGTTGTGCTGATGACAAGGAAAGGGAACGAACAATACAGCAGTAAATGAAGCAGAGTACACATATCAAATGATAGGACAGCAAGAGGTATGGTTATAATGAGGGCAGAGTGTATAAAGATAGTTATGAATAAGAGATAAGATTTTTGGGTTGATGATAGGTAATGTGGTAATTAAAAATGACAACAATATGCAAGAAAAGATACCTTACTGACGATATTCCATCTGAAAATTATATGATTGATTTAAAAACATGAACTCATGCGTAAATATTCATAGTAGGGAGAAATTAGGGAAATAATCTCTCTGATAAAAAGAAAATTAGGAAGAGGGTATTATAATAATTATTGATGTTGAAAATAGAACTTCAATACCATAAGCAGAGCCTCTCCTGCCAGCAGGCGTCCATAGCCTTGGCAGGGTTGCTTTTTAACCCATATGAGCTAGGATCCTCAATTTATAGTTGGAGAATTCCATTGTTGTTCTACAGAAGAGATCAGTGTGTTGGCGTGGTAACCAGATAACCACACCGCCATTCACTGGGAAGTAGCAAAAGTGATCAGGCTGACTCGTGATGAGACCTCATGTTCCAAGGATATTGTGGCTATCCAATGGATCATAACCCTGGTGTGGTGGCCATAGTGGGAATGTCACTTCGCTACAACATTATGAACATGATAGGTTGGCTCTTTAATGAGACCCCCTATCCTCTATCTATAGACAAGATTTTGTTGTTTTTACACCTTTTATGATAAATAAAGGGAGGCTCAGTACTCCTTAAGAGTGGGGATGGTGGAAGAATTTTGAACATGTCAATAGAAAGAAAATATACCCATAATCTTACTTATAATAGATAGATAGAATTGTAGCCAAGAGAAGTGAAACCAGCATGGTAAAGATGATCAATCAGTATCATATACAGCATAAATCAATACAGTAAAGTAATATATAAATAATTGTGTCTCTTTTGTTTGTTTTTTGAAAAAAAAAACCTATCATCAAGAAGTTGTCTTGTTAAAGATCATAACATCAAGGATATTCACTTGCTTCAATAGATTCCATTATTTTTGTCCTCATAAAAGTATTGTACTTCATGCGATGCAAGGGAATCAATAAAATGTGGTTGAGATGAATTAGGAATAATCGCACAAGAGGGAGGAATGGTTGTTCTCGAAAATATTCCCAAAGTGATGTTCCCTTGAAGGAACAGCAAAACACTCAAAAAAGTGTTGTTTCTTTTAAGGAACAGCAAAAATACACCCAAAAAAAGTGTTGTTCCTTAAAAGGAACAATAAAAAATATACCCAAAAAAATTGTTGTTCCTTTTAAGGAACAGCAAAAAAATGCATGCGAAAAAATGATGTTCCTTAAAAGAAACAACAACAAAAATACACAAAAAAGTGTTGTTTCTTTTAAGGAACAAAAAAAAATCAACACGCAAAATTGTTGTTCCTTAAATTGAATCGTTGTTGTTCCTTAACAGGAACAGCAGTTGTTCCTTAAATGGAACAGCAAAAAGACAAAACCGCGAAACTGTTGTTTCTTAAATGGAATCGTTGTTGTTCCTTGAGAAGAACAACAGTTGTTCCTTAAATGGAACAGCAAAAAGACAAACACGCGAAACTGTTGTTCCTTAAGAGGAACGACAGCTGTTCCTTAAAATGAATAGCAAAAAGACAAAAACGCGAAACTTGGTGTTCCCTATAGGGAACAGCAAGGCAAAAATAGAAAAAAACTAATGTACAATCTATTATCTAAGCAAATCCAATCAAATAAAAAGAAAACAATAAGCAAGAATTTGTATTGTGGGGTCTTCATTATTCAATTACCAATGGAGCGAAAACTACAATTTGAAGGGAGCAACACCTAAAACACAAAACATAAAAGAAATCAGAAAAGAAACAACAATTTATTAAGTTACAATAGCTATGATGTTATTTCTTAAAGCAAGGAAAAAAAATGATCTCTTTGAAAAATGTTTTGGCGGCAGTGACATGACATGAATCTTCAAATGGAAATCAATTCTTCATTTTTTCCTGTTATGAATCTGTTAGGTAATGAGTTGGATGAAATGCCCTTGTTTCATTAAACTTTCTTTCAAGAATCGCTCGTCCATAAATTGACCTTCTTTATTATCCTAGGACCTGCAAAAACACAAGTGTCTACCTGCAATAAAACATTAAATCATGGAGAAATATAGGTGATCGGGCTCCCCTAATCAAGGAATTATGCAAAAAAAAACAAGTAGTTACTCTATATAACAAATCCACGGAGAAAATAACAATTTTTTTTGTCACGTGCAGAAGAGCAGTGGCCAATCATGCTAACCTGCAATGTTTTAATCACAACTTCTTTGTTTTTCGTCCAAATTGAGTGATTCTAAAGCCAGATGAGAGCTAATTTAAAGGTATGTCTCCAATAGAAATAGGTTTTAAAAAATCAATGCTATGATATGTCAATTTTACTTAGAACGAACTGCGTAATAAAGTCATTTTCGATTTTCCAGCTCAGACCAACAGTTGATATTTCAAGAATAAATTTTTCATTTGATGATGGATTAAGCTGATTCAAATTGGAAATGAAAGTAGATTCATTTATTTATCTTCACTAGAAACAGGTTTTGAAGACAAGAAGAATTGATGGGTCAAATACGCTAGTGAACCGCTGAGAAAACAAAGTTTCAAGAGTGCTGATTTATGATAAGCAGTCAATATTTTGGTCATAAATTCCTCATACGATATCAAAATTGAGTGATTCAAATTGCGTTGTAAACTATATTCATGGATGAATATACCATAGAAACAGGTTTTAAGAATATAGTCATTTAGGCCTCCAAAAACGGATTGTCCCAACTCTGTTCCTGAGCTGCCTACTAGACACCCTCTCAATGTTTTGGTTATAAGTTTTTCGTTTCAAATCCAAATGGAGTGATTCAAATTGGGTTGGAAAGTAGACATCAAGTGCTACATAGGATAAAAACAGGTTTTAAAAATATTCACTTTTGGTCCCTCAAAACATGACTGTCCCAACTCTGTTTTTAGAAATTTCATCAAGCCCGCAAGCCAAAAAATATGATATTCAAGCAATTTTTTCATATTGGTGATAAAAATGAATATGGGTGTTTGTAAAATTGTTATTTTCAATATAATACATCTACATACATAAATAAATTAAAATATTTATCACCGATGTTGATATTCACAGCGTGTTGCAACAAAAACAATTTTTTTTTTTTACATAATAATAAAAATGTATTTATTTGTCCTTATTTATTTATTTTCTGCACTAACCTACTCTTCTTTGAAAATTGAATATGCTTACATATAAGAGTACTTCCAGTGGAGCCATTTTCAAAATAAGGCCTGTATTATGTACATACCCAAATTTGAAAAATGCATGTTAATAAATAGTAGAATATGAGAAGCCAACTTCCTTGAAAAGATGGTGCCAAAAATTGTCGAAGTATGGAGTGATGCTGCAAACAAATGAAGTGAAACCAATCTTCAATGTATCCCTTACTTTCTTGATTTCCCATAGCCATCATATCATGAAGTTCTTGAGTGTTTAAAACAGCTTGTTGATGCAAGCTAGAAGAAACCTCATTTTCTTTCATAACCTCTACAATTTTTGGATTTGAGACATTCTGAATCTCAGTATAAGTTTTCTCCAATGGTGCATGTGAGATAGAATGGGTGGGAAGGGTGTGTAAATTTTGCAGTTCAACATTGTAAGCATGTTGTACTGTTTTATTATGGTGAGGGTGTGGAATGAGTTGAGCAGGAAATTGTGTAGGGAATGGAGCATTTTGATGATGTAGTTGATTGGGTTGAATGGATGATTTTGATGGGCAAGCAAGATGTTGTGGAAGAGCTGGAAGATGTGTTTGTGCTACAAGATGAGGGAGAGTAGTCATGCAATCATAAGATGAACCATGCCAAACTTGTAGACAAGATTGGTGGTGGTTATATTGAGATTGGCATGGCTGCCCTAACATATGAGTATTCCATAATGGATTATGCAAGTAAGAGAATGGAGAGGAAGTGTTTTGAACCATACCTGTAGGCCATGATTTCCATGGTTTTGACCTTGTTGTAGCTTCCCCATCTCTTTGATATGCTACTTCCATCCTAGATAAGGAAGAACAACTATCTATGGGATGCTCTTTTCGGTAATGAGGGAAAAACACTTCATCAAATTCTTGATTTTTCTGAACCTGCAAAACATTCAATTGTGAATCTAGAGAGCTAATGAACTCATATTTAAAATTTTCAAATAAAACATTGATTTCAGTTCTTATGTCTCTTTTTCTTGTAGTAAATTGGGAAAAGAAAGAAGAAAATTCTCTAGAATTCTTATCAGCCTTGGAAATTCATCTTGAATACCTTATGCACAATTCACAAACATCATTATATGATAACTAAAAAACATCACCTTTTCCTATCAGATTTAAGAGTTCTAAAATTTCATCTTTGATTCCTTTAAGAATGAGTGTTTTCAAGATTTCTTTTTCCAAATGCTTATGCTTTGATTTTTGAAGGTTATATTGAAATCGCTCTAAATAGTCCTCCAAGCTTTCATCTTCCCCTTGTATCATATCGAAAATATCTTCATTGGATTTGCAGTAGTCTTGGTACTTCTTCAAGAAGATGTTCTTCATGTCCTCCCATGTTTGGATGTAGTTCCCACCTACGCTCATAAACCATCGGAGAGCTGATCCTTTTAGAGTAAGAGGAAACACTTTCAACCTTTGATCATTAGTACAATAATCATATCCTCTACAAAGTATTTCAAACTCAAATAAGAATGTGTCGGGATCTTCATTTGTCAAACCATGAAAATTTGGTAGAGACGATGGGGGAATTATGTGCATTTGTGTCACTCCTCCTAGATCTTTGATAGGGAATTCAAAAGTTGAAATGTGAACCATTTCTTACCATAATAGAAGATGTTCTTCATATGTTTCTTTAAGCATCCTCCTTCCAATGTTCCTGTCAATTGGTTAGTGAAATGGGTGGTGCTTACATCACCACTTGAGTGGAATTACAAGATTTTTTTCAAAAATTCTACCTCTAAAATTCCTACGCAATTCTGTTGAAAAGCGGGCGAAGGAGCAAGCATTTTACTTGCTCGTTTACGCAGGTTCTTACCTTCCGTTTTTAATACCCAATTCTTTCACAGTAGACAAACATCAAACATACATCACTGTCTGTGGCATGGCAACACTCTCCCCGACAACGGCGCCAAAATGTTGGGTGCTAAAATGTGCATTTTAAAACTCTTATTTATCCCACATTAATTATCAACTTGGGCAAGTCCTCTTATTTCAAGAGTGTACACAATATGTGCACGCTATAATCCCAGAGAGTAATGTTTCTTAAAATGTAGTATAGATCTTTCAAATACAAGAATAAACGAATGCTTTTAATAAATCCCACTTGCAACTAAAGGAAACTCAATGCTCTAAAACTAAATCATTCATTCAGCAAAGTAACAGCTATTATCAGTTGAGGATACAGTAGCAATAACTCATTCCTCTTTTAACTGATGTAAACTAATCAAGCATAAATAAGATCCTCAATCTGAGAGCTTTGACAGCAATAGCCAATGTTTTTTACAGTTGTTGATCTCACACACAACACACTAAATAACCAATTGGAAATGGGAATGAATTAAATCAATAATGCTACTGCCACTAATGGAAATGAGATAATTATGCTAATTGTAAAAATGCTAAAAGGCAAAACTAAATGATTGCAGAAAGTAAATGAGCAACAACACTATATAATAGAAATAAACAGCAACGCTTATGTGACTGCAATGAACAGCAAAACTAAGTTACTGAAATAAACAACGAAGCTTTGTAATTAGAATGAGCAACACAACAATATACTTGCAGAAAGCAATGATCTTGTTATGAGGGAAAAGAACAGCAACACAATTAAATTGCAGAAAGTAATCATTAAACAAACCACACTTGTAGAAATCAGAAATAAGGCAAACCACATTGTATGGTACAGGAACGGCAAGAAGATCCACCAGGAGTCGGGCCCTTAGCCGCCGGTGAATACCGCCGAATTACTTCTGGAGATGCGAAGGAACTGCAACTATTTTTATATATTCATTATCGCATAATCGTTACAGCAAGTTCGTGCTCTGCTTCAACAGCAAGAGTCGATGATCAAAGTTACAATTTAAATAGTGATTCTCCCATTCCTCCTATCCTATCCTATTTATCTCTAATCTAATAATCCATCTAATTCTCTCTCTAATCATCCATTATGAATCCCCATAATAACCCCCCTCCTTCTCTGATCTCTGTTCTGATTTAAATACACATAGCGAAAAGAGAAGTTACAACTGATATGATTAAAAATGATTCCTATTACAAAATTGGATTGCTCACAACCAATTGATCAACAAGATCATATCTAAAATATCCTTCCATCAATCATTTAACAGGAACAGGTCGAATTTGGTATTGCAACTGGAAGAATTTGGAAAACGGCTACAATAGCGAATTTGGGAAAATCATCCTCAGAGAACCTTCTGTTTCTCTTAATAGAAACCGAATTTGGGCATACTAATCTATGTTAAAAGTTAATTCGGTCCGTTCTGGACAAAACCCATGTTTCAGATTTTCCAGATTCTTCTCCATTTGCCTAATACATCCAATGCAAAATTGTCACTTCTTATTCTAGTGAATTTCTGAGTTTGCATATTTAATGATGAGCTGGAGATCAACTCTGCAATCTGAAAAATATCTTGGAGGCTAAAATGGTGAGTGATGTTACAACAAATTTATTAATAAACCATAATTGGTAAAATCATGCATAATCATCAATTTATTAAAAATAAAGGATAAGAAATAATATTTATCCATAAGAGCATAAATAATTATAAAATGGAATTATATGATAAATTATGATAAATGACATGATAAAGAAGAGTAGAAATGGATTAAATAGGTGTTAAAAAGTGATAATAATAGTAACATATTAGTGGCCCAACATATGAGAAGTATGCTAAAGGCAAAACATTTTCCAAATGAGTATTGGGCAGAAGCTACAAATTGTGTGGTATATATTTTGAATAGATGTCCAACAAAAGCAGTGATGAACAGAGTTCCAGAAGAAGCGTGGAGTGGCAGAAAACAGGGAGTCACCCACATGAGAGTTTTTGGGTGTGTGGCTTATGCACACATTCCAAATCAGCGAAGAAAGAAGTTGAACAGTAAGGGGGAGAAGTGCATCTTCCTTAGATACTGTGAAGAATCCAAGGGATATAGATTATATAACCCATCCACAAAGAAATTTGTTATAAGCAGAGATGTTCAATTCATAGAAGAAGAAGCATGGGATGGAAGCATTAAGAAAATAGTCAATGTCAAAAGTTGTTTGTCTCATGATGAAGATGAGGAAGATGTGGCTGAAAAGAACACCTCATCGGTAGCACCACCTCCACCAACACAAAGATAGCAAGGGACACCACAAGCTGGAGTAAGAACACCCTTGAGAAGAAATGAAAGTGCTTCTCCAAGCACACCACATGGAGCAGATTTGAGGGCTTCTTCAAGCACATGTACACCTAATGAAAGAATAACCAGATTCAGAAATTTGAATGAAATCTATGAGCAAGAAGCAGCAAATGAAGGTATGAACTCTTTTTTCGCTTTATATTGTCATGTTAATGATCCTATTCATTTTGAGGAAGCTATAAAAGATAAGAAATGGATAGATGCAATGGATGGTTGATCTCCCAAAAGGTAAAAAATTGATTGGAGCAAAGTGGGTCTACAAGACCAAAAGCAATGTTGAAGGTAAGATTGAAAGGCACAAGGCCAGACTTGTTGTCAAAGGCTATAAGCAGCAACATGGAAGAGATTATGAAGAAACATTTGCACCAGTTGCAAGAATGGAAATAGTGAGAGCAGTGTTGTCCATAGCAGCACAAAACAAATGAAAGGTTTACCAAATGGATGTAAAATCAACATTCTTAAATGGAGTAGTAATGGAAGAGGTTTATTTTGAACAACCTCTCGGCTATGAGAAAAAGGGCCAAGAGCACAAAGTTTGCAAATTGAAGAAAGCTCTTTATGGGCTGAAACAAGCACCAAGAGCATGGTACAGTAGGATAGATTCCTATCTACTAGAGAATGGGTTTGAAAAATGTGAAGGAGAACCCACATTATACATCAAGGAAAAAGATGGTAATATGTTCATTGTCGTTTTATATGTTGATGATGTGATATTCACAGGTAATGATGATTACCTCATTGAGAATTTTAAAACAGTCATGAAAGATGAATTTGAAATGACTGATATGGGATTACTGAGATACTTCTTAGGAATAGAAGTAGAGAAAAATGAAAATAAGATTTTCATTTCTCAAGCTAAATATGTAAATAAATTTTTGGAAAGATTTAATATGCAGGATTGCAAGGCAGCAATTACTCCCACAGTAATGGGATTGAAACTCAACAAAGATGACAGCAGCAAGGATTTTGATCCTAATTTGTACAAGAGCATAGTTGGCAGCCTCATGTATTTGACTGCAACTAGGCCTGATATTATGCATGTTGTTAGTTTGATTTCCAGATTTATGGAAAGGCCAAAAGAAGCACATTAGCAAGCAGCAAAAAGAATTCTGAGGTATGTGAAAGGAACTAAGAGGTATGGAATTTTATATACTACTTCAGAAAATTCTGAATTGATTGGATATACTGACAGTGATTGGGCTGGAAGTATTGATGACCGGAAAAGTACTTCTAGTTATGTTTTTCATATGGGTTCAGGAGCCATTTCATGGGCTTCTAAGAAACAGCCAATTGTGGCATTGTCTACAGCAGAGGTAGAGTATGTGGCAGCTACAGCAGCAGCGTGTCAAGCAGTTTGGATGAGAAGAATATTGAGGATTTTATGTCAAAAACAGCTAAAAGGGACAGTGATTTATTGTGACAATAGCTTAGCCATAGCATTGTCAAAGAATTTTGTGTTTCACAAAAGAACGAAACACATAGATGCCAAGTTTCACTACATCAGGGAATTGGTGAACAATGGAGAAATTATTTTATAGCATTGTGGAACAGAGGAGCAATTTGCAGACATTCTGACAAAGCCATTGGAGCAAAATAGTTTTGAATATTTGAGGAAATGCTTGGGTATGACAGATAACTCAGCAGCTGACTTTATGGGGGAGTGTTGAAAATTTTAAAGTCACCTGCAAACCCCACGCAGGTAGAAACAGAGTACAACAGGGGCAGCTTAGGTTGAGTGCACACCATTGTGCATTTAACACATGCATGGAGAATTGTAAGGAAGTTTTATTGTTTAATGGCCGCAGCCGACTTTGCAGAGGAATTGAAGAAATCGTGGTTCAAACCACGCAACAGCAAGTTTATTAAAGAAAATTATTTTCGGGTGTAAAAGCCCTCACCAACCAAACAAAGAAGTTTTTGTTAAACGCGCCAAGTCTTTAAGTTTATGAAAGGGCCAAGTCTTTTTGTGGTCCCCACCAATCATCGCCCATCGCAAATATTTGTTTTAGTGTCTTGTTGATGTAAAGTCCTGAAGCGATGCGATGTTGCGATATCGCACATCGCATATTGCAACGGACAGTGTTTATGCCACAACAAACATTCATCGCCGATGTTGCAATGCGATGTGGTCCCTACCACCATCGCACATTGCAACATCGCAACACAACCATTCCACCATCCGCAAATCCGTTCCGCCGAAGTTTCATTGCGATGCAATGCGCCAATGTGATGTGGTCCCCACGTCGCAGCATCGCAACATCGCTCATCGCCAAAGTCCAAAGTCCATTCTGCCAAACCATTATTTTGCCGAAGCGCCGATGTGATATTGTCCCACTGCCAACTCAGCCAGTATGTGGACCAATCAGCATTTATCGCATTCGTTTTTGCCATGACGCCATCAACCAAATTTGTTACGCGAAAAGAATCCAATATGATTTAAGTTTTGATTTGAATTCTGATGGGGCCCAGCAATCAGGCAATAGGAGAGTGTTTGCATTGGTTTCAGCCTCGCTGATGCTATGCTCATTTGTTACGCGAAAAGTTTCAAATGCAGTTTTGTTTGAAGTTTGAAGTCCTGGTCCACAGGCTAATTAAACTTTGTTTAATTTTTATGCGGCACAATATTAAATGTTTTTGTTTTATTTTGTTTTATGTTTTTAAAACGCTGCGACATATAAAAAGTGAAAAGCCCGTAGGCTTATTGTAAGAGTGACGCTATGTAAAGAAAAAAGGCTGAAGGTTAAACAGAAAAACAGAGAGCATTATGTGCGCGATTTTTAAGAGACAGAGAAGTTTTTTTTTTTTTTGCACTGCGTGTGAAGTAGTCCAGTCTTTGATATATTTTGCAAATCCCTCAGAGGAGGAAGAACTACAATTTTTGTAATACGGTTTTATATTTTGAAATAGAAAGGATTTTTATGCCATCTTTGTCCAACATTTCTCTGTGTTAAAAGAGAAGAACTTTTATTCTCCCCGTGTGTTCAGAATATTCAGAAATTCCAACACCATGTGGTAAGGTATCGTAAAATGCAAAGAGGAAGTTATGTGATTTCCCTTCGATTGGAATAGTATGTTGGTATTATACTTCTCTTGGATCAAATATTTCTTGATTTCATGGGAGATTTCAAAGCATTGAAGGAGCTCTACATACCTAACTGTTCGTTGGGTCAAACAAAAAATGAGATGGTCAAGCTCATTCACAAGTTGTTGGATACGCTTCCTAATATTGAGTGGTTGGACATGCATGGAATGTTTGTTTTAGAGACATAATACCATCGTGTATAAGTTATCCATCATTATAGAGCATATATCGGCATGTTTAAGCTCTTAGTTGGCCCATCTTTGGATAATAAAAGGCTACTAGAAAATGATGAGTGGAAAATAGTTGTGTTGAGTAGCTTTCTCGAGGGTGAAGGAAATATTTGTGTTGAGTAACTTTCTCGAGGGATTTTGAGTTCAATAACTCTAGGGTGGGGTGTCCAAGAGTTGAGAAAAAACCTTATTGGGTTTCTCAATATTTTATACATTAATGATCATGGGTTGGTCCAAAGAACATGAATCTTGAATATATATGAGAACCCTCTATTTTTCCTCAGTAGTTCACTAGTAGAGCGATCGATTGTTAACTCATTGGTCATAGGTTCAAATTATACTTGGGGAGATCCATTTTATTCAAAATAGAGCTCGATTTTACCATTAGGAGTTAGTCAAACATTACATGTCTTTGTACATAATATATGCATGCACAATCACCACAGGATCAAGATAGGATCCTAGTAGTTGGGGAAAGGAAAGATGGAAACAGCGGTCTGTTCGAAACACTGAAAAGTTTGGAGAAACGAATCCATTTTTCTCATAATGCGATGACATTTCCAGAGCTCAAGGTGAAGAGGCCTCTATTCGCTTGACCCGTTGCTAGTCAGTCGACCCGTTACTAGCTATTAGAACTATCAGTTCGTTCCCTAGAAGTCAAAACTAGATCCTTGTTCCCACGTGAACCATTCTTTTTATAGTTTTTGACATATTAATCATTATGAGTTCAATTTTACCACTAGATGCATTGATTTATAGAGAAGAGGATTACCCCCATTTTTTCTTATGTCTCGGATTAGAACAAATTATCATAACTCGTTTCCCTCTACGAATTGGTTGACATTTTCCACAAATTCTACGAATAGAAGCATGAATTTTCATGTTTGTGACGCTCTAATTTTCTCATATTACATTTTGTTTCCTGAGACAGAGAGTCTGTTTCATCTATGATTCTCGATCCCTATCATATTTTCAAAAGAAGATTCAATCGTTTTAAGATTTGCTTCTAAGTATATATATTACAATTCCTTTTGTTAAATCATAAGCACTTAATTCGACCTTGACCCTATCTCCTCGTAGTATTCGTACGGAATTATGTCGAATCCTACCCAAAATATGAGTCAAAATCTGACATCCATTATCTGTCAGAACTCGAAACATACTGTTGGGGAGTGATTCACTAACCAAACCTTCCGCATGGATCAGATTTTGTTACTATTGAAATCATGGAATTTTAGTTATGTGCCTCCAAGCAGGATCGAAATCATGGATGATCCAGATTTATGCAGAAACGCAACATAATACACATGTAACCATAAATACATATATGCAATGGAAATAACACTTCATTTCATTAATATCAAAGAACTGAAATTTGCTTACAGACAAAATAGAAATAAACTAGCTAGGGCGCTGGTAGCTTATCTCTAAGAAGAGATGTGGAGGCAATGGGCCTCTGACCTGAGTTACAATGAGGCTCGAGGGCCTATTTATTATTTAAAAACAATGGAAAACCTTAAATATCCAAAACCCTAACCCTAGGAGATGAAGCGCCAAAAATATGGGCCCCGTTTGGGTAAATTGGTGTTTCAACTTCCTAGGGACGTAAATTTGGCATACGATCTCTGTTTGATGCGCTCAATAGCTCATTAGAAAGATATATTTGAGGAGTACAAATTTTGGTGCAAGATAAATAGGCCCGACTGCTCTCGGTTTTCCCAAAAAACGTCGTTTAGGGCCTCAAAACGGCTCCAGAAGTTCAGGACCCAAAAAACTATCAAAAATAGTAAGTTGTGCCGAAACTAAAAACTGAAAGAGACAATGGTGGGGCCCCAAGTGGAATAGGTGGGTGGCCACCAATATCCACCTGGATCAATGGAATTACATTTATGGTTCCTCCATAACCAATTGGAAAATTCTTTAATGGTGTGTTATTATTAGAATCTTGTCAGATTGTGAGTCATTTCAAAATATATGTGGCCTCTTTTGTTATGTTTTTTTGTCTCTGAGTGTATGCCTAGAGATAATAGCATTTATAATTACATTAAATCGGCAAGAATAATCTTTGTATCATAATTTTGGGCCATAATACAAACATTACCATCAGCCCATTCAATCGCAAATCATAAGGTTATAACAGAACTATGCCACAGTACCAGCATTACAAATGTTATTTAACATCCCCATGGCCAGCATGGTAATAAAAAAATATTTGAACAAACATGCCATAGGTCCATGCAACATTGGGTTGCATACATGGTTTGGATATCAAACAAAGGAATATAGTTTTTTATACTATGTAAACAAAAAAAGGGTTGAAAATATAAAATATGATATGGATAGGGTGCGATAACACATAGGCTCGACCCAAGGACTATCAGCCACCATATGTAATATATGTTAAAACAGTAAGCAATGCACTAAAATTCTATATTGTGAAAGAATAAACAGTTCCAAGAGCTTATGAACAACATATTAAGTATGTGTTATTTATTGTAAACAAATATTTTAGAGCTCGTTTTGAAGCAACTGATAAGGTGTTTGTGGCATTATGGAGTCCATTTCCTATGACAAAGAGCTCAACTTTTGTGCAGGTTTTGGAGGCATATTTTCTTTTGTAAATGAAATTCAATCCTAAAACATTTGTTTCAACTTCTATTGGCAGGCCTATAGAAGGGTGTGCTTGGAATGGTGTTGTAATAGGTGTGAATATGGTGTGATTTATATTTTTTATCAATATTAAAGCTTAGCACCAAAGGAAAAATGCCCAGATTATAAGGTAAGCATGAAGGAAAAACAAATTTCCTAGACACTACTTCTGAAATATATGCTCAAAGAGTTGAGAAGACTACCATTAATAAAAACCTAAATTCTAGGAACTCACTTCTTGATAGGGATTTAGACCTTGTTTCCATTGATGTCAAAGGGGGAGGTAAGCAGAGGAGAGAGGAGAGGAGAAGTGTCTTTCCATCAATGCCAAAGGGGGAGATTAATGGAATTTTTGTCATTGATGGAAAAGGAGCAAAAGCAAGGAAAAGAAGAAGCAAAAGAGTAGCAAAGATGTGACAAAAAAGGAGAAATGACAAGGCAAAGAAGCAGCCAAAGAGCAACAAAGATGTGATGGAAAAGGAGAAGAAAAATATGTGATCGCAAAGGAGCAACAAAGAAAAAACAAGAGGAGCAAGGGTAATGGTAAAAGAACAAGAGGAGCAGCAAGGCATGTCTATTATGCTTTGATGTCTTGGAAAAATTAATGACCAAGTAAACCAACATGTTGTTTCTTGTATGTATCATGGGATTCTAGTCTCCTTTCAAGTTGAAACTTGATAAAGAACAGGTTGTATCTTGTTGAGGTAGGAGCCTCCTCTAGGTTGTAACCTACAAAAAACTTATGGGAGTTGGAGCTTCCTTACATGTTGTAGCTTGCAGAGAAATAGAGGTACTAGCATGTTGTAGGTTGGATCCTATAAAGAATCAGGTGTAATAAGGAATTAGGAGATTTCCTTTGCATCATAACAATAACAAAGTCATGGTTTTCTCCCTTTATGGGTTTCCGCTTATATCTGGTGTCAATATGTGTTGATGTTATGTTCCTATGTGATGTTTTGGTTTACCTATTACTTGTTTTTCACATATTAAATATGATGGTAATTATGTGTTAAGTTTCTCATTTAATGTTTTAGTTAATAAATCAAAATAAAAGAATATTAACGTCCATGAATGTACGAAATTGATTCACAACCCCCTAAGTTTAGTCAAGTTTCTATCACACACTATTTACAATTGGTTAATTCATCATTAGCCTTGTGAAAGGTCATGTCTTCATCATCATCACCGTCACCCTTCGTCTTCACAAGGAGATCTATATCATCAAGATTTATTTCACTTACTTTCATTTTCAATGAAAAAACTTAAGGGTTGTTGTCCACAATCTTTTTCATCTGCTCAGTAATTTGTTCAGCTTCTTGAACTACATGAGGTGGATTCTCCTCAGCTAAATACATCTCCATTTGCATCATCTTAGTCATAGATTCCTTTGATATTTGTACATCAATTGTATCTTATCAATTTGACATTACAAATCAACATTAGCCAACTTTTCTATTTCAAGTTTCGGCTCATGTGTATAGATTGAAAACCCTTCTTGCTTCCTTAAATCAGATTTTATATGGTTAGGGTCATATTTCCAAGGAGTGCCATTCTACAATCCATAATAGTTGGGTCCATAATAGTTCTGATGAAAGAATCAGAATGGGAGTAATCTAAACTTGTTGAAAATTGTCCCTCTTTCTAGCAATAAAGTAATAAGAATTAAAAAAGAAAAACTTACGTATAAGTAGAGTTTTACCATGATCCAAGTTCCATACATGGTGAAAAGATGCCCTCATGAATTCTATCTAGTTTTGTATCAACCTATATCACCAAATAATTGATCACACAGATTTGGATAAATAAAAAAATTTACTTCATATATTGTCAATCCAACAACTTTATTTGCCACAACATTATATAGCTTGAACTTATATTGAAGCATCTAATGGGTATCCAAGAAATTCAGGAGTAGACTCTACTAAATTCCCATTGCATCCCTGGAATCTACAACCAAGAGAAGGATGCTCTCATACTTATGTATCTAATAGTGGGTTCCAAAACTACATAATGACAAATCCTTTATTGCAATATTGATTGTATTGAGAAACGTATTCTACAACGCAATATGTGAGCAATGTGATTCCATTTATGCTCATTATGGAGTTGACACGTGTCATTTGAAAATTAGAAAAAATAAATATTTAATTAATAAAACAAAACTTTCACTCTAAAACTAAAAAAATATAAAAACTATTTGAATTCATGCTTCCGTGATCCATAGTATATTTTCATTATTTTTTGAATAATAATCATATAAAATGTTCATATGATTATTACTAAAAAAAATTCTAGAAAATAAAAACTATTTTTTCATATCAACTCCCAAAAAAAATTCTAGAAAATAAAAACTACTTTTTCATATCAACTCCCCGAACATGGAAACGAAACTGTTGAACGTTCGGGTCGATGGAGAAATCTGGCTCAGGCAAAGCTCAAGTTTTAGCGGAAGGTCGAACTTTATGAAATACTTATCAATAGACTAGCAACAATGCAAAATGGAAAAAGTGGATATGTATATCGGAAAAATTCAATAAATAAGAATTAAACATTTCCATAAATAGGAATTAAACATTTTCTGGACTAAGAAGAGCCGCATATTTGATATCTAAAAAAAGTCAAATACAAATATCCAGATATTTTGAGTATAATACAAATATCAAATATTTTTCTAGATCTGCACTATACCATAAATACGTATTTTCTGAAGACTTTGCATAAAATGTTTTCTAGAATAAGGATTCGCGAACCTCCATATTTTCCCAAAAGTCACATAAAATAATGTCCAAAATTCGACTTAGCAGACATCACGATTTGCTTAAAAAGTGTCATCCGGATTTTTTCAGTTTTTCTACTTCCCGATATTTGTGTTCCACAATCAAAGTTCCAGTGTGGTTCAAAAGTTTCAAGATGCGATATCCAGTTTTGCCTCTTTATTTCAAAACCTTTGAAAAAAATTGGATTTACAATCTTCCAAATTTTTGCGAAGTGACTAGAAATTCAAGGAGATTTAACATTATTCATAAACTTCTAAAAAATGTATTTAAAAAAAAAATAGTCTGATACAGATATATATAATATCCGTTAAAGAGAAAAACTCGATCAAAATTGAACTTTTTCCGGAATTAAGATTAGCGGAATATTCAATATTTAAAAAAGTCAAATGCAAATATCTAGATTTTTTGGTGGTCTATATTTTCCAGATATCTTGATGGCCTATGAAATATTTTCTTGGATCGGCCTACGAGAAATATATATTTTCTGGATACATTTCATGAAATGTTTTCCCGAATACGAATTAGAAAACATCCAAATTTTCTCTAAAAGTGACACAAAATAATGTCGCTGCATACATTTTATGAAATGTTTTTCCGAATACGAATTAGAAAACATCCAAATTTTCTCCAAAAGTGACACAAAATAATGTCCCCAATCTAGATGAGTGGACATTTGCATTTTCCCAAAAAGCTCATTTACATTTTTTAAGTTTATGGAGTTTTAGATATTTGAGTTTTCACCCCCATTTTCCTAAAAGGGGTCATTTAGATTTTTGAATTTTCACAAAAAGGGTCATTTAAATTTTTGAAATTTCCCAAGTTTTAGATATTTGAATTTCACAATTTGAAGTTTATGCAATTTTGGATATTTGAAATTTACAATTAAGGTTTGGTGTGTATAATTTCAATAAATTTATTTACAATTAAGGTTTGGTGTGTATAATTTCAATAAATTTATTTACAATTAAGGTTTGGTGTGTATAATTTCAATAAATTTTGGTTGATTTGGTTCAACAATTGAAAAACTTTTAGGACACTTAGATTATGCGGGGATTACCTATATATCTTGTCATTTTAAGAAATTCCCCTCAGATTTTAGAGAAATTAAATTTGAAAAATCTACCTGAAAAACTTCCAAAAAATCTCACTAAAAACAACTAGAAAAAAAAAAATTATGAAAAAAATTGATAAAGACCTGGACACCACTCAGCCAATAAACATGTACATATATGAATAAGAGTAGTAAATATGACATATATATTGTGAATAAATTCTTTCGTAAAAATCATATCAAAGTAAATTAAGTGGAAGCTTTTCGAACCAGCTTAAATAGATTAAGAAAACTCCAACTCCCATTTGTAAATTAATAGAGAGATTGACTGGAATAAAAATCAAATTAATTATTTTTTTATTTTTTTATTTTTTAAATTAACAGCTAGTTTGACTTGAATAAAAATCAAATTAATTATTTATTTATTTCTAATTTTTTAAAGAATAAATAAATATTTAATATTTATATTTTAAATTTTATATATTAATTCTTAGTAAAAATAAGAATAAATATATAAAATTCAAAATATAAATATTAAATATTTATTTATTCTTTAAAAAAATAGAAAATAATTAATTAATTAATTTGATTTTCGAGTTAAACTAGCCATTAATTTACTTATTTTGATTTAATTTACTTTGATGTGATTTTTACTAAAATATTTTATTCACAATTTATGGATCACAGAAACCAAATTCCTAATAATGACATATATAGTTTACAAAGGAAAAAAAAGTTCAAGTTCAATATTGTTCTACCATGGCTGCCCATAATCTCACGTCGCTATGGGGCTTATTTGTTGATCACCCCATCCTGACAATACAAGATTCACTGGTATGGAGGCATTGGCAGCAACATGAGGGCCTAGTCTATCGCACTTTAGGGGCTTTTGTGGTTTTCTCAACACTTGTGTATTGATAAACTGTTTATTTTCAGGGATTCACAAATCTTAATCGACCACCTCCATGAGGGCACTGCTTTGAATCCTGAACTCTTAATGTGATGGATGGGTAGGATAAAGACTCTGCGTGAGAAATTCACAAGCATCTCTTTCAGACATATATACAGGGAGAAGAATTGTCAAGCTGACAAATTATCAAAAAAACGTTGATTCGGGGAAATGCATTATGAACTTATTGTAAGAAATGGCATTGGAGCTCAGGGTTCGGTCCTTTTTTCTTAACTGTCATTGTTTCCTGCAGAGTTTTTTCCTTTTTGCTATATGACAGCTGAATATTGCCGATTTGATTCCAGAGATATCTATTGATAAGGTTCTGTCAATAGGCTAGGCAGATTATTTTTGAATATTGAACAACTGCATAGGAGCTGAGAAAGGATCTTCTGAAGGGGGGATAAGGAGATGATGTTTAGTTTATGGTCTCATGGGATACGGATATGGTCAGTGTAAGTGAACTATAAGTTAATGCTTTTCTATTTGTTTTATAAGAGATGTAAGATGGAACATTTAAGCTTATTGCGCTCGTACTTTATATAAACCAACAATTTTTTCGTCTTGAAAAAAAAAAAAACATGAAATTTTTTTATAAGGTCATATGTTAACATAGGGCAATAAAGAGCTTCTCTTTTTTTTTCTTTTTTGGATATCCCTGATGAAAGGAAAAAAAATTAATGGACCACAAACTTTCTATGCACCAGTTATTGTAAAACAAAGCATTCAATGTTAAAAAGTACCAACAAATTAAGTAATTAAAGTTGTAAAACAAAACATTCAATGTTAAAAAGTACCAACAAATTAAGTAATTAAAGTAAGTAAAACAAAGCATTCAATGTTGAAAAAGTGACCACCAATTAAAGCATTCAATGTTGAAAAGTGACAACAAATTAAATAATTAAAGTAATTATGGGTAAGTTTGGTACTTTAATTGTCAGTTGTGTAATTAAAATATAAGTTATGTAACTAAAATGTAGCAAAATAGCCCATGTTTACATAGTTTTACCATGTAAATCTTCCCTAAACAGTTTTACCATAAATCCCCTCTAAAGTTTTACCATGTAAATCTTCTTGAAGTTTTACCTTACCATGTAAATCTGCTTGAAGTTTCCAATCCCTTGCTCCCTTCATGGTAAATCTTCTTAAAGTTTCACCTTACCATGTAAATCTGCTTGAAGTTTCCAATCCCTTGCTCCCTTGTTCCGTGGAGGTCCTTGACAGTTTTACAGTTTTACAATGACAGTTTTACCATGTAAATCTTCTAGAAGTAATTAAGTAATTAAATTAATTATGGGTAAATTTGATTCTTTAATTGTTGTGTAATTTTTTACCCTGACAGTTTTACCATATAAATCTTCTTGAAGTTTCCAATTCTTTACCATGATAGTTTTACCATGTAAATCTTCCCTGGACAATTTTACCATATAAAACTTCTTGAACTTTTACCATACAATTTTACCATATAAATCTTCTTGAAGTTTCCAATTTTTTACCGTGACAGTTTTACCATGTAAATCTTCTTGAAGTTTCCAATTCTTTACCATGACAGTTTTACCATGTAAATCTTCTTGAAGTTTCCAAATTTCCAATCCCTTGCTTCATGAAGGTCCTTGACAATTTTACAGTTTTACCATGACACTTTTACCATATAAATTGTCCTTCACATTTTTACCATGTAAATCTTCTTGTTTCGAGGTCCTTTACAGTTTTACCATGTAAATCGTCCTTGACAGTTTTACAGTTTTACCATGTAAATCTTCTTGAAGTTTCATGTCCCTTGCTCCTTGCTTCGTGGAGGTAGTTTCCGATCCCTTGCTCCTTGCTCCGTGGAGGTCCTTGACAGTTTTACCATGTAAATCTTTCGTTGACAGTTACAGTTTGATTGTCTTCTTGTGTGTGTGATTCAATTTCCATTCAGTTTTTCAGTATATTTTTTTCTTGTTTAATAACTTCTGAGACCAACATTAAAAACCCTTAATGAGATCAATCTAAACACATACAAATTACAGAGTTGTAGTGAAATGGTAGGAAAACGACACTAGGGTTCCGGGTGGAAAACAAAAATTTGAAAACAAATTTTTCATTTCGTCACTGTAAGAGAATTTCTTTTCAGGAAAAAAAAATAATATAGACAATAGTGAAATTTCATATAACAAACCCTAGAAATGGAATGAGTTTCCAGGGATATTAATCATTTTAAGCTGAGAATGTTTGAAATTTTCATTACCTTGTACTTGCAATTGTTTTAGTGAATTGTATTGGAGGTAAACAAAGACCGAGATGGTCCTCGCTACAGAAAGTTCTATTGCCCTGACAAAAAAAAAATATCATGTACAATGTAGAAATTTGAATAATTGATATGTTATACACCGAGATTCTCCTGATCACACACTATTTTAACTTCATGCACAATACAGAATCTCTTCTACCATTGATCATTAATTGCGGAAATAAAAACAATCGCATGCGCACATTAAAACCATAAACAATCACACATATGAACACAGCATTTTATGGGAAAGCTTAAAGCTGAAAACCCCCAAATATCTGTATATTATATGTCATAGAGATCATGTAACAATCATTATACAAATCTCCTCACAAAGCTCTCAGTACAATCTCCAATTGCTACACACTAATCAAGCCCGATCTAGCAAATCACATGCTCCAATCTGTGCCACCGGATAGCCTGCCTCTACTGTGCAATCACTGCTAAAGAATGGCTTTGAATGAACTCGAATTGGTCCAGCCTTTCTCACGCAATCCTCATTGGCATATCCAATCACTGGTTGTTGAAAATCATGCAACAGTATAGTCACAACTGATAGTCACACTGCTCTTTCACCTACCTCTTCACTGGTCTCCACTGAAACTGTCCATGCACTGTAGTTAACTGATGTATTCTTTAGTTGATTAATGAGTTAATAATTAGTGAATTAATTAATAATTAATTCACACCACTCTCACTAGTGTATCAATAAGTTAGACTAGATACAACTAGCTCAACTATGTTTAACTCGGTTAAACTGAACACAACTCCATCAACTACCTCAATAACTCCACCAAACTCTGTCACATGAGTTCTAACTGAAGTATCCATGCAATAGCTCCACTTAACCCTCGGGAATAGCGTAATTCCTTCTGTCAGCTCCTGTGCCACATCTGTGCACTTAACTGAAGTGCTCCAAGAGAATAAGATAATGTTTAGAGTCCAAATATTATTAAGAGCTAATAATATTCGACATATCTATTTTTAGACTAGTAATCTAAAAATAGATTCTGCCCAATATGTCTAAAAATAGAAGTCCATCTATTTTTCCAACTTGACCAACCATCCACAAATAGCATCCCACAACTCATAGAATATGATCGACATGTCTAAAAATAGACATAGTCTAAAAATAGTCTTGCACCAAAAATAGCCTGCAGGCCCACTTAGTGAAGGCGACTTCTTTCCACTAAGCTCATCATCTTGTTGCAATCTCAACACTCCCTCTCAACAAGATAAGGATTATCTGTCGCCCCTATCCTGCCCCTGTGGTATTCGAATTTGCTCCTGGTGAGTGCCTTCGTCAAGATATCAGCATCCTGATCCTCCGTAGGAATGTATGAAAGTAACATGACCTTCTGCTGCACACAATCTCTGATATGATGATACCGGATGTCAATGTGTTTAGATCTATCGTGAAATACTGGATTAACCGAGAGTTTGATGCAACTCTGATTATCACAATATATCACAGTAGGATCTAAGTGTGAACCGAACAACCCGACCAGGATCTTCCTCATCCATATAGCCTCGCATGCAGCCAAACTTGCTGCCATGTACTCGGCCTCCGCTGAACTGAGTGCCACGGATCTCTACTTCCTGCTGTACCAAGAAATTGTTGTAGACATGATACTGAAAATCCCTCTAGATGTTCTCTTCCTGTAGTTTGGATCCTTGCCCAATCTTGCATGTGGAAGCCACAGCTTCACCTCATCCGGCTATGCGTACCATAATCCATATCTAGATGTTCCTACGAGATATCTCAGCCACATGCTTGCCTACCTTCTAGTAGAGCTTGGTGGGCGTAACCATAGCTTGTGAAAGCTGGTTAACAGCATAGCATATGGCAGGCCGTGTATTGACCAAATACATAAGCAACCCCACCAACTGTCGATAAGCAGTGGCATCCACTACCTCCGCCGAAGTAGCATCCTCCTTCCTCCATCCACCAGGAAGAGGAGTATCAACAGGCTTGCAGCCATGCATGTTGAACTTCTCCAGTATCTCCCGGGCATACTTACCCTGAGAAACAAACAGTCCATCACTAAGCTGCCAAATTTCCAATCCTGGGAAATAATGACGGAGGCCCAAGTCCTTCATCTCAAACTCTTTTGCAAGATCCTCCTTGCATGAGAGTATCAACAGCTCATCACCTGTCAAAATCAAATCATCTACATAAAGTACAATGATCGGCAACTTACCCTCCACCACAATCTGGTATAGGTTCGGATCCGCCTCACTCTTGGAGAATCCAAGTCCGGTGAAATAACTGTCTATCCGTGTGTACCAAGCACGAGGTGCTTGTTTCAACCCATACAACGCTCTCTTGAGCTTGCACACATGCGACTCGCTGCTGAAGATCTTGAAACCTTCGGGCTGCTCTATGTACACCTCCTCCTCAATGACTCTGTTGAGGAACGCAGTCTTCACATCCATCTGATGAATGTGCCACCCCATCTGCGCTGAGAGAGCAAGAATCGTCCGTATGGAAGAATACCTTGTGACAGGTGCAAAGTTTTCCTCATAATCGATCCCCTCAATCTATGAGAAGCCTCGGGCAAAAAATCTTGCCTTGTACTTCTCCACACTCCCATCAGCTGCTTGCTTCACTTTTTAGATCCATCTCGAACCGACCACTGATTTCCCTTCCGGCATTGGGACAATCTCCCATGCACTGTTTCTAACAATCGAATCATACTCTTCCACCATGGCGTCTACCCATGCGGGGTCCTCCACAGCTTCCTCGAAAGAGGATGGCTCTGTCACGATACACTTGCTCATAAGAGCCATGTATCCAGTGTACCGGTCAGGTGACTATCTCTGTCTGCGCTGTGATGTAGGTGCTCCTACAATCCTCTTTGCATCTTGAGTCAGTCGCTCAGCTTCTGTAGTGTGCTTCCACCCTCTGATGGTTGGCGTTGCATGAGTGGTCTCTTTCACTCCATGAACCTCCTCTTGTGGCTGATCCACATCCTGAGGCTCATCCTTAGGAACTAATAGCTCTTCATCTGCATGCAAGTGTGGCTCCCTCTCAAGCGAACACTTCATGGCTTTCTCCTCATGAAATTTGATATCCCGTCGCACAACAGTCTTGCGACTGTCTGGAAAATACACACAATATTTGTGGGGTGTATTAGTGTACCCCACAAATATCCCAACCTTTGTAGTCAGCTCCAGCTTCTTCCTGGCATCCTTCGTCACATGAATGTAAACAGGTGAACCAAAAATCCTCAAATGGGAAATATCAGGCTTCTTACCAGAAAAAGCCTCCTCAGTTGTACTCATGCCAAGTATCCTGTGAGGACAATGATTCTGCACATATACTGCAGTATTGCATGCCTCAGCCCACAAGTGTATGGGAAGGCCCTGATCATGCAACATCGCCCGTGCAGCACCCACGATCATTCTGTTCTTCCGCTGAGCAACCCCATTCTGTTGTGGGTTATGAGGCGCTATGAGCTCTCTTCGAATTCCTTCTGCACTGCAAAAGTCCTTGAATTCGCCAGAGATGAATTCACCACCATTGTCACTCCTAAGAGCCTTCACTTGCTTCCCCGATTCTTTCTCAACCAATGCCTTGAACTCACAGAACTTTGAGTATGTCTTGCTCTTCTGCATGAAGAAGATCCAGCACTTCCAAGAAAAATCATCAACAAATATCACATAGTACATGTGCTTTGTTGTTGAAGCTACTGAGAAAGGTCCACACACGTCTGTGTGAATTCTCTCAAGGATTGTCGTGGTACGACTATCCTTCTCGTGAAAGGTGGCTTTCACAAATTTTCCCAAAGTACATCCCTTGCACTGATCTGACTGTGCAAGTGTACCTTTTGGAAGCCCAGTAGAAATATGCTGCAGTATCTTCAAAGCTCCATGGTGAAGGTGGCCCAATCTCTTATGCCACAGCTCGCCATCATCCCGGCTCACCACTCCTTCTGCCTTGCTTGCCATTGTTGTGCAACCATCTACCTGCAATTGATAAAGGTTCTTAACTCGAACCCCTATCCTCCGGGTTTCACCAGTTGCCTTACTACGCAGGAAAGCCTTTCCCTCGCTAAAGACAACATCATATCCCTTGTCTTCTAACATGGCCACCGAGATCGGATTCTTCTTCAATCCTGGAACATGCATCACTTCCTTCAATACGAAGGGTTTACCAGGCTCCCTCTCAAAGGAAATGGTACCGATACCGGTCGCACTGTATCTACCATCATCGCCCATCTCGATGTGCACTCCAAGATCTTTCTCATCCAGATCAGTAAATAAATCTTTGTCTCCGATCATATGAAAAGACGCACCACTGTCAAGAAACCCCACTGAACCCATCATACTTGAGACCAAGCATGCGATCAGCGAAAAATCCAGCTCAAACTGCGAGGCTAAGGCCTCTACAGCTGCAGATCCAGCAGCCTTCTTATTTTTCTTCTTCTGTGGACAATTAGTGGTGTAATGTCCGTGTTGGTGACAGTGAAAGCACTTCACCTTGGACATGTCCTAATTCTTGCCTTTCGCACTGGATTGAGAAGCATTCTTCTTGCTCTTCCCCTTCCTTGCTTTGGCAGCCAAAGCGCAATTTTCTTCATCTGAGTTCTTTGATGAAGATCCGTCCCTAGTACTTCGCCTTATCTCCTCTTGCACAAGATCCAACCAAAGTCAGTCCCATCCTGGCAATTTCTCCCAACCATTGACAGAGTCCTGATAGGAATGCCAACTCTTCGGAAGCCTAAGGAGAGCCAAGCTCACCAAGTCCTCGTCATCTACAGCCACCCCACACTTCCCAGCTCATCCCTACATTGGATGAACTTCATTAGGTACTTGGGCATACTATCACCTTTCTCCATTTTTATGTTCCTGAGTTTATCCTTGAGCGCCAACTTCCTATGGTCGCTCTTGCTTTGGAATAATTCTGTCAACGCTTTCCACATCAAAAATGGAGAAGCCTTACCATGAAGGCTGGACACTATGTGATCCTTTACACCTTCCAACAGAATTCGACACTTTGTTGTCTTCTTTTGCCATGCGTCAAGTGCGGCAGCATCGCTAGAAGTAGGTTTTGGAATTTCTACATCTATGAACTCCTTCAACCCATTATTCTCCAACACCGCCTCCATCCTGCCCTTCCATGCAATATAATTCGAGCTGCCCTCAAGGGCATAGTCCAATTGCAATATGTTGAAAGACATCTCAACTTCGACACCAATAAAACACTGCAGCAAATTCGAATTCCACCAACACAAAACTCAACCGCTTCAATAATTGCAATCTGCTCTGATCAATATCGCTCTGATACCATGTAGAAATTTGAATAACTGCTATGTTATTTTACCGAGATTCTCCTGATCACACACTATTTTAACTTCATGCACAATACTGAATCTCTTCTACCATTGATCATTAATTGTGGAAATAAAAACAATCGCATGCGCACATTAAAACCATAAACAATCACACATATGAACACAGTATTTTATGGGAAAGCTTAAAGCTGAAAACCCCCAACTATCTGTATATTATATGTCATAGAGATCATGTAACAATCAGTATACAAAGCTCTCAGTACAATCTCCAATTGCTACACACTAATCAAGCCCGATCTAGCAAATCACATGCTCCAATCTGTGCCACCTGATAGCCTGCCTCTACTGCGCAATCATTGCTGAAGAATGGCTCTGAATGAACTTGAATTGGTCCAGCCTTTCTCATGCAATCCTCATTGGCATCTCCAATCACTAGTTGTCGCAAATCATGTAACAGTATAGTCACAACTGATAGTCACACTGCTCTTTCACCTACCTCTTCACTGGTCTCCACTGAAACTGTCCATGCAATGTAGTTAACTGATGTATTCTTTAGTTGATTAATGAGTTAATAATTAGTGAATTAATTAATAATTAATTCACACCACCACTATGTAAATATCAATCAAGCTAGGGACTAGATACAACTAGCAAAACTATGTTTAGATCAGTTAAACTGAACACAACTCCATTAACTCCTCAATCAACTCCACCAAACTCTCTCACATGAGTTCTAACCGAAGTATCCATGCAATAGCTCCACTTAACCCTTAGGAATAGCGTAATTCCTTCTGTCAGCTCCTGTGCCACATCTGTGCACTTAACTGAAGTGCTCCAAGAGAATAAGATAATGTTTATAGTCCAAATATTATTAAGAGCTAATAATATTCGACATATCTATTTTTATACTAGCAATCTAAAAATAGATTCCGCCCAATATGTCTAAAAATAAAAGTCCATCTATTTTTCCAACTTGACCAACCATCCACAAATAGCATCCTACAACTCATAGAATATGATTGACATGTCTAAAAATAGACATAGTCTAAAAATATACTTGCGCCAAAAATAGCCTGCGGACCCACTTAGTGAAGGCGACTTATTTCCACTAAGCTCATCATCTTGTTGCAATCTCAACATACAAGCATTTTTTCAAGGGTTTCTCCTTTAAAGTCTAACAACAAGGGATGATATCCCTAGTTATTTTCAGTAGCCAGAAAACAAAGATTAAATACTTTTAAATTCTCTCCTAATCCCATGATTTTTGCTACTTGGAAACCCTGTGTGAGCAGCGTTAAGGACTGACCACAGTAAAATACTTAGAACTTGTTAAGAAGTCGGTGAAAATAATCCACGAGTAGTCGAAAAAATAGAAAATCCTCCAATGAGCCGAGGAGCTTGGGATGTATGGGTGCGAATGCACTCACCATAACCAGTTTCCCTGCATTTTAACATCACGAAATGAAAATTTGTAGGGAACAAACCCCTACTTGTGACTTTAAAAGAGAATTGGAAAATGCGATGCAGAAGAGAGTTAAATTTACCTATAGTGGCTCCTCTCTGCAATTAAAGAACTCCTGCTATCAGGAAAGAAAGGGATTTGTTAACCCAGGAAAATACTCTAAGTGGAAACCTAGACAGAATAGCAAGGTCATTCAAGGTAAAGGTAGTCAGGGTTTACATGTGGTAGAAAAGTTGATCGCTCTATGCCCGTCCTCAGCAATTTCCAGCTTGTAACGAAAAATTTCCTCTTAGGAAACCTAGCAACATCGTGTACCCAGTAGGGTTACTAAGTGTTCATATTTTTTTCTTAGAAAGAAGAAAACTGTAAAAAAAAATCCATAAGATTTCATAACACTCACCAGAGCAAATGCTTTGGTACTCTTGCATGGTAGGTTGTGAACCCTCCAGAGATCAAACCTTGACTGCACAAAATTTGGTGAAGTAACAGGGGAAGGACAACAATCACATCAACAGGAAAATTACATAGTTGTGCTCCGAGTTAAACAACCTTTAGACTATACTCAGAGAACAGAGGGATAATTGCAGAGACCTTGCCTCTGTAGTCAAGCAAGAATAATGAGGTAAGGGTGTCGTTGGAAGGACCTGGGTAGTTACCAAGGAACTACCCCAAAAATTACCCATCGTCGTTTCCTTTGCAAAAATCAAGCTCGTCATATTGGGAAACACGTACCTTCGGTACACTAGAGGAATGGATTAATTTATTTTCCTCATAATGGTTGATGAATGATGGGACCCAGCCCTCCCTAAAACCTGTGCACAAATAATAATTCAATTTTTTATTATATCATAAGGATAAGATTCAGATTTTCTATGATCTCGTAATAGATGTGTTTTAAATACAACTCGTCCTTGTGAAAGGGAATGAAGAGGACATCTGTCCCGTCCTCGAGAACTATTCACCTGCACTAATCACTAACCCTAACACTATTCAACTTGGCATTCTTTTCGTTGTTGTTTGGTGACTGTGAGGGTTTCTCTGTGAGGTAATGGTTCAGCTTTGTATGCCTCTTGCGATTGCTTTCCACAACCTTCCACTGTGGCTCTATACTGATCTTTGGACTCCATCGATATGACAGTTCTATTTTCCCTTATCGCTCTGTTTCTGAGTGCAAGGGTTTCGCCTAGTTCTGAGTGGTCTTCAACAAGGTTTCTACAACATGGAGATTTATGTGTGTTGTTCTTGTTTATACCTTCTTGTATGCTTTTCGTTCTGGAATTACTTAACCCCCTCTCTCTAAAATGATCTGTCGATCAACTGACTGTTTGTCTGCATTTTTAGGTTGAAGCCGCCAAGGGTTTCAGCATTCGTCCTCAGCTCATCAGCTTCGCGATGGTAAGTTGTCCATCCATGTTTTAATTCCTCAGATTTCTTTCTGAGTTTCCTAAAGGTTGTTTCTCCTTGTGAGCAGACCCCTTGCCGGCTGGAGACTGAAGCTCCTTCTCCGTTCAATGTTTTTCTCTTGGTAAGCTGAGTTTTGCAAAACCTCTCTATTTCTCTTCTTCTGGTGTATATTCTCTATTTATTCTGCTACAGAGATTAACTCTTGTTTTTTTTTCTCCTTGTAGGTGGTTCCTGATCTCCAAACGTAGTTCGTCATCTTCACAGCTATTAACCCAAATGGGTAGGGTCTTTCCCTTTATTCACCTCTGGTGGTTTGGAATTTATTTCGATAGTGGGTCTTGGCTCCCTTGCTTCATTATCTTGCTATGAACTTCTCCATTTTTGGTCTGTTACAGATGTTTCTTTCTTGGCAAATAGACTAGGGTCTATATGCAGTTACACAATTAATTTTCCTTTCGGGTTCTGTTGCTTTTCCGTTGGTTCACTGTCCAGACATTCACTGTTGATGGCATACTGTCCGTGTAGGGTTTCGAACCTAGTTCCTTAATTTGATATGTAATATATTTTTGTAGTATTCTGAGACTCGTAAAACAAAATTTATTTTATAAATAATGAAAAATGGAAAATCTGTTGCTGCAAATTTATGAATACTTGTGAACGTTTTTTGCATCTTCTGGAATATGAACCTCGGTGTGTTCCTTAATTTGTAGAACTCTCCTGGTAGATGAATGTCTCAGCTTGTCAATTTCTGTAATCGCTCCAGTGCCTATATAAACAATTTTAACTTTGCCAATCTTTGCTATATTCATGCATATATTCAGTTTGTCATGTAAGATGGAAAGAACAACAAAAAAAACAGAATGGTATTTGACTGCAGATATTTCTCAGATGGTTTTTTTTTTTTTTGAAATCTCCTGAATGCTTTTATTGCTTTCTCTTTTTGCTATGATGGAAGACCAACCCTCCAAACATATTATCGTGTCCTTTTTATAACACTTGTTGAACAGTGGTTTTGTTTTCTTGAAACTGTTAACAGTTACAAGTAGTTACATTTGGTAGCTGTTCACTTCCGTTCACCAGAATTATGACTTAATTAAAATAGTAACTAAAAGGAGTTATAATGCAAAAAAGAAAAAAAGAAAAAAGCTTAATATGTTCTTAAGTCCTAAATGCTAGAATTTAAAGAAAAATAATTTAAACCAACTCAGGTGTAATGACCTGTAAACCTGCGAGACAATACTTTTATTTTCGTTCACCCTGAGCTGGATGTTCCTGCATCAGGCTCCCGGGGTGACAAAAATTCATGGCTCCGTTCCATGATTTCCTCCACTGAATATCCTGCGCACTGTATCTGGGCTACATCAAGCCATGAATTGTCCTCAATGGGACGGTTCTTCCACTTGACAAGGTATTGGAGGTACTTTTCTCTGCGAGTCCGCTTGGCCACCTGTGTGTCGAGAATCCTCTCGATCTCAAGGGGCTGAGCCAAAGGCATTTGCCTCATCCAAGATCCACTTCCTGTCTAGGTGTCCTGCTTTGGCCTTGCCAAACTGTCCTCTTCAGGACTGGTAGTGTATGGAAACAGATCTGCTACGTTGAAGATGTTAGTGTCCCGTGTTTTGATAGTTTGGAAAATCAAAAGACAAGGCAACATCAGAACCAATCTTTAGAGTTTCAGGATCTAGTCCTCCTGTTCTCAGAGAGGGATCTCTCAATTTTTTTTTTTGCAAAGGTTTATCTTGTGTGCTTGAAAAATGGATTTTAGACTAGTTATTAAGTGCAGGTGTTTTTTTGTTTGTTTGATTGGTTGAATTGATACAACGAACATAAAGATCTGGAAAGATAGATAGAAAGGGGAAATGTCGGTTTTTCATTGGGAAATGGAGTCAAGAGGTCATGACATATTTATCGTGGATTATGGGATATCAAAGGGAAAATCTAACTTGGCCGCCGGGATCCTTTGGTTTTTGGAATGAGATGGACATCGATGACTTGGAAAGAAGTTTAATTCTCAACAAAGGGAATTTGAAAGCCTGAAAACCTGACTTGAACAATAAAGAGCTATTTGATAGGCAAGGCTAACAGATTACACAAATCACACCTTTAAGCAAATAATGACTTCAAAACAACTTTTGAAATGAAATCTAAGATTCGGGGAACACCCTATTTCCTCAAAGATTTTATTTCAAATGACTTAGAAAACATAAAAGATTCACTGATAATTATGGTCATAGAAGAGGGAACACCTAAATACAACTATGATCACAATTACAAAGACCTTTAAGCCAACTGTTCAAGCAAGGACAAGAGGCATGATCAGAACAGACCTCCTTGGCTCACTATAAACAAAGATACTTCAAAGGGAGACTTCAATAACAGCCTTTAAGTGGCAGCAGACAAGCAGGGAGAACCATAAATCATGTTGAAACCAACTATTCCAACTATTAAGGAAATAAACAAGCATGAGGAATAAAGAGAGAGATTAAAGACTCTAAAATACCTCAGCAGAAGAAAACATAAAACAGTGAAGGATAAACAGGTCTAAGGTGCTTCCAAAAGTCATTTCTTAGCCTAAAAATTTCATCCTACTGTAGTAAGAATTTATGGAACAAAATGAAAACAGGGGAAAACATTAAACAGTTCAGAATAGTTCACCAATAGCCAAGCTCATGGATCCAATGATAGAGCCTTCTCAAGAACAAGCATGCAACAACATCATCAGGGCTTCCAAGACTTCAATTTCTTCTTCAACTTCTACAGACTATGTATTATTTCAGAGAGTTTCAGTATTACAACTAGTGATCAAACAACCAACCAATGTTTACAATGAATTCCTCAACAAGTTTTTATAGTGGGATGAGGAGGTCAAAAGAGAGAAAAGATCTTCTGAGTTCAATTAATACAGTTAATGCTTCTCGGCCTTTGAGGGGCTCAAGGGAGAAGTTTACAGATATTTTCCTGTATTAATTGGTTTACAATAAGTATTTAAGCTTGCTGGAAGCTTTTGTTGACTTTGAGGCTCTGTGTCATATCTGTAGTAACTCAGCTAATATTTTTGTAATTAATCCTTTGGGCTGAATTAACTGTTCGGCTGTTGTGAGGCAAATATCCTCTATTCTGGTCATTACTCGGCCTCTGTTGAATGTTGTGAAGCCACAGGTGGCAATCTGGTAGCTGAGAGGAATTAATTTGCCTCTGATGTGGCAGTGGAGGCATATTCTGTCTGATAAATATTCTTGATTTTCCTTAAACTGTGTTTAATTCAATGGATTAGGCTTTTGATAATCGACCTTAGCCGTAATCCATTAAACTGTACAATCAATGTTTAATCCTTCATTTCTGCTGTGTTTGGGTCTTCGACACTGATACTCTTTGTTTAATTTAATTCTTTGCATCTTTTTGATGTGCAGGTATGTACAAAGTCCATATGGCATCAATGCCCATGAGGCATCGATGAAACGTGAAATTGAACCTTGTATAAGGTTTTCCTTTTGATGAACGAAAGTCTGGAGGATTGTCATCCTCGGCTTTCATTTTCTTTTAAAACATTTGAAAACCCTTTAAATCCTGCACAATACAAAAACAATTAAGAAATCCTGCGTATTTAAGGTTTAACTGCTTCAGAGGTTGCGTGTTAGGCCACAGCCGTTGTATGAAGGCATCCAACGGTGGAGATGCGCTTGCAGGGGTCAGATAGAAGGCGGTTGGAAGAATGGCACAGAGGTTTAAGTCTGAGCCATAGATCTTATTTGATCGATGGTCGAAACAAATCGGGACAATAATAATGTGAAGGGGTCAAATATACTATTTTATGGTGGATAATGTGAAAAAATACAAAGGAAAAAGGGAAAAATCCCTTTGGCAGAGGAAATGTATTGAAACTGGAAATTGGGGTTTCTAGAATATTTTGGGCTGTTGGATCATATTTGATCTCGAGATCAACGGCGGATATTGCTTGTTGAAATCATTAGGTGAAGGCGGCGGGAGATAGTGTGTGTCCAGATTACATCTGAGCCATTGATCTGTAGAGATCAACGGCGAGAAACACAAGCGATAAAGGACAATGAAAAAGGGGAAAGTGGTTTCAGAGAGCAAAACAGGCAGTATCGCGCAACGAAATGGGAGAAAGATGGTTTCACCTTTTGGAACGCGATATGCGTTAGAAGGTGACACGTGGATTTTGAAAACAGCTTATATCGCGTGATTTTGGGAGATTAATGCCCGTGCTGAAAGTACGTGGTATGGAACGCCAGCCGTTAGATCTGGGGCCTCAGATCTAACGGTGGGGAGTGAGCGCAATATGGACATGATGCACCGGTCATATCAGGTAGGGTGGTTTCAATATGGGCCGTCGGATCAAGGATTGGACGGCTAAGATTAAAAACCGAGGAAGGCAGGACCCACAGGAGGAAGGCCTGTCGGGGTTAATAAGGGTCGTTGGATGTCAGCATCAACGACAGAGATCGCATCTGGGTTTTAAATGAAAATAATACAAAGGCAGAGAAAGGTTTAACAAGGACCTTTGATCTGCAGAGATCAACGGTTGTGATTGGCCGAAAAACGTTATGAAGCGGGACAGATAAAATATAACCAAAGTGGGGAGATGCAATCTGGACCGTCCGATCTAGACACGTGGACGACCCAGATGCAATCGGAGCATGTGAGCGGTGGGGGGAAGAACTTTGAATGGCGCCGATGGAATTAAGCGCTGACCGTAGATTTGCAGATCAGATCAATGGTGGAGGATGTGTTGGAAGGTGACCAATCGGGGGTGGGGAACAAATGCACCCGATAAAACCTGCGATGCGATGTTGCGCTGATCATTGACCAGCTTTAGATCAACGGTCGGGAATGGGTTTGATTAATGAACGGCGGGACCACATTATAGCATAAAGAAGGTGAAATTTGATAAAAAACGAAGGTTTATTGACTATGGGAAGGGATATATATAGATTGGCGTCTGGTTGCGGGGCCGTTGGTTTAATGGAAAGCAATAGGCCCAGGGCTAATATATATAAGGGTCAATCGCATCGGAACTTTGGTGCTAGTCTTTCAATCTACCCATTTTAATTCTCTGATGCGATTAGCGCTTCGGGACTTTAACTCTTGGTCCCAGGCGTAGGTTTATATGGAGAGAAGTAGAGGGCGGAGGTTTATATAACAGAGCTCAATCGCATCAGAAAAATGATATGGGACTTTTCAATCTACCCATTTTCATTAAAAAACATTGTTCTGACGGGTTTAGACCAAAACTTAGGAAAAGTGGGTTTTATGTTTTACAAAGGAAATTTACATCGGAGATGGGCTTATTCAAAAAATTTTAAGCGCCGGATGTTGGCCTCGTGGTTATATAAAGCAGCAATAATATCGGGGGTTATGTAGAAAGGGGCCAATCACATCGGAGGTTTCAATGACACAAATAGACTTGCGCACTCCAAATTTCTCCGATCCGATAAGCGCTTTATGAGTCTAGTGCCTGGTTCTAGGGCGCGGGCACATGGGGGGAAGTGGTTTAGGCTTAGCCCAAAGGGGCTTAAGCACACAGTCAAAAAAACTTTATTTTTTATGAATTTTTCAATGTTTTTTGATGGATTTGGGGGTTTCGACAAGGTTCAAAAGTGAGTTTTAAACCTTGTAAAATGATTTTTAGGAAGGGGAAAGGGGAATAAACGAAACATAGAGGAATTTAGTGGGGGAAAAAGGGGATAAAATGAAGGTTAGTTTTTGAGTGGAGGAGGGGGAAAAATGGGATTTTGCAGCAGTCCTTTCCCTATGAAAATAGCAGATTTTTAGAATAAAAAGGGAAACAGCAGTGACGATTAACCAAAGGATAGAATATCTTCAGAAGACTTTAAGCACCAACAATTTTGGCAATAAATTTTTTTCTTGAAGGTTGTCTAAAATGATTTAGCCACCAATTGATATGACAAAATTTTATAGGTGGCTAACAGTGGATCCACTTGGGGATGGTGCCTTCTTGAAGACATCAAGAACTTCAGACTTGCATTCTCTGGGAACTGATCAGTGCCTTATCCATTGGGCTACCTTTCTTCATTTGGATGATCTTCTTTTGCTCTGAAAAAATATTAGCAGCCATGAAAAATAATGGATTTTCATCAACACAAGCTTTCTACCTACCCAATCCTACTAATCTAACATTTTTTTCTTCTTTAGAGTGCACTTGGATTGGCAAACTCTCTTACAACATTTTAATCTTTTGAAAGAAAAAAATCTAATCTATTTCTACTCCTTATTTCTCCATGAACTCAAATTAAACTGTTGAGTTCATATGCTTCTCTACCTACTCTACTAATCTGTTAGGATTAAACAGTCTAACAGATTTTTTATTCACTAACTTCTAAAACAAGAATTTAAAAGCATACAAGTCAGGATTGGACAGTCTAACTTGTTGCTGATCTATGGCATAAAACAACAAGCTGCAAATAGATATTATTTTGTAGAAAATTAAGTAAAAATGGAAGGCTTAAGGTCTGAAAGTTCAAGCACTTCCTTCATCTTTTTTCAGCTCTGTTTTTATTTCTATTTGAGCTGTTCTTTGCTTGTTCTCTAGTTCAGATTTTGAGCTGGTTAGAACCTGTTTTAACTCTGTTTTGACTCAGAATTTGAAAAAAATTGCAGTCATTCTTCTGTTTGAGAACTAAGGTTCGGATTTTGAGCATGTTTGAACCTTTAATTTCTAACCTAATCTTTCTAATGATAAGCCAAGATTAAGCTATTTGGAAAATCGAATTCACTAACCTATCAGCAGTCAATTTAAAACTAATTAGCCATGATTAGGCTTCATGGCTAACTAGAAGTGTGTTTTTAGTAGTGGCATTTGAGCTTGCACACTTTCGTATTTTTCTTCTGTTTTTGGTATGGGGTTGTACCTTTATTGTTTTTATAATTTGCCCTATTTTTTCTCTTTTACTGTTTTTGTATTTTTATTTATCTAACTTTGAATGCAACATTCAGACTATGATATTTACAATGAAAATAAAAATGCTTTGAAACTAATGACTCCTGGCAGAAGTAATGCTTTAGCATCCTGCTATTGACAGGACTCCATACAGATCTTCTCCATTCAATTCTTTTAAGAAAAATGCATTGTGACCCCTCTCAACATTAACAATATAGGGGCCTTTCCACAAGTTCTCAAACTTGCCATGTTTTCCCTTCTCTTCCCTTCTTGAATCCCATTTAAGAACAACATTTCCAACTTGGAAATCGTTTGCCTTAGTCCTCTTAACAAATAGTTTCTTTACATTTTCTTGGACTAACTGCGTCCTTTCATAGACTTCTTCTCTGGTCTGCTATAAATGGATGGTTTGATTGATTCTCCTCTGCATATCATTCTCTTCGACCTGCACTTCTTAAAGGAGCTTCATGACTGGAACTCCTAACGAGGTGGGAAAAACTGCATCCATGCCATAGACCAGCTGATAGGGGGACATATTTATTGACTTCTTTGTAGTTAACCTATCAGCCCATAAGGCATGAACTAGCTTACTGTGCCATGATTTCTGATTCTTCTCCAACAGCTTTTTGATGATTTTGATGAGGCTTTTGTTGGAAGATTCAGCTAATCAATTTCCTTGTGGATAGTAGGAAGTAGAATGGCCCAAGGTTATGTGGTATTTGTAACAGAAATCAACCATTTTCTTAGATTTAAAATCAGCAGCATTATCTGTTATGATTTTTCTGGGACAACCAAATCTGGATAGGATATTTTTTTCCAGGAACTTGATAATGACAGAGTCATTAGCATTTCTAGAGGGTATAGCTTCTATCCACTTGGTAAAGAAGTTAGTTGTTGTGAGGATCCACTTATGTTGGGCTGAGGAAGATGGGTGAATTTCCCCAATGAAGTCTAAACCCCATTGTTGAAAAGGTGCCTCAACTCTGATAGGATGTAATGGTAAGGGAAGGATTTTTCCTTTGCCATCAAAAATTTGACACTTATGGCAAGACATGACTAACTTCTGAGTGTCTGGGAAAAGGGTAGGCCAATAGTGACCAGATCTAAGAATTTTGTTTGTTGTGGCCTTCTAGTAGAGCTGTCCTCCACATTCTCTGTCATGCAACTCATGCATGATTTTCTCTGCGTCATCTTCAAGTAAACATTTAAGCAAAATTCCAACAGCATTTTTCCAATATAATACCCCATCTAAGATGCAATAACTCAAAGATTTTTGTTTCAAAAATCCAGCTTTAGTTTTAGACAAAGAAGGAGGGGCATTCAAATATAAAAGCACATAAATAATGTCAGCATACCAAGGAGAATTCAGAAATGTCTCTTCAATGAAAGGAGCGGTAGATTCTTCTATTTCTTCCAATACATCTACCATATTCATGTCTAATGCTTGGAAGTTAGACTCAGCCATAAGTTTTGCTAATCCTTGCCCTTTAACTAATTTGGTGGGCCTGATTTCTAAGTCATATTCAAGAATAGTTGCAATCCATTTTCCCCTTTTACCATCAGCGTCTTGATTTAGAATGTCCTTGACAAAAGTATGTGGAACAAAAGAAATTATGTGAGAGTGTAAAATGTAGACTCTAAAGTCCTTTAAAACTTTCACTAATGCTAAGGCTTGCTTCTCCATGATGTTATATTTGAGAGGAGCATCTCTTAAGGCCCTACTAAAGAAGGATATTGGTTTTTCTTGCCCCAAGTCATTCTTTTGAAGTAACACTGCAGCTATTGTATGCTCAGATGCAAAAAAAAAGATATAAAAGTCTTTGGTAAAATCTGGACTAATCAGGACTGGTGTTTGTGTGAGAGCTTGTTTGACCAGTTCAAATGATTGTTTAGTTGGTAAAGTCCATTTTACACCTACATCTTTCTTAAGCATGTTTGTAATGTTTTTAATAACTCAGCAAGGTTGGGGATAAACCTCCTCAAAAAATTTATCTTTCCAATGAAATATTGCAACTCTTTGAGGCTTCTTGGATGGCTGATCTGTAATATGCCATCTATCCTTGTGGGGTCTATTTCGATTTCCTCTTCTGAAATTATATGGCCAAGAAGTTTACCTCCTTGGATGCCAAAGAGTGTCTTCTTGGGATTCAATGACAAGCCAAATTTCCTACACTTCTCAAAAACTTTTCTCAAGTGAATCAAATGTTCTTCATCAGTTTTTGAGAAAATGATTATGTCATCAAGGTAAATGATTATGAAATAGCCAATATCTTCAGAGAAGGCTATGTCCATGGCCCTTTGGGAGGTGGCCCCTGCATTCATCAATCCAAAAGGCATTTTGACATACATAAAGGTGCCCCAAGGGGTGGTAAAATCAGTTTTGATTTGATCACTTGGGATCACTAACACCTGGTTGGAACCCGAGAACCCATCTAAGAGTGATATCCTTTTTGACCCAACCACCCTTTGAAGTATATGGTCCATCTTGGGTAAGGGGTAGTTGTCTTTTAAAGAGGCTCTATTTAAATTTTTGAAGTCAATACAGAGCCTGATTTCCCCTGTTTTCTTTCTAACAGAAACTAAGTTTGATACCCATTTTGAATATCTAATTGGTACTATGATCCCAGCATTATGCATCTTTTCAATTTCTGCCTTAACTAAAGGGAGTAAAACAGGGTTTATTCTCCTTAGCTTTTGTTTGAAAGGCTTTTGATTTTCTTTAAGAGGGATTTTGTGCTGAATGATGCTGGTATCATACGATTTTAGGTCTTTGTATCCCCAAGCAAAAACATCTTTAAACTCTTTGAACAGTTCTATGTATTGCAATTTTATGTGAGCTGGGAGAGTGCTGGACAGTTTAATAATCTTGGGTTCTGCTAGGCTGCCTATGTTATGTTCTTCTACATCTTTTTCCACAGGCTCCATTCTCATTTCTTTGGCTACATCGTTACAATCGAAAAGGTGTTCTAAAGGTGTGAGACCTCTTGGAATTGTATCGTTCTTGCATTGTAAAACTTCCAAGTCTTCTTGGTCTGTGTTATCAATTAATTCTTCTTCAAAAGGATTTTCATAATGATTAATATCAGCAGAATATGTCATTTCAACTTCTGGGATTTGTTCAATATACAAACAGTTTTCTTTATGGCTGGTTTCTGATATTGGTATGTCGAAATCGTTTTCTGATTTTAAGAAATCATCTATGTGTTTGTCAGAATCAAACACTTGCCAGTGATCTTCGTTATCAGGCACAACGGGCCTGTGTTTTACCTTTACGCAAAGTTGTTCATTTATCTCAAGTATTTGGCAGTTTTTGGCATTGAAAGCGAGTTCATTTGCTAGATGATTTAGTGCTCTAGGAATGCAAATAAGTTCATACTTTTCAAAGATTTTCAATAGATCAAGGGCAGCGTTCCGATATTCCCTAAGCCTTGGATTTCTAGTTGAGTATTCTCCTTTGATTTGTCTTATGATAAGTTCAGAATCTCCTAAGATTTATATCTTTTGGGCTTCTAATTGTTTAAGCAATTGGAAGCCTAGGAGAAGTGCTTCATACTCAGCGATATTGTTAGTGCATGGGAAATCTAATTTATATGAAAAACTCTGATTCGTATTTTGAATCCAAACACCTGCCCGTACACTTGTTTTATTACAGGATCCATCAAAGTTTATTTTCCACAGTATATTTGCTTCATTTTCATTTTCTTTTTGTTGTTGATTGCCAATGTTTTGTATCTGATTTGAGGGAAGTTCTGATTGTTCTGGTAAGCTGGTTGGGTCTATGTTTTCCTTTGCTTGTTGAGTAAATTTATCTTCGTTGTACAAGATAAAGGAATCTAAACTTGATTGAATGGAATAGATTGGAGAATTGTTTGGTTTATCTATGTTGCTCACCATGTACTTCATGTGCAATTCCCTATATAGTCTTCTGTTTTGGTTAAAAATAGGGATGGTGGCATAAGACATGTCCATTTGAAGGCTTCCCTAAAGTTTGGCTCCCCATGATCTTGATAAGAGCATGCCATTCTTAGGGGGGAATGTTAGCTACAGTTATGTCCATCACTAGACTCTTAGCAGGGATTTGAGCTAAGTTAACACATAAATCTTTGATTAAACCCAAACATTTGACTCTGCTTGAGTCAAAGGAATACAAATCTTTTGTATGGTTTAGTAATTTCTAAGCCTAAACTTTCCATTACTACCTTGGGCATTAGATTGTGTGAAGCTCCAGAATCTAACATGGCATTGTGTAAAATTTTCTCATCTATGTTCAAACTAACATAGAAGGGAGGGACAACCCCTTCTTGGTATTTTCCTTCAACTTCTGGACCAAACGACAACTCAGGTTTGTCATTTGTCAAGTTTAAGGTGTCAGTATCACTTCCTAGGTTCAAAGCTTTTAAAACTTGGTTTTTGTACACTTCCTGGGTTACTAGTTCAGCTAGGGGGATCGAAATTTTTATCTTGGCAATCTCTCCCTCAAGGCTGAAAGGAACAATTGATTTGTTCATATTTACAATTGTTTTTTCAATTGAATTTCTTTCAGCAGTTTTGATTTGCTGAACTTTGTTTGGACTGGTAATTGGGATAGTTTTGTTAGGACCACTAGCTGAAGTGCTAGGGGTAATCTGTTCCACATTTGGTTGGCTATTTTTCTCTTTGTTTAAATTTGGTTTTTTAGCCAAAGTGATGGGTTTGTCTGTTGTCTTCTTAGGCTGACTTTCTACGTTTTTCTTGACAGCAGTACTAGTGTTCTTATCCTTTGAATTGTCTGCGTTCCCTTTACTCCTAAGATCATATTGTTAGTGTACCTCCATGATTGCATTTTCAAACCCCAATCTATAATCATCAGAATCTTCATAGGGGTTTGTATTTTGATTAGAGAAGAAACCTTGTTCTTCCTCAGTGAGGAAAACATCATCCCCACTGTCTGATCCAATCAAGTTTACATGAACTTCTCCCAACCTTTCCATCTCCCTATCTTCCTCATATTGGTCCACATAGTTTTGCTGGAAGGGAGGTCTAACCTGTTGGTCACTTTCTTTTTGCTTATCTTGATTTTTTTCTCTTCTATAATTCTGATTTCTATTTCTGTTTTGGTTATTTTGAGGTTCTCTTAGTGGCACTCTATCATTTAAGTTGATCTTCTCAAGCATCCTCTCCATCACCTTCACTAGGTTGTCTATTTTAGTGTCAGAAGTTGAAGTTAAGGGTAGCATGTCATATTTATAAGTTACCCTCTTCTCTAATCTCAACCTATTTCTCTTCTCAATTATGTTTGCTTCTATGCTCATAGCTCCTTTCTGCATGTCTTCTAAGGTTAAGTAATCTCTCTCCCTCAATTGATAAGCCATTTCAGCATCAAAGCCTTCGGGATACCTTACTAAGGCCATGCCTTTGGGAAGTTTCATGTGAGGTGGAAGGGCATTGTAAACACTTTTGAACCTAGTGGAGTAGTCATGAACACTCTCCCCTGGATTTCTCTTGAGGCTGCTATATTCTGCTAGTATTTGGAGATGGTTCTTTTTGAGTTCCCATTTGTTGATGAATGTTTGGTGTAAGGCAGGTAGATCATTTATGTTGTTAGGAGGTAAGTTCTTAAACCACTTCTTTACATCTCCTCCTAAACTTTGGGCGAAGATCCTCATATTCACAGTTTCTTCTTCTATCTCCATGTAATCAAATGCATCCTCCATCCTATCTACATGATGTTGAGCTGTTGTAGACTCTTTTCCAGTGAAGTGAGGAATTTTGGATTGGTAATCATTTGGTAAGGGAAGTAGAGGTTGTGGTAACACTAAGGGGGCATACCATGTTGCCATGGTTGGAAATAAGGGTGGATTTACAAGTGTGAACGCGGGCTGAACAGGAGTGTTTTTCACAGTGGTAGTATGAATTGGAGTGGAAGAAACACTTGGGCCAGCAAACTGATTTTGAGCAGAATTGTTATGGAAAAGGATAAAGTGATGGAGAAGCTGGGAATCAGGAGGAGTAGAAGATGAGGCTTCTCTACTGAATCTTTTTTGCAAATATGCAATGTCAAAATCAGCTTGGTTTAAATCACCTTGAGATATAGTTCTAAAGATGTTCTTTGTATGATGTAAATCAAAGTGTAAATCCTCTAAAACGGCAAGGTTTTCAGGGACAGATTTTGTTCTTAAGAGGCACCTATTAGCAGCTGATTCTCCAGATTTAGAATTCTGCCACAGAATTCTCTCTAGATTGTCAACGATTAAAGGAGGATTTGGGTCTGGATGGGATCTAGTGTTGATCCTATGTGAAGCCAGACTGCTTTCAAAATGAGAGAGGTTAAAATTTTAAGGACTATTTTTGGGAGTTTTACCTCTCATGATGTCTTATCTAGTATGGGACTAGGCTTCTAAACTTCTTCAAGGTTGGTTAACACATTCCTAAAGAGAACTAGGGGCCTAGATGAGTAATATGCCTACTGGGGCTAGTGAAGTCGCCAAGTGGAAACTATTTAGCTTCTATGAAGGTAAAAATTGGATGGTTCCACCACCATGTTTATTATGAAGCCAAACTGAAATGTTTTTGGGTTTTTCTGAGTTTTTAATCCTATGGGTTAAGAGAGTGTCCTAAATCTTATTTAACACTTAGCTAAGGTGTTTAAACATACAGAGTTCACTCTTGTGGCTTGGTAACTGGTTCCTTCAAGGTTTGATAAGGCCTTACAGGAATCCTAAGTGTTACTTAATTTGTCACTGATTCAATTAAGTCCTATCATGATTACCATTTTTGTTAGGTAGTGCTTGAAGAAGGCTACTCATGTTATACTTGACAGGGAGTGTTTTGTTTTAAATATTTTACTCAGTGTCCCACCGTGATCGCCATTATGTTGGTGTGAGCGGTGGGATAAATCCACAAGGTGTTCTTTATCAAGTTAAGGGCCTAAAGAGTTTTAAGAAGTGTTTTCAAACCACTGTATTCTCAGTAGGTCCCACCATGATCGCCATTACTTTGGTGTCCCGTGTTTTGATAGTTTGGAAAATCAAAAGACAAGGCAACATCAGAACCAATCTTTAGAGTTACAGGATCTAGTCCTCCTGCTCTCAGAGAGGGATCTCTCAAATTATTATTTTTTTGCAAAGGTTTATCTTGTGTGCTTTGAGTATTGGTTTTAGACTAGTTATTAAGTGAAAATGTTTGTTTGTTTGTTTGGTTGAATTGATACAACAGAACATAAAAGGTCTAGGAAAGATAGATAGAAAGGAGAAATGTCAGTTTCATTGGGCAATGGAGTCAAAAAGAGGTCATGACAAACTTATCAATGGATATGGGATATCAAAGGGCAAATCTAACTTGGCCGCAAGATCCTTTGTTTTTGGAATGAGATGGACATCAATGACTTGGAAAGAGAAGTTTAATTCTCAACAAAGGGAATTTGAAAGCACAACTTGAACAATAAAGAGCTATTTGATAGACAGGGCTAACCATGAATTCTAAAAATCACACTTTAAGCAAATAATGACTTCAAAACAATTTTTGAAATGAAATCTAAGATTCAGGGAACACCCTATTTCCTCAAAGATTTTATTTCAAATGACTTAGAAAACATAAAATATTCACTGATAATTACGGTCATAGAAGAGGGAACACCTAAATACAACTATGATCACAATTACAAAGACCTTTAAGCCAAATTTTCAAGCAAGGATAAGAGGCATGATCAGAACAGACCTCCTTGGCTCACTATAAACAAAGATACTTCAAAGGGAGACTTCAATAACAGCCTTTAAGTGGCAGCAGACAAGCAGGGAGAACCATAAATCATGCTGAAACCAACTATTCCAACTATTAAGGAAATAAACAAGCATGAGGACTAAAGAGAGATATTAAAGACTCTAAAATACCTCAGTAGAAGAAAACATAAAATAGTGAAGGATAAACAGGTCTAAGGTGCTTCCAAGAGTCATTTTTTAGCCTAAAACTTTCATCCTACTGTAGTAAGAATTTATGGAACAAAATGAAAACAGGGAAAACATTGAACAGTTCAGAATACTTCACCAAAAGCCAAGCTCATGGATCCAATGATAGAGCCTTCTCAAGAACAAGCATGCAACAACATCATCGGGACTTCCATGACTTCAATTTCTTCTTCAACTTCTATAGACTATGTATTATTTCAGAGAGCTTCAGTATTACAACTAGTGATCAAACAACCAACCAACGTTTACAATGGATTCCTCAACAAGTTTTTATAGTGGGATGAGGAGGTCGAAAGAGAGAAAAGATCTTCTGAGTTCAATTAATACAGTTAATGCTTCTCGGCCTTGGAGGGGCTCAAGGGAGAAGTTTACAGATATTTTCTTGTATTAATTGGTTTGCATTAAGTATTTAAGCTTGCTAAAATATTTTGTTGACTTTGAGGCTCTGTGTCATATCTGTAGTAACTCAGCTAATATTTTGGTAATTAATCCTTTGGGATGAATTAACTGTTCGGCTTTTGTGAGGCAAATATCCTCTATTCTGGTCATTACTCGGCCTTTGTTGAATGTTGTGAAGCCACAGGTGGCAATCTGGTAGCTGAGAGGATTTAATTTTCCTCTGATGTGGCCGTGGAGGCATCTTCTGTCTGATAAATATTCTTGATTTGCCTTAAACTGTGTTTAATTCAATGGATTAGGCTTTTGATAATCGACCTTAGCCGTAATCCATTAAACTGTACAATCAATGTTTAAGCCTTCATTTCTGTTGTGTTTGGGTCTTCGACACTGATACTCTTTGTTTAATTTAATTCTCTGTGTCTTGTTGATGTGCAGGTATGTAAAAAGTCCATATGGCATCAATGCCCATGAGGCATCGATGAAACGTGAAATTGAACCCTGTATAAGGTTTTCCTTTTGATGAACGAAAGTCTGGAGGATCATCATCCTCGGCTTTCATTTTCTTTTAAAACATTTGAAAACCCTATAAATCCTACACAATACAAAAACAATTAAGAAATCCTGTGTATTTAAGGTTTAACTGCTTTAGAGCTTGCGTGTTAGGCCGCAACCATTGGATGAAAGCATCCAACGGTGGAGATGCGCTTGCGGGGGTCAGATAGAAGGCTGTTGGAAGAATGGCGCAAAGGTTTAAGTCCTAGCCATAGATCTGATTTGATCGACAGTCGAAACAAATCGGGACAAGAATAATGTGAAGGGGTCACATATATTATGTTATGGTGGATAATGTGAAAAAATACAAAGGAAAAAGGGAAAAATCCCTTTGGCGGAGGAAATGTATTGAAAATGGAAATTGGGGTTTCTAGATGATTTTGGGCCGTTGGATCAGATTTGGTCCCAAGATCAACGGCGGAGATTGCTTGTTGAAATCCTTAGGTGAAGGTGGAGGGCGATAGTGTATGGCCAGATTAGATCTGAGCCGTTGATCTGCAGAGATCAATGGCGGGAAACACAAGCGATAAAACACAATGAAAAAGGGGAAAGTGGTTTCGGAGAGTAAAACAGGCAGTATCGCGCGGCGAAATGGGAGAAAGATGGTTTCACCTTTTGGAATGTGATATGCGTTAGAAGGTGACATGTGGATTTTAAAAAAAAATTATATCGCATGATTTTGGGAGATTAACGCCCGTGCTGAAAGTTACGCGATATGGAACGCCAACCGTTAGATCTGGGGCCTCAGATCTAACGATGGAGAGTGAACGCGATATGGACATGATGCGCGGGTCATAGAAAGTAGGGTGGTTTCAATATGGGTCATCGGATCAAGTATTGGACGGCTGAGATTAAAAACCAAGGAAGGCAGGACCCACAGGAGGCAGACCTGTCGGGGTTAATAAGGGTCGTTGGATGTCAGCATCAATGGCAGAGATCGCATCTGGGTTTTAAATGAAAATAATACAAAGGCGAAGAAAGGTTTAACAAGGATCGTTGATCTGCAGAGATCAACGACTGTGATTGGCCGAAAAACGTTATGAAGCGAGACACATAAATTATAACCAAAGTGGGGAGATGCAATCTGGACCATCCGATCTGGACACATGGATGACCCAGATGCAATCGGAGCATGTGATCAGTGGGGGGAAGAACTTTGAATGGCGCCGATGGAATTGAGCGCTGACCGTCGATCTGCAGATCGGATTGACGGTGGAGGATGCGTCGGAAGGTGACCAATCGGGGATGGGGAACAAATGTGCCCAATAAAACCTGCGATGCGATGTTGCGCTGATCATTGATCGGCTTTAGATCAACGGTCAGGAATGGGTTTGATTAATGAACGGCGAGAGCACATTATAACATAAAGAAGGCGGAATTTGATAAAAAACCAAGGTTTATTAACTACGGGACGGGATATATATAGATTGGCATCCGGTTGCGGGGCCATTGGTTTAATGGAAAGCAATAGGCCCAGGGCTAATATATATAAGGGTCAATCGCATCGGAACTTTGGTGCTGGTCTTTCAATCTACGCATTTTAATTCTCCGATGTGATTAGCGCTTCGGGACTTTAACTCTTGGTCCCGGGCGTAGGTTTATATGGAGAGAAGCGGAGGACGGAGGTTTATATAACGGGGCTCAATCGCATCGGAAAAATGATACGAGACTTTTCAATCTACCCATTTTCATTAAAAAACATTGTTCTGGCGGGTTTAGACCAAAACGTAGGAAAAGTGGGTTTTATGTTTTACAAAGGAAATTTACATCGTAGATGGGTTTATTCACAATTTTTTAAGTGCCGGATGCAGGCCTCATGGTTATATAAAGCGGCAATAAGATCAGGGGTGATGTAGAAAGGGGCCAATCGCATCGGAGGTTTCAATGACACAAATAGACTTGCACACTCCAAATTTCTCCGATGCGATAAGCGCTTTATGAGTCTAGTGCCTGGTTCTAGGGTGCGGGCACATGGGCGGAAGTGGTTTAGGCTTAGCCCAAAGGGGCTTAAGCACACAGTCAAAAAAACTTTATTTTTTATGAATTTTTCAATGTTTTTTGATGGATTTGGGGGTTTCGGCAAGGTTCAAAAGTGAGTTTTAAACCTTGTAAAATGATTTTTAGGAAGGGGAAAGCGGAATAAACGAAACATAGAGGAATTTCGTGGGGGGAAAAGGGGATAAAATGAAGGTTAGTTTTTGAGTGGAGGAGGGGGGAAAATGGGATTTTGCAGCAGTCCTTTCCCTATGAAAATAGCAGATTTTTAGAATTAAAAGGGAAACAGCAGTGACGATTAATCAAAGGATATAATATCTTCAGAAGACTTTCAGCACCAACAATTTTGGCAATAAAATTGTTTCTTGAAGGTTGTCCAAAATGATTTAGCCACCAGTTGATATGAAAAAATTTTATAAGTGGTTAACAGTGGCTCCACTTGGGGATGGTGCCTTCTTGAAGGCATCAAGAACTTCAGACTTGCATTCTCTGGGAACTGATCAGTGCCTTATCCATTGGGTTGCCTTTCTTCATTTGGATGGTCTTCTTTTGCTCTGAAAAAATATTAGCAGCCATGAAAAATAATGGATTTTCATCAACACAAGATTTCTACCTACCCAATCCTACTGATCTAACATTTTTTTCTTCTTTAGAGTGCACTTGGATTGGAAAAATCTCTTAAAACATTTTATTCTTTTGAAAGAAAAAAAATCTAATCTATTTCTACTCCTTATTTCTCCATGAACTCAAATTAAACTGTTGAGTTCATATGCTTCTCTGCCTACTCTACTAATCTGTTAGGATTAAACAATCTAACAGATTTTTTATTCACTAACTTCTAAAACAGGAATTTAAAAGCATACAAGTCAAGATTGGACAGTCTAACTTGTTGCTGATCTATGGCATAAAGCAACAAGCTGCACATAGATATTATTTTGTAGAAAATTAAGTAAAAATGGAAGGCTTAAGGTCTGAAAGTTCAAGCACTTCCTTCATCTTTTTTCAGCTCTGTTTTTATTTCTATTTGAGCTGTTCTTTGCTTGTTCTCTAGTTCAGATTTTGAGCTGATTAAAACCTATTTTAACTCTTTTTTGACTCAGAATTTGAAAAAAAAGTGCAGTCATTCTTCTGTTTGAGAACTAAGGTTCGTATTTTGAGCATGTTTGAGCCTTTAATTTCTAACCTAATCTTTCTAATGATAAGCCAAGATTAAGCTATTTGGCAAATCGAATTCACTAACCTATCAACAGTCAATTTAAAACTAATTAGCCATGATTAGGCTTCATGGCTAACTAGAAGTGTGTTTTTAGTAGTGGCATTTGAGCTTGCACACTTTCAGATTTTGCTTCTCTTTTTGGTATGGGGTTGTACCTTTATTTTTTTTACAATCTGCCCTCTTTTTTCTCTTTTCCTGTTTTTGTATTTTTATTTATCTAACTTTGAATGCAACGTTCAGACTATGATATTTACAATGAAAAATAAAAATTCTTTGAAACTAATGACTCCTGGCAGAAGTAATGCTTTAGCATCCTGCTATTGACAGGACTCCATACAGATCTTCTCCATTCAATTCTTTTAAGAAAAATGCATTGTGACCCCTCTCAGCATGAACAATATAGGGGCCTTTCCACAAGTTCTCAAACTTGCCATGTTTTCCCTTCTCTTCCCTTCTTGAATCCCATTTAAGAACAACATTTCCAACTTGGAAATCGTTTTCCTTAGTCCTCTTATCAAATAGTTTCTTTAAATTTTCTTGGACTAACTGCGTCCTTTCATAGACTTCTTCTCTGGTCTGCTGTAAATGGATGGTTTGATTGATTCTCCTCTGCATATCATTCTCTTCGACCTGCACTTCTTGAAGGAGCTTCATGACTGGAACTCCTAACGAGGTGGGAAAAACTGCATCCATGCCATAGACCAGCTGATAGGGGAACATATTTATTGACTTCTTTGTAGTTAACCTATCAGCCCATAAGGCATGAACCGGCTTACTGTGCCATGATTTTTGATTCTGCTCCAACAACTTTTTGATGATATTGATGAGGCTCTTGTTGGAAGATTCAACTAATCCATTTCCTTGGGGATAGTAGGCAGTAGAATGGCCCAAGGTTATGTGGTATTTGTAATAGAAATCAACCATTTTCTTAGATTTAAAAGCAGTAGCATTATCTGTTATGATTTTTCTGGGAAAACCAAATCTGGATAAGATATTTGTTTCCAGGAACTTGATAATGACAGAGTCATTAGCATTTCAAGAGCGTATAGCTTCTATCCACTTGGTAAAGAAGTCAATGGCTGTGAGGATCCACTTATGTTGGGCTGAGGAAGATGGGTGAATTTCCCCAATGAAGTCTAAACCCCATTGTTGAAAAGGCGCCTCAACTCTGATGGGATGTAATGGTAAGGGAAGGATTTTTCTTTTGCCATCAAAAATTTGACACTTATGGCAAGACATGACTAACTTCTGAGTGTCTGGGAAAAGGGTAGGCCAATAGTGACCAGATCTAAGAATTTTGTTTGTTGTGGCCTTCTAGTAGAGTTGTCCTCCACATTCTCTGTCATGCAACTCATGCATGATTTTCTCTGCATCATCTTCAAGTAAACATTTAATCAAAATTCCAACAGCATTTTTCCAATATAATACCCCATCTAAGATGCAATAACTCAAAGATTTTTGTTTCAAAAATCTAGCTTTAGTTTTAGACAAAGAAGGAGGGGCATTCAAATATAAAAGCACATAAATAATGTCAGCATACCAAGGAGAATTCAGAAATGTCTCTTCAATGAAAGGAGCGGTAGATTCTTCTATTTCTTCCAATACATCTACCATATTCATGTCTAATGCTTGGAAGTTAGACTCAGCCATAAGTTTTGCTAATCCTTGCCCTTTAACTAATTTGGTGGGCCTGATTTCTAAGTCATATTCAAGAATAGTTGCAATACATTTTCCCCTTTTACCATCAGGGTCTTGATTTAGAATGTCCTTGACAAAAGTATGTGGAACAAAAGCAATTATGTGAGAGTGTAAAATGTAGACTCTAAAGTCCTTTAAAACTTTCACTAATGCTAAGGCTTGCTTCTCCATGATGTTATATTTGAGAGGAGCATCTCTTAAGGCCCTACTAAAGAAGGATATTGATTATTCTTGCCCCAAGTCATTCTTTTGAAGTAACACTGCAGCTATTGTATGCTCAGATGCAAAAGAAAAGATATAAAAGTCTTTGGTAAAATCTGGACTAATCAGGACTGGTGTTTGTGTGAGAGCTTGTTTGACCAGTTTGAATGATTGTTTAGCTGGTAAAGTCCATTTTACACCTACATCTTTCTTAAACATGTTTGTAATGTTTTTTAATAACTCAGCAAGGTTGGGGATAAACCTCCTCAAAAAATTTATCTTTCCAATGAAAGATTGCAACTCTTTGAGGCTTCTTGGATGGCTGATCTGTAATATGCCATCTGTCCTTATGAGGTCTATTTTGATTCCCTCTTCTGAAATTATATGGCCAAGAAGTTTACCTTCTTGGAGACCAAAGAGTGTCTTCTTGGGATTCAATGACAAGCCAAATTTCCTACACTTCTCAAAAACTTTTCTCAAGTGAATCAAATGTTCTTCATCAGCTTTTAAGAAAACGGTTATGTCATCAAGGTAAATGATTATGAAATAGTAAATGTCTTCAGAGAAGGCTATGTTCATGGCCCTTTGGAAGGTGGCCCCCGCATTCATCGATCTGAAAGGCATTTTGACATACATAAAGGTGCCCCAAGGTGTGGTAAAAGCGGTTTTGATTTGATCACTTGGGAGCACTAACACCTGGTTGTAACCCGAGAACCCATCCAATAGGGATATCCTTTTTGACCCAACTACCCTTTGAATTATATGGTCCATTTTGGGTAAGGTGTAGTTGTCTTTTAGAGAGGCTCTATTTAAATTTCTGAAGTCAATACAGAGCCTGATTTCCCCTGTCTTCTTTCTAACAGAAACCAAGTTTGATACCCATTTTGAATATCTAATTGGTACTATGATCCCAGCATTATGCATCTTTTCAATTTCTGCCTTAACTAAAGGGAGTAAAACAGGTTTTATTCTCCTTAGCTTTTGTTTGAAAGGCTTTTGATTTTCTTTAAGAGGGATTTTGTGCTGAATGATGCTGGTATCATACGATTTTAGGTCTTTGTATCCCCAAGCAAAAATATCTTTAAACTCTTTGAACAATTCTATGTATTGCAATTTTATGTGAGCTGGGAGAGTGCTGGACAGTTTAATCATCTTGCGTTCTGCTAGGTTGCCTATGTTATGTTCATCTACATCTGTTTCCACAGGCTCCATTCTCATTTCTTTGGCTACATCGTTAAAATCGAAAAGGTGTTCTAAAGGTGTGAGACCTCTTGGAATTGTATCGTTCTTGCATTGTAAAACTTCCAAGTCTTCTTGGTCTGTGTTATCAATTAATTCTGCTTCAAAAGGATTTTCATAATGATTAATATCAGCAGAATATGTCATTTCAACTTCTGGGATTTGTTCAATATACAAACAGTTTTCTTTATGGCTGGTTTCTGATATTGGTATGTCGAAATCGTTTTCTGATTTTAAGAAATCATCTATGTGTTTGTCAGAATCAAACACTTGCCAGTGATCTTCGTTATCAGGCACAGCGGGCCTGTGTTTTACCTTTACGCTAAGCTATTCATTTATCTCAGGTATTTGGCAGTTGTTGGCATTGAAAGCAAGTTCATTTGCTAGATGATTTAGTGCTCTAGGAATGAAAATAAGTTCATACTTTTCAAAGGTTTTCAATAGATCAAGGGCAGCGTTCCGATATTCCCTAAGCCTTGGATTTATAGTTGAGTATTCTCCTTTGATTTGTCTTATGATAAGTTCATAATCTCCTAAGATTTATATCTTTTGGGCTTCTAATTGTTTAAGCAATTGGAAGCCTAGGAGAAGTGCTTCATACTCAGCGATATTGTTAGTGCATGGGAAATCTAATTTATATGAAAAACTCTGATTCATATTTTGAATCCAAACACCTACCCCTACACTTGTTTTATTACAGGATCCATCAAAGTTTATTGTCCACAGTATATTTGCTTCATTTTCATTTTCTTGTTGTTGTTGATTGCCAATGTTTTGTATCTGATTTGAGTGAAGTTTTGATTGTTCTGGTAAACTGGTTGGGTCTATGTTTTCCTTTTCTTGTTGAGTAAGTTCATCTTCGTTGTACAAGATAAAGGAATCTAAACTTGATTGAATGGAATAGATTGGAGAATTGTTTGGTTTATCTATGTTGATCACCATGTACTTCATGTGCAATTCCCTATATAGTCTTCTGTTTTGGTTAAAAATAGGGATGGTGGCGTAAGACATGTCCATTTGAAGGCTTCCCTGAAGTTTGGCTCCCCATGATCTTGATAAGAGCATGCCATAATTAGGGGGGAATGTCAGCTACAGTTATGTCCATCACTAGACTCTTAGCAGGGATTTGAGCTAAGTTAACACATAAATCTTTGATTAAACCCAAACATTTGACTCTGCTTGAGTCAAAGGAATACAAATCTTTTGTATGGTTTAGTAATTTCTAAGCCTAAGCTTTCCATTACTACCTTGGGCATTATATTGTGTGAAGCTCCATAATCTAACATGGCATTGTGTAAAATTTTCTCATGTATGTTCAAACTAACATAGAAGGGAGGGACAGCCCCTTCTTGGTATTTTCCTTCAACTTCTGGACCAAACAACAACTCAAGTTTGTCATCTATCAAATTTAAGGTGTTAGTATCACTTCCTAGGTTCAAATCTTTTAAAACTTGGTTTTTGTACACTTCCTGGGTTACTAGTTCAGCTAGGGGGATGGTAATTTTTATCTTGGAAATATCTCCCTCAGGGCTGAAAGGAACAATTGATTTGTTCATATTTACATATGTTTTTTCAATTGAATTTCTTTCAGCAGTTTTGATTTGTTGAACTTTGTTTGGATTGGTAATTGGGATAGATTTTTTAGGACCACTAGCTGAAGTGCTAGGGGTACTCTGTTCCACATTTGGCTGGCTATTTTTCTCTTTGTTTAAATCTAGTTTTTTAGCCAAAGTGATGGGCTTGTCTTTTGTCTTCTTAGGCTGACTTTCTGTGTTTTTCTTGACAGCAGTACTAGTATTCTTATCCTTTGAATTCTCTGCATTCCCTTTACTCCTAAGATCATATTGTTTGTGTACCTCCATGATTTCATTTTCAAACCCCAATCTATAATCATCAGAATCTTCATAGGGGTTTGTATTTTGATCAGAGAAGAAACCTTGTTCTTCCTCAGTGAGGAAAACATCATCCCCACTGTCTGATCCAATCAAGTTTACATGAGCTTCTCGCAACCTTTCCATCTCCCTATCTTCCTCATATTGATCCACATAGTTTTGCTGGAAGGGAGGCCTAACATGTTGGTCACTTTCTTTTTGCTTATCTTGATTGTTTTCTCTTCTATAATTCTGATTTCTATTTCTGTTTTGGTTATTTTGAGGTTCTCTTGCTGGCACTCTATCATTTAAGTTGATCTTCTCAAGCATCCTCTCCATCACCTTCACTAGGTTGTCTATTTTAGTGTCAGAAGTTGAAGTTGAGGGTAGCATGTCATCTTTATAAGTTACCCTCTTCTCTAATCTCAATCTATTTCTCTTCTCAATTATGTTTGCTTCTACGCCCATAGCTCATTTCTGCATGTCTTCTAAGGTTAGGTAATCTCTCTCCCTCAATTGATAAGCCATTTCAGCATCAAAGCCTTCGGGATACCTTACTAAGGCCATGCCTTGGGGAGGTTTCATGTGAGGTGGAAGAGCATTTTAAACACTATTGAACCTAGTGGAGTAGTCATGAACACTCTCCCCTAGATTTCTCTTGAGGCTGCTATATTCTACTAGTATTTGGAGAGGGTTCTTTTTGAGTTCCCATTTGTTAATGAATGTTTGGTGTAAGGCAGGGAGATCTTTTATGCTGTTAGGAGGTAAGTTCTTAAACCACTTCTTTACATCTCCTCCTAAAATTTGGGCGAAGATCCTCATCTTCAGAGTTTCTTCTTCTATCTCCATGTAATTGAATGCATCCTCCATCCTATCTACATGATGTTGAGTTGTTGTAGACTCTTTTACAGTGAAGTGAGGAATTTTGGATTGGTAATCATCTGGTAAGGGAAGTAGAGGTTGTGGTAACACTAATGGGGCATACCATGTTGCCATGGCTGGAAATAAGGGTGGATTTACAAGTGTGAACGCGGGCTGAACAAGAGTGTTTTGCACAATGGTAGTATGAATTGGAGTGGAAGAAAAAACTTGGGCCAGCAAACTGATTTTGAGCAGACTTGTTATGGAAAAGGATAAAGTGATGAAGAAGCTCGAAATCAGGAGGAGTGGAAGGTGAGGCTTCTCTACTAAAGCTTTTTTGCAAATCTGCAATGTCAAGATCAGCTTGGTTTAAATCACCTCGAGATCTAGTTCTAAATATGTTCTTTGTATGATGTAAATCAAAGTGTAAATCCTCTAAAATGATAAGGTTTTCAGGGACAGATTTTGTTCTTAAGAGGCTCCTATTAACAGCTGATTCTCCAGATTTAGAAGTCTGCCACATAATTCTCTCTAGATTGTCAACGATTAAAGGAGGATTTGGGTCTGGATGGGATCTAGTTTTGATCCTATGTGAAGCCAGACTGCTTTCAAAATGAGAGAGGTTAAAATTTTAGGGACTATTTTTGGGATTTTTACCTCTCATGATGTCTTATCTAGTATGGGACTAGGCTTCTAAACTTCTTCAAGGCTGGTTAACACAGTCCTAAAGAGAACTAGGGGCCTAGATGAGTAATAGGCCTACTGGGGCTAGTGAAGTCGCCAGGTGGAAACTATTTAGCTTCTATGAAGGTAAAAATTGGATGGTTCCACCACCATGTTTATTATGAAGCCAAACTGAAATGTTTCTGGGTTTTTCTGAGTTTTTAATCCTATGGGTTAAGAGAGTGTCCTAAATCTTATTTAACACTTAGCTAAGGTGTTTAAAAATATAGAGTTCACTCTTATGGCTTGGTAACTGGTTCCTTCAAGGTTTGATAAGGTCTTATAGGAATCCTAAGTGGTACTTAATTTGTCATTGATTCAATTAAGCCCTATCATGATTACCATTTTTGTTAGGTAGTGCTTGAAGAAGGCTACTCATGTTATACTTGACAGAGAGTGTTTTTTTTTTAATATTTTACTCAGCGTCCCACCGTGATCGCCATTATGTTGGTGTGAGTGGTGGGATAAGTCCACAAGGTGTTATTTATCAAGTTAAGGGCCTAAAGAGTTTTAAGAAGTGTTTTCAAGCCACTGTATTCTCAGTAGGTCCCACCGTGATCGACATTATGTTAGTGTCCCGTGTTTTGATAGTTTTTCAAATCAAAAGACAAGGCAACATCATAACCAAACTTTAGAGTTACAAGATCTAGTCCTCCTGCTCTCAGAGAGGGATCTCTCAAATTATTTGTTTTTTGCAAAGGTTTATCTTGTGTGCTTTGAGTTTTGGTTTTAGACTAGTTATTAAGTGCAAATGTTTGTTTGTTTGTTTGGTTGAATTGATACAACAGAACATAAAAGGTCTAGGAAAGATAGATAGAAAGGGGAATGTCAGTTTCATTGGGAAATGGAGTCAAAAAGAGGTCATGACAAACTTATCTATGGATATGGGATATCAAAGGGCAAATCTAACTTGGCCGCAAGATCCTTTGGTTTTGGAATGAGATGGACATCAATGACTTGGAAAGAGAAGTTTAATTCTCTGTTAAGGGAATTTGAAAGCACAACTTGAACAATAAAGAGCTATTTGATAGACAGGGCTAACCATGAATTCTACAAATCACACTTTAAGAAAATAATGACTTCAAAACAACTTTTGAAATGAAATCTAAGATTTGGGGAACACCCTATTTCCTCAAAGATTTTATTTCAAATGACTTAGAAAACATAAAAGATTCACTGATAATTACGGTCATAGAAGAGGGAACACTTAAATACAACTATGATCACAATTACAAAGACCTTTAAGCCAATTGTTCAAGCAAGGACAAGGGGCATGATCAGAACAGACCTCCTTGGCTCACTATAAACAAATATACTTCAAAGGAAGACTTCAATAACAGCCTTTAAGTGGCAGCAGACAAGCAGGGAGAACCATAAATCATGCTGAAACCAACTATTCGAACTATTAAGGAAATAAACCAGCATGAGGACTAAAGAGAGAGATTAAAGACTCTAAAATACCTCAGTAGAAGAAAAAATAAAACAGTGAAGGATAAACAGGTCTAAGGTGCTTCCAAGAGTCATTTCTTAGCCTAAAAATTTCATCCTACTGTAGTAAGAATTTATGGAACAAAATGAAAACAGGGGAAAACATTGAACAATTCAAAATACTTCACCAATAGCCAAGCTCATGGATCCAATGATAGAGCCTTCTCAAGAACAAGCATGCAACAACATCATCGGGGCTTCCAAGACTTCAATTTCTTCTTCAACTTCTACAGACTATGTATTATTTCAGAGAGTTTCAGTATTACGACTAGTGATCAAACAACCAACCAACATTTACAATGGATTCCTCAACAAGTTTTTATAGTGGGATCAGGAGGTCGAAAGAGAGAAAAGATCTTCTGAGTTCAATTAATACAGTTAATGCTTCTCGACCTTGGAGGGGCTCAAGGGAGAATTTTACAGATATTTTCCTGTATTAATTGGTTTGCATTAAGTATTTAAGCTTGTTGGAAGCTTTTGTTGACTTTGAGGCTTTGTGTCATATCTGTAGTAACTCAGCTAATATTTTTGTAATTAATCCTTTGGGCTAAATTAACTATTCGGTTGTTGTGAGGCAAATATCCTCTATTTTGGTCATTACTCGGCCTCTGTTGAATGTTGTGAAGCCACAGGTGGCAATCTGGTATCTGAGAGGAATTAATTTGCCTCTGATGTGGCAGTGGAGGCATCTTCTGTCTGATAAATATTCTTGATTTGCCTTAAACTGTGTTTAATTCAATGGATTAGGCTTTTGATAATTGACCTTAGCCATAATCTATTAAATTGTACAATCAATGTTTAATCCTTCATTTCTGTTGTGTTTGGGTCTTCGACACTGATACTCTTTGTTTAATTTAATTCTCTATGTCTTGTTGATGTGCAGGTATGTACAAAGTCCATATGGCATCAATTCCCATGAGGCATCGATGAAACATGAAATTGAACTTTGTATAAGGTTTTCCTTTTGACGAACGAAATTCTGGAGGATCGTCATCCTCGGCTTTCATTTTCTTTTAAAACATTTGAAAACCCTTTAAATCCTGCACAATACAAAAACAATTAAGAAATCCTGTGTATTTAAGGTTTAACTACTTTATAGATTTTGTGTTAGGCCGCAGCCATTAGATGAAAGCATCCAACTGTGGAGATGCGCTTGCGGGGATCAGATAGAAGGCGGTTGGAAGAATGGCGCAGAGGTTTAAGTCCAAGCCATAGATCTGATTTGATCGACGGTCGAAACAAATCGGGACAATAATAATGTGAAGGGGTCACATATACTATGTTATGGTGGATAATGTGAAAAAATACAAAGGAAAAAGGGAAAAATCCCTTTGGCGGAGGATATGTATTGAAAATGGAAATTGGGGTTTCCAAATGATTTTGGGCCGTTGGATCAGATTTGGTCCCGAGATCAACGGCGGAGATTGCTTGTTGAAATCCTTAGGTGAAGGCGGAGGGCGATAGTGTATGGCCAGATTAGATCTGAGCCGTTGATCTACAGAGATCAACGGCGGGAAACACAACGCGATAAAACACAATGAAAAAGGGGAAAGTGGTTTCGAAGAGCAAAATAGGCAATATCGCGCGGCGAAATGGGAGAAAGATGGTTTCACCTTTTGGAATGCGATATGTGTTAGAAGGTGACATGTGGATTTTGAAAATAGCTTATATCACGTGATTTTGATAGATTAACGCACGTGCTGAAAGTTACGCGATATGGAACACCAATCGTTAGATCTGGGGCCTCAGATCTAACGGTGGGGAGTGAGCGCGATATGGACATGATGCGCAGGTCATAGCAGGTAGGGTGGTTTCAATATGGGTCGTCGGATCAAGGACTGGACGGCTGAGATTAAAAACCGAGGAAGGCAGGACCCACAGGAGGCAGCCTGTCGGGGTTAATAAGAGTCGTTGGATGTCAGCATCAACGGCGGAGATCGCATCTGGGTTTTAAATGAAAATAATACAAAGGCAAAGAAAGGTTTAACAAGGACCGTTGATCTGCAGAGATCAACAGCTATGATTGGCCGAAAAATGTTATGAAGCGGGACGCATAAAATATAACCAAAGTGGGGAGATGCAATCTGGACACGTGGACGGCCCAGATGCAATCGAAGCATGCGATCGGCAGGGGGAAGAACTTTGAATGGCGCCGATGCGATTGAGCGTTGACCGTCGATCTGCAGATCAGATCGACAGTGGAGGATGCGTCGGAAGATGACCAATCGAGGGTGGGGAACAAATGCTCCCGATAAAACCTGCGATGCGATGTTGCGCTGATCGTTGATCGACTTTAGATCAACGGTCGGGAATGGGTTTGATTAATGAACGGTGGTACCACATTATAACATAAAGAAGGCGGAATTTGATAAAAAACGAAGGTTTATTGACTATGGGACGGGATATATATAGATTGGCGCCCGATTGCGGGGCCGTTGGTTTAATGGAAAGAAATAGGCCCAGGGCTAATATATATAAGGGTCAATCGCATCGGAACTTTGGTGCTGGTCTTTCAATCAACCCATTTTAATTCTCCAATGCGATTAGCACTTCGGGACTTTAACTCTTGGTCCCGGGAGTAGGTTTATATGGAGAGAAGTGGAGGGCGGAGGTTTATATAATGGGGCTCAATCGCATCGGAAAAATGATACGGGACTTTTCAATCTACCCATTTTCATTAAAAAAAATTGTTCTGGCGGGTTTAGACCAAAACTTAGGAAAAGTGGGTTTTATGTTTTACAAAGGAAATTTACATCAGAGATGGGATTATTCACAAGTTTTTAAGCGCCGGATGTGGGCCTCGTGGTTATATAAAGCAACAATAAGATCGGGGGTTATGTAGAAAGGGGCCAATCGCATTGGAGGTTTCAATGACACAAATAGACTTGCGCACTCCAAATTTCTCCGATGCGATAAGCGCTTTATGAGTCTAGCGCTTGGTTCTAGGGCGCAGGCACATGGGGGGAAGTGGTTTAGGCTTAGCCCAAAGGGGCTTAAGCACACAGTCAAAAAAACTTTATTTTTTATGAATTTTTCAATGTTTTTTGATGGATTTGGGGGTTTCGGCAAGGTTCAAAAGTGAGTTTTAAACCTTGTAAAAGGATTTTTAGGAAGGGGAAAGGGGAACAAAAGAAACATAGAGGAATTTCGTGGGGGGGAAAGGGGATAAAATGAAGGTTAGTTTTTGAGTGGAGGAGGGGGAAAAATGGGATTTTGCAGCAGTCCTTTCCCTATGAAAATAGCATATTTTCATAATTAAGAGGGAAACAGCAGTGACAATTAACCAAAGGATAGAATATCTTCAGAAGACTTTAAGCACCAACAATTTTGGCAATAAAATTGTTTCTTGAAGGTTGTCCAAAATGATTTAGCCACCAGTTGATATGAAAAAATTTTATGGGTGGCTAACAGAAGATAGGTGATATGCCTATTCCTAGGGGTAATTGTAATTAATAGGCATTTGCAGAAAATTTATGCAGAATTTTTCAAGGGAAAATTTTTTTAAACTTCAACTTGTTGTACTTAGGGAACCTTTCTTTCGTAAATGTGCGAGAAAATCGTCTCCCACTTGAAACTGTACCTCCCGCCATTTTAGATCTTCTTGTTGTTTATACTTCTGACTGATGTCCTGCAACTTAGATTTTACTTGTTCATGTAGGTCATTCATTGCTTTGGCGAAATCCTCCCCGTCAGCACTCCTTTTTTCCAACTGTCCCAAATCTCATAACTCATGCATGCTGCGAGGATGCATGCCATACAAGATCTGAAAAGGGCTATATCTTGTGCTTCGATTTGGTGAATCGTTATAAGCGAATTCTGCTTGGGAAAGTACACAATCCCACATTCGTGAATTTTCTCCAATCAGACTCCGTAATAGGTTTCCCAAGCCTCTGTTTACTACCTCTGCCTGCCCATCAGTCTGTGGGTGATAGCAGAGCTGAAGTTCAACCGTTTCCAACTTCTTCCACAGGGTACGCCAAAAATGTCCTGTGAATTTCACGTCCCTATCGGAAATGATTGACTTAGGCAACCCGTGCGTCTGACAATCTCCGTGAAAAACAAGTGTGCTAGATCAGTGGCATCACTAGTTTTTTTACAAGGAATGAAATGTGCCATTTTTGAAAATCGGTCCACTACCACCATCACAGAATCGTAGCCCCGCTGCGTTCTGGGTAGACCTAAGACAAAGTCCAAGCTGACTGAATCCCATGGTCTACTCGAAATAGGTAGTGGTGTGTAGAGTCCCGCATTTTGACTGTGTCCTTTCACCAACTAGCACACCTTACATCTAGTTACAAATCGCTGCACCTCCCTTCGCATCTTCGGCCAGTAATAAAAGCGACTGATCTGATCGAGGGTCTTATCAATGCCGAAATGTCCGGCAAGACCTCCACTGTGCTTTTCCCGGATGATGTTCTCCCTCATTGAATAGTCGGGAATACATAACTTTCCTCCTTTAAACAATAGTTTCTCTTGTAAGTTATGGTCCAGCCATGGACTATTATTTCTTACCAAAGGATTTTGGTAGGCTTCATAGGCCTCCTTGAAATCTGCATCTGTTTGATACGAGTCTTTCAGGTGTTCAAATCCCAGCACTTGTATCTTATTTTCCTGTAAGAGAAAAGCTCTTCTGCTCAGTGCATCTGCTACCTTGTTGCCCTGTCCACTAATATGCTTCAATACAAAGGTGAAACTCTGTAAGTACTCAACCCACTCTGCGTGATTGTGGTTTAGTTTGTTCTGCTGCATAATCTACTGTAATGCAAAATTATCAGAAAATAAAACAAACTCATTACCTAATAAATAGTGTCTCCAATGCTTCAGTGCTTGGACTACAGCATAAAATTCTTTATCGTAGGATGAGTACTTTTGTCTGCTTTCATTCAAATTTTCACTGAAATAAGAGACCGGTTTGTCTTCCTAGCTGAGTATGGCCCCAATGGTTGTACCACTAGCATCACAACGAACTTGGAATAGTTTGTTAAATTGGGCAACCTCAAAATCGGCCTTTCAGTGATATTTTTCAAAATCTGAAAACTTCTCTCTGCCGCTTCAGTCCAACAGAAATTTTGTTTTGCCTTTTTTATGGTGTCCAACATAGGTGCGCAGATCTCACTAAAACTTCTTATGAATTTACAATAAAAACTTGCCAATCCATGAAAACTACGAACCTCAAACAGGTTCCTTGGGGATGGCCAGCTAACAATAGCTGCAACTTTTTTTGGGTCCATCTTCAGCTCATTCTCTGCAATCAAAAAACCCAAATAAACTAACTCATTCTGAAAAGAAAAAAAAATAGCATTTCTTCAAATTTATCAGCAACTTGTTTTGCTGCAATTTTTCCAACACACTTCAAACATGTCGAAAATGTTCTTCTCTAGTCTTACTGAAAATCAGTATATCATCCAGATATACGATTACAAACTTCCCGATGAACTCCTTCAGTATTTCGTTCATCAGACGCATAAAATTAGTAGGGGCATTGCTTAATCCGAATGGCATCACCAGCCACTCATACAGTCCTTCATTTGTTTTGAAATTTGTTTTCCATTCATCCCCCTCTCGGATTCGAATCTGGTGGTACCCGCTCTTCAGATCGATCTTTGAGAAATACGCTGCTCCACTTAAGTAGTCCATCATGTCATCCATTCCTAGCAATGAAAATCTGTATCTAATAGTAATTTTATTAATGGCTCTTGGATCTGTACACATTCGCCACTCTCTGCCTTTCTTAGGTGCTAAAACTGTTAGAACTGCACAGAGACTCAAACTTTCCCTTATCAACCCTTTATCCCACAATTCCTATACTTGTTTCCTGATTTCCTCATTTTCCTTAGGACTCATTTGGTATGATGCCTTGTTTGGTAAACTAGCTCCAGGTATAAAGTCTATATGATGACTGATACTTCTCTTAGGAGGTAATTTATCTGGTAAATCATCCACTATAATGTCACTGAATTCCTGCAACATGTCTTGGATTTCTTCAGGTAAATCTATAATTTTAGTGTGTAACAACACTGTCTTTGGCCGCCTTACAACAACATATTTGATCTCGTTGTCCTCGATCTATTTCAAAAATTCCTTTCCTCCCACCAGCAATACTTTGAATCCACTGGTCTCTGCTGTCTCTTCCTCCTTGATAGGTACAAGTGTATGCTTAATCCCATCCTTAACAAACTTGTAACAGTTTGTCTTCCCATCGTGTACTACTTTTCTGTCATACTGTCATGGTCTCCCTAGCAGTATGTGACACACATCCATAGGCATAATATCACAAACAACTTTATCCTTGTATTTGCCAATATGGAACTCAACTTCACATTGCTCATCAACTAACAGATGATATCCCTTCTGTAACCACGACACCTTGTAAGGAGTGGGGTGCTTCAATCTCTTCAACCCCAATTTCTCCACCATCTCTGTGGCTACTAGATTATCTGTGCTTCCACTATCGATAATCAGTCTGCAGCATTTTCCATGTGATTTGCAAACTGTCCAGAATAATGATTTTCTTTGAGTCAGGTCAGCTATCTCTTTTGCTGGTTTCAGCAATAGTTTATTCAAAACTAAGGCTTCCCCTGTTTCCGGCACATTCTCTACCTCTTGGGGTGGTGTCTCTGCTTCCTCCATCTGAGCAACATATGTTCCTCTTGCTCTAGCTTGTTCACCCTCAAGACATTCAAAAGACTTGTGCCCCCACTTGTGGCACTTGTAACACTGGATGGCAGCTCCTGTGCCTCTACCATTACCTCTTCCACGCTGGTATGGCCTTCCTCCTCTAGTGTTATTGTCCTTTTCTGCTGTTCCTAGAGTTTTTGAACTGCTGCCTTCATCACTGGGATTGGCAGCTCTACCTCTGCCATAGGCTCGTCCTTTCCCTCTGCCAGATCCTCCTCCTCTTCTGGCATTTTATTTCTTGTTTATTTTCTCCTCTGCCTTTAAGGCACTCTGATAAGCCTCATCTATGGTTCTAGGTGAAACAATACTTATATCATCTAATATTTCCCACCTTAATCCAATCACAAACCTCGCTGTTTTTTCGAGGATGTCTTCTATGTAACTGGCTCTCAAGTTTACCCGATAGAATTCCTCAGTGTATTCTTTTACAGTCATCCCCTTCTGTTTTAGATTCTATACCTACCTGTACATAGCAATATGGTAGTCTTTGGGTAAGAATCTACCCTTCAATTTAGCTTCCATCTTGGTCCATTTTTTTATAGGTTGCTTGTTCAACCTCTTCCTCTCTGCTTGGACACTATCCCACCATAAGGACGCGTGTCATTTCAACCTAGTGGCAGCAAATTTAACTCTTTTATCTTCCCTGATCTCCTCATAGTCAAAATAATTATTTAGCTCACTAATCCAATCCAACAGTACCTCTACTGATAAACTTCCATCATAAGTCGAAAGCTCATGTTTTGGCTTACTATTTGATAGTAAAACTGATCTCAACAATCTGAGTTTAGGTCCTTCCCCATCTGATCCATCTGTTGTCTCTGCAGCTTCCTCATCACTATCATCTCCTCCTTCAGGATCCCTTCTTCTTCCTGCTTCTACTGCCGCCAAACGGGCGTTCAATATTCGAATCTCTTCTCGCAATCCTTCATCTACTACTATCTGAATAGCTCTTCCGTGACCTCGCCTTCCAACTTCCATTTCTTCTAACACTCAACCTGCTCTGATACCAAAAATTGATGGGACCCAGCCCTCCTTAAAACCTACGCGCAAATAATAATTCAATTTTTTATTATATCATAAGGATAAGATTCAAATTTTATATGATCTCGTAATAGATGTGTTTTAAATACAACTCGTCCTTGTGAAAGGGAATGAAGAGGACATCTATCCCGCCCTCGAGAACTGTTCACCCGCACTAATCACTAGCCCTAACACTGTTCACCTTGGCATTCTTTTCGTTGTTGTTTGGTGACTGTGAGGGTTTCTCTGTGAGGTAATAGTTCGGCTCTGTATGCCTCTTGCGATTGCTTTCCACAGCTTTCCACTATGGCTCTATACTGCTCTTTGGACTCTGTCGATATGACAGTTCTATTTTCCCTTCTCGCTCTATTTCTGAGGGCAAGGGTTTCGCCTGGTTCTTCGTGGTCTTCAACAGGGTTTCTACAACATGGAGATTTATGGGTGTTGTTCTTGTTTATACCTTCTTGTATACTTTTCATTCCGGCATTACTTAACCCCCTCTCTCTAAAATGATCTGTTGATCAACTGACTGTTTGTCTGCATTTTCAGGTCGAAGCCGTCAACGGTTTCAGCATTCGTCCTCATCTCATCAGCTTCGCAATGGTAAGTTGTCCATCCATGTTTTAATTCCTCGGCTTTCTTTTTGAGTTTGCTAAAGGTTGTTGCTCCTTGTGAGCAGACCCCTTGTTGGCTGGCGACCGAAGCTCCTTCTCCGTTCAGCGTTTTTCTTTTGGTAAGCTGAGTTTTTCAAACCCTCTCTATTTCTCTTCTTCTGGTTTAGATGCTCTGTTTATTCCGCTGCAGAGTTTAACTCTTGGTTTTTTTTCTCCTTGCAGGTGGTTCCTGATCTCCAAATGTAGTTCGTCATCTTCACAGCTATTAACCCAAATGGGTAGGGTCTTTCCCTTTATTCACCTCTGGTGGTTTGGAATTTTTTTCGATAGTGGGTCTCGGCTTCCTTGCTTCGTTATCTTGCTATGAAATTCTCCATTTTTGGTTCATTACAGATGTTTCTTTCTTGGCAAATAGACTAGGGTCTATATGCAGTTACACAGTTAATTTTCCTTTCGGGTTCTGTTGCTTTTCCGTTGGTTCACTGTCTAGACATTCACTGTTGATGGCATGTTGTCCGTGTAGGGTTTCGAACCCAGTTCCTTAATTTGATATGTAATATATTTTGTAGTCTTCTGAGACTCGTAAAATAGAATTGATTTTATAAATAATAAAAAATGGAAAATCTGTCGCTGCAAATTTATGAATACCTGTGAACGTTTTGTGCATCTTCTGGAGTATGAATCTCGGTGTGTTCCTTAATTGTAGAACTCTCCTGGTAGATGAATGTCTCGGTTTGTCAATTTCTGTAATCACTTCAATGCCTGTATAAAAAATTTAACTTTGCTAGTCTTTCTTATATTCGTGCATATATTCAGTTTATCATGTAAGATGGAAAGAACAACAAAAAAACAAAATGGTATTTTGACTGCAGATATTTCTCAGATGGTTTTTTTTTTTAAATCTCCTGAATGCTTTTATTGCTTTCTCTTTTCTACTATTATGGAAGAGCAACCCTCCAAACGTATTATTGTGTCCTTTTTATAGCACTTGTTGAACAGTTGTTTTGTTTTCTTGAAACTGTTAACAGTTGCAAGTAGTTACATTTTGTAACTGTTCACTTCCATTCACCATAATTCTGACTTAATTAAAATAGTAACTAAAAGAAGTTATAATGCAATAAATAAATAAAACATAATATGTTCTTAAGTCCTAAATGCTATAATTTAAAGAAAAATAATTTAAACTAACTTAGGTGCAATGACCTATAAACCTGTGAGACAAAATACTTTTATTTTCGTTCACCCTGAGCTGGATGCTCCTGCATCAATGAAAATCTAGAGATTTCCCAAGTATAAAGCATTACCTATTGCATTATCTCTGTTCAGAGCCTTTTCCAATTTTTAATGCGACACTACGAACTTTTGAATCGTTTTTCTTTGGTTTCACGTTATACTTTGTGTAGATTTACAGGTATAGATCATCACATGTTTTTAACTATTGATTCACTTTCTTTCATCACTGAATTTTCGATTTTTTTTAAATCGTTTTTTTCCCTTGATTTATTTTATCTTCAGCTTCTTTATAATGTCCCCACAGTTATTTGGGGTGGTTTGCATCTTATTTACAAGTTAGATATTTTAGATTACAATTTTTTTTCACTTTAGTTACTAGATATTATGTGTGGAATTTTTGTATTTGCTGAATTTTAATGAAAGGATTTTTTTTTTTTAATATCTTTATGTAATTATGAGTAGAATATTATGAGTGGAATAGTATTTTTGGTTGGGTGAGAAAGGTTAAATTTTCTAGATTGTCATTCCATTCATACTAAACATGTGTTTAAATTTAATATCATTATTAATTAATAATAATTAGTTAATATCATTAATTATAATATAATATAATATTATTCTTCTTATACTAAACATTTGTTAAAATTTAATATCATTATTAATTAATAATAATTAGTTAATATCATTAATTATAATATAATATAATATTATTAATTAAGAATATCAATATTAATTAATTTAAAATATCATTATTAATGATGATAAATTAATAATATCATTATTTAAATTTAATATCATCATTATTTATTTTGGTAATATTATTATTAATTAATAAATATTAATAATAATTCATTCATTCATTTAATTAAATTTATTGATTATCAAATAATAATAACAATCAATTAATTGATTGATTAATTAACAATAAATAATTAATCATTACTATTATTTAATTAAAATATATTTATTGTTTTTAATTATATAATTTATATTAATTATTGTTAAGATTAAAAATAATAATAATATTTAGAATAATATTGTTATTTAATAGTGATTTATTATTAGTATTTAATTAATAATATTATATAATAATAATTAACCTATTAATTAATTAAATTTATTGATAATAAATAATAAATTATTAGTATTTATTAATAAAATATAAAAGAATTTATATTTATTATTGTCAATTAATTAAATTCGAAGGATTTATATTAAACTAAAAGATTAATATTATAATCACTATGAATAATATTATATTCTAGAAATATGAACTCTTAGATTAATAAACCCAAGAGATTGATATTATAAGCTCAAAGGAATAATTAATTCAGGGGATTGATACTAAAATCTCAAGGGATTGTAAACTCAAGGGAATAATATTTTAAGCCTAAGATATAAAAACTCTAAGATAAATATAATAAACCCTAAAATAACCATGGTTGATTTTCATATTGAAACAACCTTTGTTACAATGCAATGTGGGACTATGGTTCATCATAGTCCACCGTGATTGATTTTCATATCAATCCCTTGGGTTTATTAATCTAAGGGTTCATATTCCTAAATATAATATTATTCATAAGGCTTATACTATTAATCTTCGGGTTTAATATAAATCTCTTGGGTTTATACTTATGGTTGACCATGGAAAACCATTGTCCAATGTCACATTGTAACAAAGATTGTCTCAATATGGAAATCAACCATGGTCAACCATGGTCCAATATCGCATTGTGACAAAGATATTATCAATATTAAAAGCAACCATGGTAAACCATAGTCAAACATGTTTATTTTAGGGTTTATAATATTTATATTAGGGTTTATATACGTAGGGCTTATAGTGTTAATTTCATAGGTTTTTAATATTATTCCCTTGGGTTTTAGTATTAATCCCTTAGGTTTATTATTCTCTTTGGTTTATAATAACAATATGTTTGGTTTATTAATCAAGGGTTCATATTTCTAAGGTGTAATATTTTTCATATAGTTTATAATATAAATCTTTGTATTTAAATATTATTAATATCTTGGGTTTATAATTATGTTTAGCCATTCATTATGTGCTCAAAATTGTGCTCAAAATTATGCTCGAAACTTAAAGTTGTTAGAATGGTGTGGAACTTAAACTATCGCGTAGATTTCATCGTTTTGAATTCAGTGCAACTCATTTCAAAAAAACTGATATCGTATACTCTCAAAAACATGTTTTGTTCACTTTGTCAAATTAAAAAAAAAATTAAAAAAAATGCCCCCACTAATTACCAAGTTACCAAAGAACTACCCGAAAGTTACCCACCCTCGATTCCTTTGCAAAAATCAGAATCATCATATCGTAGAACACGTAGCTTCGGTACACCAGAGGAATGGATTAATTTATTTTCTTCATAATGGTTGATGCGGTAAGTCGAAAAAATCTAGAGGTTTCCCAAGAATAAAACATTAACTCTAGCATTATCTTTGTTTAGAGCCTTTTCCAATTTTTATTGCGACGCTACGAACTTTTGAATCGTTTTTCTTTGGTTTCACTGTATACTTTGTGCAGATTTACAGGTATAGGTCATTACATGTTTTTAACTATGGATTCACTTTCTTTCATTTCTCAATTTTCGACTTTTTAAAAATCGTCTTTTCTCTTAATTTATTTGATCTTCAACTTAACTTGTCTGTAATGTCTTCACATGGTTATTTGGTTTCCATATTTTAGTTTACTAATTTTTATTACTTTGGTTACTAGATTCATGTGTGGAATTTTTGTATTTGCTTTATTTTAATGAATGAAAGGTTTTTTAAAATATCTTTATGTATTTATGACTCGAATAGGTTTTTTTGGTTATTAGATTTATGTGTGGAATTTTTGTATTTGCTTAATTTAATGAATGACTCTTTTTTTAAGTATTTTTATGTAATTATGATTCGAATAGTGTTTTGGGTTGTAAAGGTTAAATTCTCTGTCATTCAATCCATACCACGTATTTGTTTAAATTTAATATTAATTAATTAATAATAATTATTTAATATTATTAATAATAATATAATATTATATTATTAATAATAATATAATATAATATTATTATTGATGATGATGATGATGGTTAACGTTCATTGAGACCAAACTTTGGTTTATTGGACCTAAAGAAACGAATTATTTAGTTTGTTTTAAAATTGTACTCTTATACTCAAAGAGTTTGGAGAGAAGCGTCCTAAACTCACTAAAATTTTAACATGTTAAAAGGCTAGAAAGATTGGTATTACAACAAAGATTATAAAACTAAAATCTAATGTGGGTGTACGCAAGGTACTCTAAAATATCATTATTAATGATGATCAATTAATAATATCATTATTAATTATTTTATTAAAATTATTATTAATTAATAAATATTAATAGTAATTAATTCATTTATTTAATTAAATATTATTAATAATCAATTAAAAATATTAATTAATAATTATTATTATTTTTTTAATTAATTGATTAATTAAATATTTTTTAATTAATTATCGAATTAATTAATTAAATAACAATAAACAATTAATTATTACTATTATTTATTTAAAATATAAATAATAATTTATATTAATTATTGTTAAAATTTAAAAAAAAAATATATTGTTAATTTAATAATAATTTATTATTAGTTGTTAATTAGTGATATTATATAATAGTAATTAATATATTAATTAATTAATTATGTGGATAATAATTAAGAAATTATTAGTATTTATTAAAAATATATAAATATTATTTTTTTTATTTGATATTTATTAATGTCAATTTATTAAACTCAAGGGATTTATATTAAACCAAAGGATTAATATTATAAACACTATGAATAATATTATAGTCTAGGAATATGAACCCTTCGATTAATAAACATAGGGGATTAATACTAAAATCCTAAGGGAATAATATTAAACCCAATGGATTAATATTTTAAGCCTAAGGTATAAAAACCCTAAGATAGATATTATAAACCCTAAAATAATCATAGTTGATTATAATTGATTTTCATATTGAGACAATCTTTGTCACAATGCGTTGGACCATGGTCCACCATAGTCCACCATGATTGATTTTCATATCAATCCCTTGGGTTTATTAATCTAAGGGTTCATATTCCTAGGTATAATATTATTCATAAGGTTTATACTATTAATCCTAAGGTTAATGTAAATCCTTTAGGTTTATACTCATGGTTGACCATGGTCAACCATTGTCCAATGTCACATTGGGACAAATATTGTCTCAATATGAAAATCAACCATGGTCCAATGTCGCATTGTGACAAAGATATTCTCAACATAAAAATCAACCATGTTTATTTTAGGATTTATAGTATTTATCTTAGGGTTTATATATGTAGGGTTTATAGTATTAATCCCTTAGGTTTATTATTCTTCCATTGGGGTTTTAGTATTAATCCCTTGGGTTTATAATATCAATATGTTTGGTTTATTAATCTAAGGGTTCATATTCCTAGGGTGTAATATTTTTCATAGGTTTTATAATATAAATCCTTGTGTTTAACTATTATTAATCCCTTGGGTTTATAATCATGGTCGACCTTGGTCAACCGTGATTGAATGTCACATTCTAACTAAGGTTTTCTCAATATGAAAGTCAACTATGGTCCGACGTCGCATTGTGACAAAGATTGTCTCAATTTGAAAATCAATCATGCTCAACCATGGTCCAACGTCGCATTCTGACAAAGATTTTCTAAATATGAAAATGAGCCATGGTCAACCACCATCAACCATGTTTATTTTAGGGTTTATAATATTTATCCTAAATTTTATATACCTTGGGTTTAATATTATTCCCATGGTCCAACGTCACATTATGACAAAGATTGTTTCAATATGAAAACCAACCATTTTCAATCATTGCAACCATGGTCAATAATGGTCCAATGTCACATTATTACAAAGATTGTCTCAATATGAAAACCATCCATGGTCATCCTTGGTCCAACGTCGCATTGTGACAAAGAGTGTCTCAATATCAAATTCAAACATGGTAAACCATGGTCAACAATGTTTATTTTAGGGTATATAGTATTTATCTTAAGGCTTATATACATATGGTTTATCATGTTAATACAAATGGTTTAACATTATTCATTAGGGTTTATTATTTCCTTGGGTTCATTAATCTGAGGGTTCATATTCCTAGGGTATCATATTATTTCTAGGGTTTATAATATTAATCCTTGGATTTAATATAGATCCCTTAGGTTTATAACCATGGTCAACCATGGTCAAACACCACATAGTGAAAAAATATTTTCTCAATATTAAAATCAACCATGGTCAACCATGGTCCAACGTCGCATTATGACAAAGATTGTCTCAATATGAAAATAAATCATGCTCAACCATGATCAACCATGGTCCAACATCACATAGTGATAAAGATTGTCTCAATATGAAAATTAATCATGGTCAACTATGTTTATTTTAGGGTTTATAATATTTATCTTAGGGTTTATATACGTTGAGTTTATAATATTAATCCCATGATGTTCGACCATGACAGCATGTTTTCAAGGGTTTCTCCTTGAAAACATGAAAGGAAAACATGTTATAGTACAAACATGTTATCAATGGTTTCTCCTTTAAAGTCTAACAACAAGGGATGATATTCCTAGTTCTTTTCAGTTGTTAGAAAACAAAAAATAAATACCTTTAAATTCTCTCATAATCCCTTGATTTTTTCTACATGGAAATCCTACGGGAGCCGCATTAACGACTGACCGCGGTAAAAGACATAGAACCTGGTAAGAAGTCGGTGAAGAGAATCCATGAGTAATCGGAAAATTAGAAAATCCTCCAACGAGTTGAGGAGCTTAGGATGTATAGGTATGAATGCACTCACCATAACCAGTTTCCCTGCATTTTAACATCACAAAATGAAAATTTGTAGGGAAGGGAACAAACCCCTACTTGTGACTTTAAGGAAGAGAATTGGAAAATGTGATGCAGAAGAGAGCTAAATTTATTTTTAATGGCTCCTCTTTGTAATAAAGAACTCCTGCCATCATAAAATAAAGGGATTTTTTAACCCAGGAAAATACTCTAAGTGGAAACCTAGACAAAATAGCGAGGTCATTCAAGGTAAATGTAGTAAGGGATTACCTATCATAGAAAAGTTGACTGTTCTATGCCCACTCTCCACAATTTCCAGGCTTGTAAACCATGGTCAACCATGCTTATTTTAGGGTTTATAGTATTTATCTTAGGGTTTATATATCTAGGGTTTATATTATTAATCCCTTGGGTTTTTAGTATTACTCTCTTGGGTTTATAATATCAATATATTGGGTTTATTTATCTAAGGGTTCATATTCCTAGGTTCTAATATTGTTCATAAGGTTTATAATATAAATCCTTGGGTTTAACTATTATTAATCTCTTGGGTTTATAATCATGGTCGATTATGGTGAACCATGGTTGAACGTCACATTCTAACTAAGATTTTCTCAATATGAAAATCAACCATGGTACGACTTCGCATTGTGACAAAGATTGTCTCAATTTGAAAATTAATCATGCTCAACCATGGTTACCCATCATCCAACGTCACATTCTGACAAATATTTTCTCAATATGAGAACCATGGTCAGCCACGGTCAACCATGTTTATTTTAGGGTTTATAATATTTATCCTAAAGTTTATATACCTTAGGTTTATAATATTAATCCCTTAGGTTTCATATTATTCCCTTCGGTTTAATATTATTGCCATGGTCTATGTTGAACGCTAGAATTGCCTTCACTTTTACAAACCTTCACTTCATTTCATCATTCTTTTATCACTTCATAAGCCTAAAATCAATGAAGAATGATTAGGATTGCTTAAAGGTTACATGCAATTGATTAACATATTGTATTTTCATGGTTTTTGTTGTTTTAATAATTTTGTGCAAAATAGCTACAGAATACAGACGTTCTGTAGCCGATCAGGCGTTCCGCAGCTATTTTAGTGTTTAAACAGGTTACAGGTGTCGTCTGAGGGAAAGACGTATATGGTTAGACTCCAAAACTCTCCTGCATCATTCCTTGTCCTCCACAAGGGCTGAGCAAAAATCTTGAAGTGGTTATGCACGTGGATAAAGCCAAAACCAAGAAGCAAACTTCTACAAGGAAAAAGACTCTTGAGGTGTCTTTAGCAGAATACGAGTCATCAACAGGAGTTCTAGTTAGATTTTAATTATAAAAGACACCTATGCCTATTTCTACTCAGTGTCAGTTATGTATTTTCTTATAAAAATAACTCGGTGAACCGAGAAATATTTAGTTGATGTTTTGTTGTTAGTTTTCAAAGACCGTGATACTCTGTTTCTGAAGCGTTTTCTTTTAATAAAAGAAGTATAACTTTGATGCATGATCTGAAGCAACTATAAGGAGTTAAGGATTCGTGTGCCAATCTGATGGTAGAGGGCCCCTACTATCCGAAAAGGCTTTTGCATATTTTCTAAATAAGTGACCTTTAACTCTGTTTTGTTCTTAACTTAGGCAGTTTTCTGAGTTTATCCTCTTGCATCATGTCTTATGTCATTTACTTACATCGAATATTACAGTCAATCTTGTTCTCATGAGCTGTTCCAATATATCACTAATACTTTAATAAGATCTAGCTGTAGTACTTTGAGTTAATTGTATTTTAGTTTTGTTCATTGCATTTCAGTTCTGCTAGTTAATTGTATTTCAGTCCTGTTAATTAGATTTAAAAGACCCTCATTATTTTATAAGATGCTCTTGTTCTCAACTTCTTCTAACACATCACTATTATAAGAACAAGAATTAGTTATATTATTTTGAGTTCTTGACTGTTCTGCAGTTATGTAAGAGATTCTCATGATTTTACAAACAAGTCTTTTTCCCAAGTTGTTCCAAGAAATCTCTAATCTTTTAATGAGGCTTAATAGTAACATTGTGAGTGGCAGAATGAGTTAATTTTAGTGTCATAAGTTATTTTAGCACAGGATTCTTTACTATGTTGCAGATGATCTTTTTCTCAAAATGTTCCAACAGACTTCTAACCATGAATAAGATTTCTCTGTGATGTTTTAAGTTGTTGTTTACTAAAGAGAACCTCATTACATCAAAACTAATCATTTTCTCAGTTTGTTCCAATATATCTCTAATGAAGTGAATTGGACTAAGTTTAATGTTATGAGTTACTTTATTAGCATCTTTACAATCTGTGGATTAGCATTCACTGTTCTTTTTATCATTCCTAGTTTAGAGTAGATCTTATTTTGTTTTAGTGCATTCAGTAACTTTTCTTTGCTATTAATTTAGTTTTTCACCTTAGCATAAAATAACAGTAAACATAAAACCAAAAACATTAGAAAAACATTGAACACAACGAAGTAGGAAGAGGTTACTTAGGCACATATGGTGCACTTCACTTCAACAATTTACTAGCCCTGGTTGACAATTTATGTTATCAATTTAGGAACACTAAAATTGATTAAACAGTCTAAAGTCACATTGTGGCAAAGATTCTTTCAATATGAAAATCAACCATAGTCAACCATGGTCTAATGTCACATTATGACAAAGGTTGTCTCAATATAAAAATCATCCATGGTCATCCTTGGTCCCACATCGCATTGTGAGAAAGAGTGTCTCAATATGAAAATAAAACATGGTAAACCATTGTCAACCATGTTTATTTTACGGTTTATAGTATTTATAAATTATCTTAGGATTTATAGACCTAGGGTTTATCATATTAATCAATTTGGTTTAATATTTTTCCCTAGGGTTTGTTATTTCCTTAGGTTTATAATATCAATCCGTTGGGTTTATTAAACTAATGTTTCATATACATAGGGTATAATATTATTCATAGAGTTTATAATTATTTTTTTTTTGTAAATTGGGAAGTTCTATTCACATTAAGTAAAAAAACTCAGTTTACAAAACATCCTCAAAGGCTGAAGACCGGAGTTGAACACGATCGATGTGTCAAGGCCACACTCAGGGAGGGGGATACAGGGGAGAATTTCTGAGTGGGGGAGACAGAAAAAACAGTATATCTGCAGTAGACTAAAGCATTCAAGGAACTGGAAAAAATATCTTTTGATCTCGAGAGCTGAGTGAGCCTCATACAGACAGAAAACAACAACAACAACAACAAAAAACCAATAGATGCAGAGAAAGTTAGGGACCCGAGGGGGGCTGCACATCTTCTCTGTCATTGAGATAATCCTCCACGTTGATAGGGCGATCCGGGGTTCCTTCCTCCAAGTCGAGGAGATTGCAATGGGACGGACCAGCCTCCTGTGGGTTGCCCTTTGCTTGAACTTCTTCCTTGATTCTAGGCTTATGTTGGTGCTACTTGACCGAGCTGTGTTTCAGCAAATCGTAGTGAGGGGAGGAGCTATCTAAGAAGTGGAGGTGGTGAACCACCCTCACATAAGCTTCAAATTTGTCAGACAACGCATCCACTTTCCTTTCCAGCTTTTTGCTAACATTACTTTGCTCCTGGATCGCAATAGCCAGTAAAGTTTTGGTGTGCCAGTGCAAATCAATGGCACGACTCTAGAGATTTTCACGGCTCCTAGTGAGATCGGGGTCTGGAATCTATCGGAAGGCATTGTCCACCGCTTCGAAGGGGGTGGACCTACGACGGGAAGAGGCCTCCACCTCCAATCTAGACAAAAGCTCCTGCATCGACTCCGAAGTGTTCTCCGCGAAGATGAAAGCAGCATTACGAGCAGAGGTCTTCGCCCTCGTGACCAGATGACGGGAAGGATTCTCCCAGTAAGTATGGAGACTGAGGCGAGGTTGGGGAGGAGGGTGGTAGCGACAAGGGGCCATGGAAGGCTACCTGCTCAGAGAGGTGGAGGGTGGTGGCAGGAGTAGGAAGCTGTAACTACTTCGCGAGAAAAGAGGAAATCCCAAAAGTGGAAAGCAATGAGGGATGAAGGCTAAGTGAGGGGAATTTAAGGTGACGGGCCAAGGGGAAGGTGGAGCGAATGAACAATTGTACCGCATGCGGGCAAGGGTGTTGGAGGTCGGCTAGGAGTAATGGCCTTGTGTGGAGACGTACTGGGGTAAGCATACCAAGGGCGAGCCACCAAATCGATCAATCGTGAGAAGGAATATTGTGTACCAGGTCATCATAATTGATAGGTGAAGGTGGTACTGAAAAGACCAAAGCCTTTTGAAGATAATTTTTGTTAATGCTGGTGCAAGCGGTTTTTACCGTTGGAGAATCAATTAAGCTCCAGGCCTGAGAAACAAGTCTTTCCGAGGTCTTGACCCCTTGGTTTACAAGGTAATCCGCTAACTTATTTGCCTCCCTTATGACTGCCGTGAAAGAAACCCCTCTCACCTCCACGATACTAGCTTTGATTTTATGAAGGATTTTGTTGATACGCCAGCAGTCAGAAACCTAACCAATGTTGCGCCCTTGCTGAAGCTTCTTGCAATCTTGGGTAGCAACGTTGGAGTCACCCTCTACAAGAAGGGGCCAGTAGTTGTTGTGCCTAGCAATTGCCAATCCGTGAGCCAGCTCGTGGAGATCCGCTGCATTGTTAGTGGTGTGCCCTAGATTTCCATAGTAAATCCAGAGGGTGGAGCCCTGAGAGTTACAAAAGACACGTCCAAAACCAGCCATACCTGGGTTGTTCTTGGACGCTCCATCATAATTGAGCTTGGTGAAATTATGATCGGGAGGTTGCCAAATGGATAGAGGAAGGGAGGGGTTAGGGCCAGCAGGGGAAGGGGTGCAAGATGGGGAGGGGGGGGGTTGAGAAGGGATAGGATTCTGCGATCGTCCACCGAGGGAGGGTGAGAAGGGTTTGGGAGGTTGGCAGTGGAGGAAAATTCATGCAAAGTGCATTTGATTCTATGGAGAAGTAGTTCTTCCTTTTATGCCTTGATTTTGAAAATACGAGAGTTCCTTTCCTTCCATAGGGCCCAGCAGATGATGCCTGGGAGGAGGTTACAAGCTAAATTGATGAGGGGCTAGTTAGAGAAGGCAGGGCGCCAATTCTCTAGAGAGGAGTGAATGGAATCATGAATGCAATAGGAGGCTTTAAAGACATGAAGGAACCAGGACCAAATGTTGGAAGAAAAAGGACAGGTGTTGAGGATGTGGTTGGTCGTTTCCGAGTTGGAATGACACAGTGTGCACTCGGAGTGTCCTATGAAGCCTTTCTTCAAAAGATTATCCCATGTTAGAATTTTCCTGTGCATGACTAACCATAGAAAGAGTGTGATTTTCAGCCAGTGGTTCCTGCTCCAGAGTCTCTGCCACTTGCGATTGTGTGGATCTGGGGTGGGACTCTGCAGGATGTTGTAAGCTTCTTTGATATTGAATCTCCCTACTGCATTTGAGCCCCATCGCAGAATGTCTGATCCTTCTTCCTTTTGAATTTTCCTGTTGTTTAGTTCCTTTGCAAGAATGTTCATCGGCCGATGTAAAGGGATTGGGATAATGTCTTTGATGTCCACCCATTCCCTCCACTCGGAGACTTCCGAGAATTTCCAATAGTCTTTGACTTTGTGTTTATTTTGAGCTTCCAGCTACCTTCTGACTGGCATGTAAATCTCCGAGTTGAGTTTAGGACATTTCTCCCAAGCATCCACCCAGAACAAGGCATTCTCACCATTACATATCTCCTAGAAGCTGTGATTTTGAATGAGTGATCTGTTTTCCCACGCTTGATTCCAAATAGGAGAGCCTCTAAGATTACCTGAGAGCCTAATAAGAGAATCCCAAGGGTGCATGGGGGCCTATTTGGCTTTCCAAAGTGAGGCCCAAGGAGTAGAAGGATTAATGAGCCAGCGCCACCAAGTCTTGGCTCTCAAAGCCTTGCCCAGGATGCCCGGATCTCGAAGTCCAAGACCACCCTCTTTCTTGGTCGAGCAAACTTTGTCCCAAGCCACCAAGGCCCATTTACCATTGCTAGCTTTGCCTTTCCAGAGGAAATCTCTTTGTATGGCTCTGATATGGTTCGAAATGGAATGGGGAGCTGCAATGGCAGAGAGCTGGTATAGGGGCGTGGCTTGAAGAACAGAGCGGACAAGGACTAATCTACCCTCGAAATTGAGGGAGCGAAAGGTCCAATTGGAGATCTTTTTCTTGAGCTTAGAAATAAGGGGTTCCCAATTCGAGCAGGCTAGAGGTTTGTCTGTCAGGGGAACTCCCAGGTATTTTGAGGGGAAGCTGCTTTTCTGGAATCCCAGGATTCTGGTGATGTGGCTTTGAATGGCAGTGAGAGTGTTGAGAAAGAAGATTTTAGATTTGGATTCGTTGACAGAGGATCCAAAGGCTAAAGTGAAGTCATCGAGAATTTTGAAAAAATCATGGGCTTCCTTTGCTGTGGGGCTTCCCATAAGGAGCATATCGTCCACAAACTGTTGATGTGAGATGGGAGGGAAGGGGGGGTAACGATTGAGGCCTGAGATAAGATTGTTGGAGGAGGCCGCAAAGATGGACCTGCCTAGACCCTTAGCCATGATGACAAAGAGGAATGGAGAGAGAGGGTCTCCTTGTCTGATGCCCAGCGTAGGGTTGATGACGGAAGTGCGGGAACCATCGAGGAGAATGGAGAAAAAAGCCCCAAAGACCAAAGCCATGATCCATTTGATGCAGTCAGAGCTAAAACCGAAGGCGGCCAACATATGTCTGATGTAATTCCCATTAATCTTGTCAAAAGCTTGGGACATGTCGAGTTGAATCAGCATACCCTGTTTGCCCTAGTCTTTGAGGGAGTGGATGGCTTCCTGAGAGAGAACGATGTTGTCCATGATTTGCCTGCCTTCAACATACCCCGTTTGATTGGCCGAGATAAGGAGAGGCAAGAGAGGTTTGATGCGGTTGGCGAGAACCTTGGAGATAATCTTGTATATTACATTACAAAGAGCAATGGGTCTGAAGTGATCAGGAGAGTCCGCCCTGTCAAATTTAGGAATGAGCGCCAGAAAAGTGGCATTGAGGGAAGTAAAGATGGATTTATCCATCCTTAATTCCTCGACAATGTCACAGACATCTTCCTTAATAATACTCCTGCAAGCTTTGTAGAAGTTGATTGTGAAGCCGTCGGGCCCAAGGGCCTTGCCGTTGGGCATAGACTGGATAGCAGCTTCCACTTCCTCCATGGTTATTTTTTTTAATAACATCTGATTGTGTTCTCTGGTTAAGATGGAGGGGATATTGTTGGTGATCTTCTTGATGTGTTCCTCTTTGTGTTAATTGCTTTCTTTGAGGGTGCTCGAGAAGTGCTGGTGCAGTTCTTCCTCAATTTCCTGATAAGTGTTAAGCAAGAGACCCTGCTTATTTTTGAGGTTGATAATTATGTTTTGCTTTCTATGTTGGAGCATTGATTTGTGGAAGAATGTTGTGTTTTTTCCCCATCTTTGAGCCAGCTGATCTTGGATTTCTGCCTCCATAGGGTTTCTTCTTGAGAGGCTCGTTATTCCCATTGTTTCTGAAGTTTCGTTTCTACTTGTTTGATTTCCTCTGTCATTCCATTATGAATGATTCTTTGTTGAAGTGCTCCCATTTTTAGTTTGATCACTTTTTTCTCCGTTGTGATATCTCCGAAGGTTTTCTGGTTCCATTTTTTTAATTATTGTTTGATGATTTTAGTGTTTGTTGGAAGCCTTGCATTTTGCTGCCATGCTAAGGAAGCGATATGGTCCACCATTCCTTGATTCTTTCTTGGAAATCTGGGCGGGAGAGCCAGAACGCCTCAAACCTGAAGGGTGCATTCCTCAGTCTTTCAGAGATTTTGATGGTTAAAACAATAGGCCAGTGATCTGAGCCAACTTGCGGAGCAATGCTGGCTTTTGTTTCCAGAGAGGAGAGGAATAAATCTTCAGAGAGGAGAAAGCGGTAAGTCTGGAGGAAATTTGACGCTCACCTCCTCTTTTATTATTCCAGGTGTAAATGCCATTTTTTGTAGGCGTATCTATGAAGCCCAATTCATCTATCGTTCTTTGAAAGGCCAGAGAGTCTGAGTCCAGTCTGCGAAGCCTGCCCCTTTTTTCTCCCAGATTTAGGATCATGTTGAAGTCTCCAGCCAGGGGCTGGCACTGATGGCTAAGAGGATGGAGAAGGCTTTTGAGATGGTTGAGACAAATCGAGCGTTCATGAATCGTATGAGGGACATAGACATTGGTGATGCATAGCTTTTCTTTTGTTCCTGTGATTTGGAGAACCGTTGTAAGGGCATGCTTGGAAGCAAAAGAGTCAATCAGATGAAACTTTGAGTCTTTCCAGAATGTTGCTATGCCTCCTATAGTGCCAGATGCAGCAATAGCCAAATGATTGTATTGTTTCCTAAAGCAGGCTTGTTGAATGGCCAGCATGTCTGACAATCCACTTTTTGTTTCTTGTAACAATAGAATATCAGTTTTTCTTGAGGTAACTTTGGATTTGAGGATCCTTTTTTTTGTAGGACTGTTGAGTCCTCTGATGTTCCAAGATGTGCAAATCATAATAAAATATTGGGAGAAAGAGAGAGAACCTTTACCTTGCCCGCATTGATAAGGCTAGTGTCGAGCTCTTGGAGATGTTGACTATTTGTTTTCCGACCCCTTCTCTTTGGTTTCCCCTTTGTGATCTGGTTGTTAGCTTTGAGGTTCGTTTTGATTCTGTCGGCTTGGTTCTTCCCCTTGTTTTGGTGTTCCCTTTGCTTTTGAAAGTTTTGTTGTAGAGTGTATGCTTCCCCAATTCTTTGTATGTAATCTTCTAGTATTCCCTCGAAACCTTTTGCAATCCATTCCTTTGAGATCTTCTACAGGTCCATGCCCATCAAGATCTCCTCTATCGTTTTTTCCTCTAATGATGGTAGGTCATGTGTGAAATCCATATCATTTTCTTCCTGTGTTGCCTATTCTTCTTGAGAGAGAGTGGTTGTGTTCTCCATATCTGTATCCATGTCCCTTTCCTGTTCATTGGTTTGCTCTTTGCTATTGTTGTGTTGTCTCGTTTCCTCTGTTATGGAAGAGAGGATGTCATATTTGTTTTGGTTTTTAAACTCATGTGGTGATCATTTTTTTAAGAGCTTCCCAAATTATCCACAGTACTAAGGAACAAGTGTCGACGTTTTGAATCCCAACGGGGATCCATCATCAAGACTTTCTTGAATGAAGAAATCGAGAGAAAGACTCAAACCATTAATAAAGGTAGATTTCTTGTAAAGAGCCGACCAAAGTTTATAATTTTATATTTTTAATATTTTAATAATTATATTTCTAATTAAATAAATTTAATTTATTTATTAAGTTAAATTCACATTTTTATTTTAATTATTTTAATAATAAGTCTAGTATGATTTTTATGTCTATTATTTGTTATATTGAATAGTAACAAAAATGGTTATTTTTAATAGTAACAAAATTGGTTATTTTAGTTTATAAAAGAAATATTAAATTTAATATGGGACTTATACTAAGTTAAAAATCTATAAAAATAAAAATATATTAAGTTTTTATTTTAATTTTTAAATTTTTTAATTAATTATGTCAATTATAAAATACTAGCTAATCATTATTGTCTAGGAAAATTATATTATGGTAAAAGTTTACTAATAATTATTGATGGTGATTAACTATTAGCTAATTTAATATAAAGATATATTTAATATATTATAATTTAATTAAGGTCATAATAATAAAATATAAATATATAATTGAATTTAAAAAAGATCTATTTAGTTTATTAAATATATATATATATATATTTTAATTATTATATATCTAATTTTATTATGTATTTAATATTAAGGAATATATTTAAGTAAAGGAAGTGAATAGTAAGATTTATTTTTATTTTTATTAAGCGTATTAATTACTTAAGCTCATTTTAATAAACTAATTAACCTATTATGCTAGGGAAAAACTTTTTTAGGTTAGGGAATTTTTTTTTAAAGGGAATATAGTAGAAAATCCTAATAATTATTGATTAATTAATTAATTTTTATTTTAACCAAATAAAAATTAATTAATAGGGATAATTATTAGAATCTAGAGGAGGAGGAACATACCTAGGGTTATATACTTGAAAACTATAAATCGGCGGAGGGTGTTTTGGAGGAACAGATTTGTCGAAGAAGAGGTCTCCAAGTGTCACTAATTTCAACTCTCCCATCCCTATTAAGATTACCTGGATGCTTTATAATCTCAAGGGCCTCTCTTATTTTTCTTCTTTGATAGTGTTCTTCCCTCGCAATGATCCTTGTATCTTCCAGACGTACTTGATGTTTGGTTTTCTAGGAGTGTTCTGCAAGGGCTGAGGTGCACGATCATTCATACCTGATATCAGCTCCATGCTCCTTAAGTCTTTTCTGAAGTGAACGCCCAGTCTCACCGATATAAATTTTCCCGCATGAACAATCAATCTTGTACACTCCTTTAAGTTGTTCAGGGTTTATGCCATCCTTACACTCCTTGTACATATTTGTTTTGTTGTGCTGGCATTGGAGTTTCTCTTCCTATGTTGCTCCTTTTGCCTTGCCTATTTTTGTGGCTCACTTTGATGAAGCCTTGCTCATCCTTCCTTCCTGCTTGATTTTCTTTTGAGGTTGGTTGGTTCTGTGGGCAGTCTCTGAAGAGATGTCCATGCTCATGGCACTTTCGACAACGGAAAGGTATGTGTTCATAGTCCACCGTTTGAGTCCATATTTCATCTCTAAATTTCAGATTGATGGCATCTAGGAGGGCTCCAGAGACATCAATATAGGCACAGATCCGAGCATATGAAATATAATGTCCATTCTTTGTACCTTTTGACATCTTAATATATTCTCTGAGTCCATTTCCAATGGCTTTGAGAACAGAAGGTGCCCAGTAGTCCATAGGGAGAGAATATAGTCTAACCCAGACTGGGACACGAGTGAAGTCTTCTTTCTCAGGAGTGAAGTTCTCCTTCCAGAATCTCATATAGAGACCAACAGAGTTGAAAACATATGGCCCCCCTTCAAAAATTATGTCCTTGTCTTCCAAGAGAGTGAAAAATATGGTGAAGAATCCTTTTGAACCAAGCTGGAGTTCTATCACACCTTTGAGGTTCCATTTGGCTTGGATCCATCCTTTAAGGGCTCTTTCGGACGGCCAGATGCCCATAAATTTGCAAATGATTGCATGTTCTCTCATGTATTCTCTATAGACCTCAATGTCAAGATCCTGAATAACTATTTCCGGGATCTTCACAGCTTTTGGGTGGCATACGTTCGCTTTTTGATGCTTGTCCTGGTCCTTCTCTACAGCCATAGAGTTGCTACCGTCAGAGTTTTTTGTCTGGTGTGTCCTCCGCTCAGATTCGCTTGCCTTTTCTTTAGGCCCCTTGGAAAATCCATCCGGCTTTGGGGCGGGAACTGCTTTGTCTTTTTCCCGAAGAGGGGAGCTAGGACGGAGCTCCAGATCGGAGCGAGGAGAGGCCGATGAGTTGATTAGGCGTGTGAAAAAAGAAAGATCTGGAGAAAGGGAGGAGCCAGCAACTTGATCTCTGAATGAAGGCGTCATTTAGCAAACATTTTCCTCCATATATGGAGTCCACAGAGAGAAGCTATGCACTGCTATGGCAGGATTGCAGGAGCAGAGCCTGCAACAGCCAAAGGTAGAGGCCGCAGAGGAACCGAAGTGTTAGGGCATAAGCTAGGGTTTTCTTGCAGAGCCAACCACCGCCTCAACTATACCTTTTTTCCATAGAGTTTATAATATTAATCCTTGGGTTTAATATAAATCTCTTAGGTTTATAATCATCGTCAACCATGGTCAACCGTGGTCAAAATTCACATTGTGACAAAGATCTTCTCAATATGAAAATCGGCCATGGTGCAACTTCTCATTGTGACAAAGATTGTCTTGATATGAAAATTAATCAAGCTTGACCATGGTCAACCATGGTCCAATGCTTCATTGTGACAAATATTGTCTTAATATGAAAATGAATCATGGTCAACCATGGTCAACCATGTTTATTTTAGGGTTTATAATATTTATCTTAGGGTTTATAATATTAATCCCTTGGGTTTAATATTATTCCCTTAGGTTTATGATACCTTGGGGTTTTAGAATTAATCTCTTAGGCTTATAATATTAATCCCTTGGGTTTATTATTATAAGGGTTCATATTCTTATGGTGTAATATTATTCATAAAGTTTATAATATTAATCCTACAGTTTAATAAAAATCCCTTGGGTTTATAATCATGGTCAACCATGGTCCAATGTCACATTGTGACAGATATTATCTCAATATGGAAATCAACCATGGTCTAACGTTGCATTGTGACAAAGATTGTTTCAATATGAAAATCTACCATGGTCAACCATGTTTATTTTAGGGTTTATAATATATTAATCTTATGGCTTATATACCTAAGACATAATATTAATCCCCTCGGTTTAATATTATTTCCTTGGGTTTTTAGTATCTATCCCATGGGTTTATTATTCCCTTGGGTTTATAATATCAATTCGTTGGGTTTATAAATCTAAGGGTTCATATTCCTAGAGTGTAATATTATTCGTAAGGGCCATAATATAAATCCATGGGTTTAATATAACACCATTGGGTTTAAAATCTAAGGGTTCATTTTCCTTTTGTTTATAATATAAATTCCTTGTGTTTATAATGATGTTCAACCATGGTCCAATGTCACATTGTGACAAATATCTTCTCAATATGAAAATCAACCATGGTCGAACGTCGCATTGGGAAAAAAATTGTCTCGATATGAAAGTCAGTTATGCTTAACCATGGTCAACCATGGTTCAACATCACATTGTGATAGAGGTTGTCTCAATATGAAAATCAACCATGGTCAACCAAGTTTATTTTAGGGTTTATAATATTTATCTTAGGGTTTATATACATTGGGTTTATATTATTAATCCCTTAGATTTAATATTATTCCCTTCGGTTTATAATCTCTTAGGCTTATAATATCAATGCAGTGGGTTTATTATCTAAGTGTTCATATTCCCAGGGTATAATATTATTCATAAGTTTTAATTTTAATCCTAGGGTTTAATAAAAAATCCTTTTGGTTTAAAATCATGGTCAATCATGGTCCAATGTCACATTGTGACAAAGATTGTCTCAATATGAAAATCAACCATGGTCCAACATTGTATTGTGACAAAAATTATCTCAATATGAAAATATACCATGGTCAACCATGTTTATTTTAAGGTTTATAGTACTTATATTAGGGTTTATATACCTAAGGTTTATAATATGCCTTGGGTTTATTAATCTTAGGGTTCATATTCCCAGGGAATAATATTATTCATATGATTTATAACATTAATCTTAAAGTTTAATATAAATATCCTATGTTTATAATCATGGTCAACCATGTTTATTTTAGGGTTTATAATATTTATCTTATAGTTTATACACCTTGCACTTATAATATTTATCCCTTGGGTTTAATATTATTCTCTTGGGTTTATGATCTCTTGGTTTTTTAGTATTAGTCCCTTGGGTTCATAATATTAATCCTTGGGGTTATTAATCTAAGGGTTCATATTCATAGGGTATAATATTATTCATAGGTTTTATAATTTTAATCCTTAGGTTTAGTATAAATCTCTTGGGTTCATGGTTCAACCATGGTCCAATGTCACATTCTGACAAATATTTTCTCAATATGAAAATCAACCATGGTCCAACGTTGTGACAAAGATTGTCTCCATATGAAAATCAATCACGGTGGACCATGGTCAACCATGGTTCAAAGTCGCATTGTGACAAATATTGTCTCAATATGAAAATAAACCATGGCCAACCGTGATTATTTTAGGGTTTAAAATATTTATCTTAGGGTTTACATATCTTGGGTCTATAATATTAATCCCTTGGGTTTAATATTATTCTCTTGAGTTTATAATCCCTTGGTATTTTAGTATAATCCATTGGGTTTATTATTCCCTTGGATTTATAATATCAATCCCTTCATTTTATTAATCTAAGGGTTCATATTCCTAGGGTATAATATTATTCATAGTGTTTATAATATCGATCCTTAGGTTTAATATAAATCCCGTGGATTTAATTAATCGACAATAATTAATATAAATTATAAAAAAGACAATCGTTGATTAATTAATTAATATTATTAATTAATAAATAAAAATTACTTATAAATTAATTAATTATTAAATAAAATTTATCAATTTTATTATTATTACTAATTGAGAAAATCTTTGTCACAATTACAATTATTTTATTATTATTTAAATTTAATATTACTATTAATTAATAATGATATAACATAATATCATTAGTAATATAATATTATTAATTAATAATAATTTATTTATTAATTAATAATAATATTATTATTAAAGATTAATTAATAATTTAATAATTCTTAGATTGAGTGGTTAGAAATTGCTTCACAATAGACATTTTTGAAGCTTTTTCATAAGCTCCAAAGCATGATTTAAAGCCACAAGCTCACTACGGAGTTTTTTAACAACGACCTAATGCAAAAAAAGACCCTACAAGCTTTATATATAAATTTATAAACTCACCACTCTCAAGATTTTATTGACAAGTTATTGCTCTTAATACTCAAATCAATACAAGGAACATGTAAATTTCAAAGCATTAAGTTTATCTCAAACATATACATAATAATAATAATCTGAAAATGTGACATGGATACCTTCAAGAGGGACAACCTAGATCCATCTAACTTTTGATCTATCATGCGCTAAGAGGGATCAAATCCCTCGACGTGCAAACTTTTCTTCAAATTCTACACTCCAAAAACAAAATTTGCACATCTAAAAATTTAATCCCTCTCAAAACATAATAAACCTAAAATTAAATGGATCTAAACCGATCCACTCATATCTTACTGAGGATTATAACCATGCTCCAATTTGTGTGTTGATCATAGCATGGTGTGATGCATTGGGATGGTTGGTCCTGGAAAAAGTGAAACCGAGAAAAAAGTGAACTTAAAAAGCTTCAATTTGCAAGCATCGAAACGAGTCGGTGCTTCCATGTTGGTTGAAAATTGAACACTGGCTTTAGTTTAAAGCAAGAATCCAAGGGAGGTGCCTTTTGTCATTGTACATATTCACCGCTCAATAAAATGGTGTTGAATAATGTTTCACTGTTCAATATTGTACGTACAGTTTCTTTTGGCAGAGTTGTGGCTCTTTACGTTCTCAAAGAATGGTGCTCTGATTTTTTTCACAATTAAGCAACTGATCTGAGAATGTCATGACTGCTCGTTGCAAAATCGCTTCTTTCGAGATTCATTATTTGGATTTTGTAGACAATGATTTAAAGGATTGAGAAGCCTGACTTTGTATTCGATGGTGTCCATATCAAGTTATCAAACATCCCAACCTCACGACGTGGGTCCACGGGAATTGCTATCCCATGATAAAGGAGGGTAAGGAGCCCACATCGCACACAAGCAACAAACGGAAAGTGGGATAGTTTGACTATATTGGTTCTTTATATGTTTTTCAAGTTAGACGAAACTTGAAGTTAGGGAGGAGTTTTAAGGTTGAGTAGAAGAATAGTCTATTGACAAATGGGATGTGGTCACTATGATTGTTCAATGGGATAATTTATTTTTCCATAGACTTTTTCTTTCCATTCATCCAAAAAGTTTGGATATGAAATCTGAAAAAAAAAAAAACTACATTCCTATAAATAAATTAATAGAATATTTTATAGATATAGTATTTAATTATTATGTTTTATATATAAATAATTTATTAAAAATGTATTAATATCTTTTTACTAATTAACTTTTTACTAAAACCTAATATCATTATTACAAATCACACTTGACAATTTTTGCTCTCTTGCTAGGGTTTGCAGCTCATGCTCGAGCTCCTCTGCGCAGCAAGGCTGTGCTCTAGCGGCGGCCTGCCTAGGGCCTCGATCATGGAGGCGCAGGGCTCGCCAAAGGAGCCTCCGCCCCCTCCACCAACTTCTGTCGCGGATTCCTTCAACCAGCTGTTGGCTGGTCTGCCCCCAAAGAAGAAGAATGAAGCAGCTAAATTTGTGAAGAAATTAGATGACATTCCGGAAATCTCACTGCCTCCAGAGACCCCTATTCAAGTTGCTTTGTCTTTAGCTGACCGTGCTCTTGTTGGTCAATTCACTGGGTTGTGGTCATCTCCAAAAACTACTGAGATCTGGGTTAACAAGAACTGGGCTCCTCTGATCAAGCACAACGCTACCTCTTACTTCCTTGGACGAGGGTTCTTTCTCTTTGAGTTCTCCTCAAAAGATGACAAGGACCTCATATATCAGAACGGGCCCTATTTCATGGGCCCTCAGGGCCTGTATCTTAATAAATGGACGCCAGACTTCGACCCTGTTGTCGATGTCCCCACGGGAGTCCTGGTATGTGTTCGGCTTCCAAATCTCCCAGTCCATTGCTGGAACTGGGATTCCTTGAAGCACATCGGTAATGCCCTTGGGAAATTCATAGATCGAGCTAACAGCAAAGATCAATATGACTGCGCCAGAATATGCATAGAAGTAGATCTTAAGGTGGGTCTTCCGAAAGCCATTAAAATCAATGTTGGCAGCTGGTCTCATGTGCAAAAACTTGATTACGAGCAGCTTCCCTTCAAATGTCGAAAATGCCATGTCTATGGACACTTTGCTAGAGGATGTCGGACAAATGCCGAGACAGAGAAAGAGAAGGAGGAGGGATGGAATCAAGTCAAGCGAGCAAAGACCCACAAAGCTCCAAAGACTGGAGGCCCCAATGGAAAAGGCCCCCCTCAGGAAAATGCTCAGAAGCCCCCTCCCAAAAGGGGGCAAGAGAACAAATTTGACCCTCTTTCCCAGCAAGCAAAGGGTCCCCAGGAGGCCGAGATCCAAAAACCAGTCTCCCCAAGCAAAGGCACTCCCTCCTCTTCTCTCAAGGGAGCAAGTGCAGCTGAAAGTCCCAAAGGCATCCCCTTAGAATTCGAAGAAGAAAACCAAGATTCGGAGGACTCAGAGGAGGAAGGAGAAATAGGTGAGTCTCAAGCCTCGGTAAGGAGATCCACAAGAGGCCGCAAAACCGACAAGGAAAAAAGAGAGTAGGAAACGTATAAAGAAAAGCTACAGGGCAACCAACCAACTCTTGAGACACTGTTAGCTTCAAAACCAAAGATGGCAAGAAATCAGCCCCAAGGCTCCAAAGGAGCCCACCAGAAACATAAATAATGAAGATCATCTCCTAGAACTGTAGAGGTATGGGGAGCAAAATTAAGGAAGAAGCCATCAGAGGCCTAAGAAGGATCGAAGCCCCTGACATATTTCTCGTCCAGGAGACTAAACTGGAAGACTCAGTCTTCCTGCAAACAAGCAAGAAACTCTGGAATAGAAGTGAATCCAGAACAATCTCCACCTGGGGGGCCTCAGGAGGTTTGGACGCACTTTGGAATGCTAGTAAATTCTTATTTATATCTAAGACTCGAGATACTCACTGGCTGCTATTGCAAATGCAGCATCTGATCACTAAAGAGATTTTCTGCCTCTTTAATGTGTATGTTCCAGTTAATGCTGGGGAAAAAAGATCTGTTGGGACTCCATAAGAAACCAAGAAGATCTAGCAAATTTGGAAAATATCATCATAGCCGGAGACCTTAATCTCACTCTTCTCTCGTCAGATAAGAGAGGCGGCAGCATTGTTCGATATCCGGCAAGGGAATGGGCGGAAGAACTAATGCAGGACTGGGACCTGCTGGGCATCAAGCCAATCTCCAGTGAGTACACTTGGTCTAACAAAAGGACAGGCCCAGGCCATATTGCCGCTAGGCTAGATAAATTTTTCATTCAAAATTCTTTTCTTTTGCTAGGAGTAGAACCTAGATTACACATCCTTTCTAACAACACTTCGGATCACAAGCCCATTATGTTAGAATTGCAGGCCCATCTTGATCTGGGCCCTATCCCCTTTAGATTTAGCCCACTCTGGGTCAAGGAGTCCGACTTCATGTAATTAATCAAGGATTGCTGGAATCTGCTAGTCAATGGCTCCCCTTTTTTTCTCTGGGAAGAAAAATTAAGAAGAGTGAAAGTGGCCTTGAAACGTTGGGCCAAATTGCTGCCCAATCCGGCAACAGAAAGGAGAAAAATTCAAAGTGCCCTAGATGCCCATCAACTTCTAGTAGAGGATGTTGTTATAACCAATGAGATCCTAGAAAAAGAAACACATCTTCAGCAAAGTTTTCATAAGGCCTGTCTGGCCGAAGAAGAATACTAGAGATTAAAGTCCCGCAGCCTCTGGCTCAAAGCAAGAGACAGGAACTCTTCCTTCTTCCACAAGCAAGCTTAGGCCAGGAAATGTTTTAACTCCATCTCCGAGATCAAGGAAGAGAATGTCACTTACAAGGACTTTGAAAACATCAAGAAAGCAGCGTTCTCTCATTTCAAAAATTTATACAGTGAAGATATGGATCCGGATCATCATCCAGATCTACTTGATGTCATTCCTCATTCGATTTCACCTAGTATGAATCTTATCTTAGAAGCCAAAATCAACCAGAATGAAGTCAAAGATGCCCTCTTTGCTATGGATCCTGACAAGGCCCCTGGGCCAGACAGATTTTCAGCCAGATTCCTTCAAACCTGTTGGCTGGTAATAGCAAAATATCTTCTCAAAATGGTTCAAAAATCCCAAGAATGTCAGAAGATTGGGGGCAGCACTAACTCTGTGTTTCTTGCCCTCATTCCTAAGGAGAAAGGTGCCAACAACTTTAACAGATTTCACCCAATCTCTTTGTGCAATATTGGCTACAAACTAATTACCAAAGTGATTGCAAATAGACTGAAACTCATCCTACCAAAAATCATCCCGGAGAATCAAGGAGTCTTTATTCACGGCAGACAGATTGTGGACAACTTCACTTTGGTTCAAGAGGCAATCCATTCAAGCTTGCATCGTAACAAAAAAGGTATGGTCATCAAACTTGATTTAGCAAATGCATTTGATCGAGTAAGGCATAGCTTTATGTTCAATGTTTTGAGCAAATTTGGATTCGGTGAGAGATTTTTAAATTGGATCCGGGCTTGCATCTCGGAGCCATGGATCGCTCCCTTAGTAAATGGCAGAGCCACTGATTTTTTTAAAGCCACAAGAGGCCTTAGGCAGGGATGCCCTCTCTCTCCTCTGCTTTTTGTTCTTCAGGCCTCGACTCTCAGCTTTCTCTTAAACAAGAAATTGCAAGAACAGGAAATCAATGGGCTATGTATTGCAAGAGGGATTAAAAACATCAATCATGCCCTTTTTGCGGATGATACCTTGTTATTGGGGGCTGCTTCTGTATCTTCGGCCACCAAGTTCAAAGAAGTGTTGGATGTCTATTGTGAGGCCTCGGGCAGCGTGCTAAACAAGGGTAAATGCCATATTTACAGTTGGAACACTCCGCTCGGTTTGCTCTCCTCTATAGCCAAATGTTTAGGCTCTGCTACCTCCTCTTCTTGGTCTTCTTTCAAATATCTAGGCCTTCCCGTTTTCCTTAAAAGAGCCTTCAGCAAAGATTGGCTCCCTCAATTGGAGAAATTCAAGTGCAAACTCCAAGCCTGGGGTTACTCCTGGCTTAATATCGCTGGTAAATCTATCCTCATAAAATTTGTGCTTTTCAGTCTCCCCCTATTCCACTTCTTTGTTCTTCTTGCACCGGTGGGCATTATCAGAAAAATGGAGGAGTGTATCTGGCGCTTCTTCTGGAAGGAAGGAAAGCAGAATGAAAAAAAAATGCCTCTAGTATATCCAAACCTCTGTTGGAAGGAGGACTGCATTTCAAGAACCTCAGTCATCAAAACATTGCCATGGGAGCAAAAATAATATGGAAAATTATAGCGCCCAAGCCAGGCTGGGCCCAATTAGCACTTTGGAAAAAATATTTCAGTGGAAAACGTAAACGTTGCTTGGACACTCCCATCTAACAGTCCAATTCGCCCTTCCTCAACTTATTTGCCAAAGCTGCCTCTTTAATTACAGAGCATTCATTTTGGATCCCTGGTAACGAGAAATCTATAAAAATTTGGACAGATAGGATCATGCACGAAGATGCTCTAGCAGACAGAACTTCCCTCTGCACGCTGCGTAAATGGATGGAGGAAGCGGGTTTCAATTCCCTGTGGGATATCTCCACATGGATAGGTCCGACCTGGGCTGGATGGAAGCATATCTCCGTGCCAATCAAGATGCAGAGTGACTGGAGATCGCTGCTTGATAAACTCCATGGCATGGCGCCCATCCATGCTTCCAAAAATGACTCGAGAGGATGGGGCACGATGGCTAGGGGATACATAGTTGCTCGAGGCTACGCCAAGCTGAGGGAGAGGCCTCATGTCCCTCCCAATCCAGAACCGTGGAAAGGAATCTGGAACTGCCCAACGTGGCCCAAAATCAACCATTTTTGTTGGTTACTAAGCCACAACAAGATCTTGACCCATGACAATCTTCAGAAAAGAGGCTTTCACGGACCATCAAGGTGCCCCTTATGCAAATAAAAAATACAAAGTGTGATCCATTTGATGTTGGAATGCAAATTTTATCTGCAAATTTGGTTTGATCTTCTATGCAACCTGAATTTCAACTTCGCCTCCATAACCGAGTTGTTCTCAAAGTGGCTGAATAGGTATCCCGGTCCCTCCCCAAAAAATAAAGTAATCAAAGTTGCTTGGTGCTCCCTCCCCAAAATAATATGCTGGCAAATTTGGCTTGAACGCAACAGAAGAACCTTCAGAGATATAGAGCATAATCCCACAACTATTGAAATCAAAATAAAAGGTCAATTAAAAGAATGTCTGATAGACCTAAAAGATGATACTAATCTCAGCCAACAAGATATAGATTGGGGCTCCTCTTTTGATCTGCAATTTCATAAAGCTATAAACATTGCCTCTCCTCCCAAAGCTTGGCAAATAAGGGAATCAGAAAAATACTTCCATGACTGGCTCATAATCCAATCAATAAATTCCCTCTTCTTTGATGGGGCTGCAAAGGGCAATCCAGGGAAAGCTGGAGCTGGTGGAGTCATAATGAATACAGATGGCAAAAAGATTCACTCCTTCGCCTGGGGTCTAGGCCACTCAACCAGTATCCAAGCTGAAGCTTTTGCTCTATTTCAAGGTCTCAAGCTCCTCAAAGTCTTAAATATCAGCGAAGCAAATGTTTTTGGAGACTCCCAAATCATCATAAATGCTATGGTGTCAAATTCTCCCCCTTTGGACTTAAGACTGACAAGGCTAATCTCTATAATTAAAGACTTGAGAAACTCTTTTCAGAAGTTAAATTTCTTTCATGTGCTGAGAATCAACAAGAAGGATGCGAATCTAGAAGCCAACAAGCTACCATACTTTCTGCTGGAGATATGACGAGGGACGGAGAAAACTCATGGGAATCTATTCCTTAATCTAACTAGCTCCCATGTTTTACTGCCTTCTTCTATTTCAGTTTGTTTGTACCCATAAAATTGGGAAAATTTCTGAAATTGATTCCATAGTTGTAGCTTGTAAGAGATGGAGGATAAGCATAAGCTCCATTATCATCCTGAGTGGCGAGATTTTATGGGCAAGTGCTATACTCTATGTAAACATAATTTTTGGCATTTAGGCCAAGTATTTAATAATATCCCATAATCGTTCATGTATTTAAAAAAATAAAAATAAAAAAATAAAATAAAAATAAAAAAAATAAAAAAAAAATTATTATTATTATTACAAATCAATACAATGTGCACTCTCCAAGAAGAAATCCCATCACATTAATAGGAAATGTATAAACCTATTATGATATAGGAATACAAAACATAAAAAAAGTGGTTCAATAGAGAAATTGTTGTCATCAATCCTAACCATGGTTGTTTTTTTACGATAAAAGAAAAGGGTTGTGCTACAAAATATTAGGGATACTTAAAAGTGTATGTGAATGTGTATAGATAAAAAAAAAATAGAGATAGTTTATAAAATATGGTTATTGTTATAAATAATGATTGAAAAGAGATTTAGATATTAGATTCAATTTTATTCATAGGTTGTTTTTAATATGTAAAAGTTATCAATATTGTACTTGTAACGATTTTAACAAATTTATCCAAATATTAGCCAAAGACCTTTTGTGATGCTTTGGAGAGGTTAAAAAATGGATAAGTTATGAAGTGTATTTAGATATTTTTAGTTATAAGGAAGCATGGACAAAACGAGGGGATATTAGATCTCTACACTCAATACTTTACTTAAGGGCTAGGAAACAAACTTCAAGGCAATGACTAAGGAAACGAACATGCTTTGCATTAGGCATGCAATGTATAAATTATGCAAAGTTGCGGGCAAGGAAACATGGAGTATAATGCTATGCATGTCACTATTTGCAAATGTTAAAATGTATGTAGTGATGTAACATATATGGATGTGACAATATGAGCAAGGTGGAGTAGAAGTCACAACATTGCATGCCACACAAAAGGATAAGGTAAAAGATTTGTGTAGAGAGATGAGCACATAGAGTTATAGACCGTGCAGAAAAATGGAACAAAGTGGAGGTGAATCCTACCAGAACACAATGCACTACTCACTTTGCATGTAGAGGTGTCACAAGCTAGAGTGGAAACCCACCTCTACACAACACACACTATGCTCCACAAGGCTTACGGAGCATAGGATAGACCAATTAATTTGTGTGATGAAGAAGAAAGCATGTATTAAAGACCATTGTCCACACAACCATTCGGCAAAAGAATAGAAGTTTATACATGAAAAAATGGAAAAAGTTTTAAGAGGCCATTTCCCGCACAACACAATGTCCAAGGGAAATATGTAGTATCCTTCCAAAGGGAAAGAAATTGATGATAAGAATGTAATGGGAAGTGATTAGAGATCAAAAATTGGAATGGGGGATGTTAGGCAAGATTTGGAAAGGTTAAGAAAAGATGGAAATCATTAGTTGGAAATAACTACATAAATTGTTAGTTGGTCCCTTGGAATTCATAACAAAAGGTAACAAAGAGAGAAAAAGTATATATTTTCAAAACTCAATAAAAATAATCTATAAGAACATAGTTCTAAAGATAGACAGTGAGAGATAGGACTTAATCATAGACTCCATCTACATCAAGAATAGGAATTTCCACCGGCTCTAAATGTATATATAATGACATGGAAGAGATAGCATGAGTCAAAGCACAAAACAAATGGTTATCATATCAAAAGATAAATGGAGCTAATACAAAATTAATGGTTATAGGTTCAAAAGGTAAATGGAGCTAATGGAAGAAAGAAGATATTTTTCAAAGAATAAGAAAACGAAAGGAAGAACACAAGCTTTCTAAGGTGGAACAAAACGTGTCTCATAGTGTTAGCATGTTACGTCTAGAAATGTGAAAGGAAAATAAGAACATTCAAATTAAGTGCAACTTCTTATTGAATAATGAAGCGTTGACAAAGAACAATATTTGTTCATTTTCCCCTTATTCTTTGAATAGTGAATAGTTGACAAAGGCCATTATTTGTTCATTTTTCCCTTCAGGCTCCAAGGTAATGTTTATGATATTATTATATTTATTGCTAGGATATTTAAACACTTAGGAGATAGTTAAGTTCAACATCGTCTAATGTGTCTATTAGGTAAAAGTGTGTTTCTTTAAATTAGTTTGCATTAGTTAGATTGTAATCTGACATTCATGACATATTCTAGACACATAGTGATCCAACAACTCATATTCTCTGCAAATCCATGGCTATTGATCCATGGATTAAGACTTAATTGGTTCATGCTATGTATTTAAAGGGCATGGATGGTCATAATTGATTCTCAAGACTCTCTTATGTCAAATATTTTCTTTTGCATTAATAAATTGCCTCCAATGGTTGTGTTGAGTGAGATAGTGAAGTACCTTATTGTGATCTTTGATGTTTTTATTGAAAGTGTTTATTTTGTATAAAATACCTTATTTACTTGAACATTTATCAGTTGATTCGTTCTGTAATTACAACTTATTAGCAAGAAATAAGAATAAACAAAACAATGTTTGTATTAGTTAAGATATATTCATCAACTAGATAAATATTCATAGAAAGTTATGGATTTTGAAGTGTTAAATAATTTATTATCATATATTGTTTGTAAACTTTTGTTATTGGGCCAAGAGGTGCTCTCCAACCTAGTATGGAAGAGATATTGCAAGGTTATGTTATGTTATGTGATGTGATGTTATGAACAAATATTGTTTGAGTGGAATTATATACAATAAAAATAAAAATATAATATAATTAAAAATATTAAAAAAATAAAATTATTAATTAAAACATTTTGGCTCGCTCGAATTACATAAAAATAAAATTAATAATTATAGTTATTAGTTATTAATAATTAAACTAACCTGCATCCATTTTAACTCTAGATCAAATCTCTTCCAATTCTAAAAAAGATTTGCACCTCAAAAAATTTGTTTCCTATCAATGAATCTAAATTAATACTATTATTATTTATTAATATAATATTGTTATATTATTATTATTATTATTATTATATATTTTTATTAAAAATAAAAATAAATTAAAAATTATTTTTAATTGAAGTATAACTTTTATTCCTCAGATTTTAATAAAAGGAAGCGACTTAAAAGGTCAAGGATACTAGATTACCAAAATTTATTAAAAGCTACTTCACAACCAAACAAATTTGTTAAATTGAAAAATTCTAAGATGCAAATCTTAAAAGTGTGATTGGTTAACACCTCTTTCACTTCAATTTTACTCCGAGCCCTATTTGGGAAGTTCTAAGAAGAAAATCTTAAAAGTGATGGGTTAACACCTCTTTTACTCTAATTTTACTCCAAGCTCTATTTAAGTATTGTTCAAGGCTTTGATAAATTTTAGTCCAAAGTCTTATTAAGTAGTGCCTAAGACAACTATTATGATGACACATGAGTAGCTTCAAGAGTTGGTTTAATTAATCCAGTTTCCATTGTTAAAGTAAGTTAAACATGTAACTTCAAGAGTTAGTTCAATTAACCCAGTTTTCATTATTAAAGTAGCTTATTAATAAGAAGAGGCAGGTTTTGTTTTGTTATTTTTTTTTTTATTAATTAAAAAAAATATCAACTAAAACAACCCCCTAATATAATGAAATTGCCCTCGTTAAGTAAAAATAATATCATTGCTTCAGAAAGTGAGAAACATTAGCGAATGCCCTGCCCAACCTGCTGACACCTTTGAATTACAAATCCAGATTTCCTCTATTAAAATTTTCAACACCGTCCAGACGGATGGCGAAGCCCATACCAGGCTGGCCATTGGCCAATTAAGCTCATCTCTTCCGTCCTACCCACAAACTGAGTTCCTATTTCTTGCGTTGGAAACTTCGCTTCGCAAACTCTAGCCTGTGCCCAAGAAAAAATGGATTCATCTGCAATGGACGATGCCCATGGACTCAATGATGTTAAAAACCTACTGTCCAATGGAACGAACCATCTGCAAGTGCAGCATAAATATATTCTCCCTCAAAATGAACGCCCCCAATTGTCTGAGGTCTCTCTCTCTGAGAGCATTCCGGTGGTGGATCTCCAGGACCTGGATGGACCTAACAGATCAAGGGTAGTGGAAGAAATCAGAGTTGCGTGTGAGGAGGATGGCTTTTTCCAGGTACATGACCCTTCAAACCCACTCCTCATTGCCATGCTTTCCTTTGTTGTTTTGCCCTGGTTCATCCTTTCACAGAGGGTATTTTACTAGGAATAACCTTGCCCTAGACTCTTAGATTCTAGGATCTTTCTTCAGCAGTTTCTAATCAGTTAAGTTTTCATGGTTATTTATATTTTCAGAGTTACAGAATTCTTGGTCTATGTGTTTTATCAGATCATTCCATAATGTTGTGTGAATGGGTTATGCTATAGATGGTAGTACCTGGTTCAAGTTTAGTGATTGAACTATTAGTTTTGAGGCCACATATGTTGTGTTCCATGTGATTTAGTACAGATAGTGAACCATGGCGTGCCAGAGACAGTTATGAAAAGCATGATGGGAATCGCCAAAGAATTCTTCGAAATGCCTGTGGAAGACCGAGCATGCCTCTACTCAGAGGACCCAACGCAGAGGGTTCGGCTTTCCACGAGCTTCAATGTTCGCAAAGAAAAATTCTACAACTGGAGGGATTATTTGATCCACCCCTGTCTTCCTCTGGAAGAAGTGATGGGCTCTTGGCCTGAAAAACCTGCAGCCTACAGGTAACCGATTACAAATCGTTGTGGGTTAATGTAGAAGCCCTGGAAATAACAAATAGCTTTTGTTACCAATGTTTTTGTTTCAGAGATATTGCAGGCAAGTATGCTGTGGAGGTGAGAACACTGGTTTTAAGGCTTTTGGCTGTCATTTCTGAAGCTCTGGGGCTCGACTCTGATTACTTGAATAGAATTTTCGGAAAACACAGCCAATTGATGTATATAGTGTATTATCCTCCATGTCCAAATCCAGATCTCACCATTGGTACACCAAGCCATTCAGATGTGCGTGGCGTCACTGTTTTAATGCAGGGCGATGTGAGTGGCCTGCAAGTACTCAGAAATGGAAAGTGGGTTGCCGTAGAACCCATACCTAACGCTCTCGTCATCAATTTGGGAGATCAATTGCAGGTAATTAGAGGGCAGATCCAATATATTTTTGATAATGAGTTAACCTTTTGTTCCCTTTAGAATTTGCCCAAATTTTTATTATTCTCATTGCACAAATGGTTTCAGCAGATTATCAACTCTACCGATTTGATGTGAATTTCATATAATAATAAAATCGCTTAAAATGGAAACCTTCTATTACTGGGCAGTATAAATTCTATGGATCTGACATTATTTTTATTTAAAAACTGGCTTCCACAGGTTGAAAAAATCCTGAATCTAATCATAAATTCTGTATGAATTTCATTATAAATTTAAAATTGGAAAATGCTTATGATTTTTTGTTTTTATATGGGGTAAAATTTATCATAATTCAGTTGTTAAATTAGCAGTGAGGACAGTCATTTTAGTAGCAGTGAGGAAAGTTATTTCAAACTCATCACTGTTATTCAAGGAAAATCAGACTATCTAGAATGACTCAAAGAAGACAGGCTTTTACTCCTGATAGATGTCTCTGATTCTTGAACTTTAGTTATCAAACTAGCTGTGAGAAAAGTCATTTCAATAACAGTGAGGAAAGTTATTTCAAACTCAGCACGCACTGTTATTCAAGGAAAACCAAGCTATCTAAATAACGCTAAAAAGACAGACTTTTACCTCTGACAGATACTTCTGATTCTTGAACTGTTAACCTATTTACTTGCTTCTAAACTTTTAGCCAAACAAAAACAATTTTAGGAAAAATTCTTATAATATTCAAATTATAGATCTGAACTCATTAAAAAAAAAAACTAAAATCTTGAACATTATCCTACTCTATTTAAAAACTTGTGAATGAATGGAATTATTAATGATAATAGTTTGGCAGGTCGTGAGCAATGGGAGATTCAGGAGCGTGGTACATCGAGCAGTAACTAATGCATCCACTGCACGTATATCAATTCCTATGTTTTATGGCCCATCAGAGGACGCCTTCATTGCTCCTGCTGCACCCCTGGTTGATGAACAGCATCCCGCTCTGTACAGAGGATATAAGCTCGAAGAATTCTTGAAATTTTTCTGGAGCCAGGAATTAAAGAGCAAGACCGTCTTGGATCATTTCAAGATCGAATATCCAGAGAATAATGGTAAATGAATTTTGTTATGGAATTTGATTTATTGATGATTTATTATAAGATGTTATTATTTATTTTTAGTTAATTAATTATAAATTAAATAAAGATGATTATATATAAAAAGAAAAACATAAATATTTTTTTACAAAAATATTGACTAAGAGATTTTATTAAGGTGTCCTTAACTTATTTATTTAATGTGTTTGGAACTAGGTTATTCCGATCATAATATTTTGCTACAAGGATTCCTTTGAAAAGATTGTATAATACTTTCAATGAGGTCTCCTAAGATCATATAGTTTTTTCAACCAAGTCTCCTTAAACAAAGTTATTTCAACACTTTTATGTAAATTGGTACATCTTTAATAGCTTGGAAAAACAGGATCTTGACACACATTCTTAAGCTCACCCAAGAAATCAAATTCCGGTCGAACCATAGGTTGTTCTTGACTTACCTTTCAAGGTAAGGTGGTTCTTGAAGATTAGGGCTTATGTGCTCGGTTCTTAAAGGTTCAGGAGACAACTCCTGCTTGGAGCTTCCTCATCGAGAACTTCAATATGCATGGGAGGATGTTCTTTAATTAGTATCTTCTCTGATCTAAGATGGGTATCATGGAAATCCAGGGGAAAATATGGAGTAGGTTGGGTAGGTTGCAATCCCAGTAAGCTTGCTTTGTTTGAAATGGTCTACCATTACTACGATTAGTTATGGGTTGTGCAGGAAATTGATGTCATGGAGGGGTAGATGTAGATGCTTACATTGTAAGAGAAGGAAGGGGTTGCATGGGTAGTTGTTGAGGGCCTCTATACATAGGATTTCTCCACCCCTACTACCAAAGTTGCTAAGGGGGGGGGGAGGAGCCATCCAAGGTTGAGAAGGTAAGCTCCACTACTGAGGGGGACACTATGTGGAAGGGTTAGTCTTGGATCATACCTCGTGTCTTTTGTGACCATGGTGATTTTTGTGCAATAGAACAAAGTTGCTCTGGCTCTTTTGTGTCTTGATAGACAACCTTTATTATGGGTAGAGACAGGAAGTTACTTGTAAGATGCTCTTTGCTACATATGACACAAATTTCAATTTTATCCAATGGACACTCCTTAAGAGGATGTTTTCTTCCACCTTGGGCAGAATATTGCTAATGCTATTTCTACCTCTTCCTTCCTTTTCTTTTCTTGCAAGGTGTCTAGTTGGGAGCCCAATGTGCTTAATATATCAATTTTGAAATTTTCTAGCATGTTGCCAATTTATGCTCTCGTGATTCCTCCACTAGTAGTTCTATCAATCTTAACCAACATGTCTTGGGGTCCTCTACCACACCTATAAGTTCTTCATGAGTATTGTCGACAAAGTTTCACAATGTCATCATATTCTTGCTGCAATATAACTCCTCCACCCATCATGTTAAGGAGTTCTATGTAGGCATCTCTGATCCCACACAACAATAGGACACGTTGTGTCTCCAGAGGCAAGGTTTTTTGAATTTCTCTGAAAATTGCATCTAAATTTGTCAACGTGGTACTCAAGGCTTTTATCTTTGTGTTGGGTCATTCAGAAGACTCCTTCCCTTCAGTCCTTGTCCTCGTAGCATTGTTGATGTTTTTCTAAAAACATCTTTTTCATCTATGTCCATGTCTCGATGCTATGCTACCCTAAGCCCATAAACTAATGTAGTGTGATGCCTTTAAGGGTAGAAGTAAAGAGTTTCAAGTTCTATGCATCATAGACATAGTCATAACTTTTACAAAGAATATCAAATTTTAAAGAAAAAAGTATCAAGATCTTCCTTTGAGAGACCATGAAATATTCTTCATCTTAGGTTGTTCTTCCAATTCCTTGACGGGGAATCTGAAAGAAGAGGATTGCACATTCTTAACTTCGTGGGCCATTTCTTCCAAAGACTTGTCTTCCTCCATCAAGGCTACCTTGGGAGTTTCTAGAAAAATCAACTCTATAGTGGAACTTCTCATCGAACAAATCCTCTAGGAAAAAAGTTATACACGTGCAGATGATGAATGCTACATGAATTCATATTCTGCTTCGATGGATTTAGGTTTCTATTTGGCCAAATAACTTGTAGGAGTTAAATAATGTGGTTTTTTTTTCTCTCCCTCCTTCATTATGTTTTGCACTATTAGTTTGAGGAAGAATTTGGCAAATCTACCTAGTTGATCTCTACTCCTAGACATCTATAACAAGTCATTTTTTGAAAATAAATTGTTGAGAGAAGTAAAATTATAAAAACAATAAATGAGATGTAGATTGAAAAATAAAATCATGTAAACAACAAGTAAAATTACACAAACACTAAAGAAAACTATCACACGATGGAAACTGTACTATTGACAGTTCCCCAGCAACAAAATAAAAAACTATAGTGGATTTTAATTTCCTTTATAATTACTGAAACAAGCAACAATAATATTGTTTAATGAATTGTCAATTTGGAGTTCACGGGGAACTTGTGAACTATTGTGAACCATATATGCTAGTACAATCATAAACAATGTAAGCTATCAAACGGGAATTGTACCGAGTACCCGTTTTCTTGAGGTAGAAAAAAATAACCTGATTTTGAAAAGTGTTGATTTTGTTGAGATTTTCTGTTTTAAATAAAATAGGAAAAATCTCAGTAGGTGACAAAAATTAGGAATTAGTTCCTAGATTAGCTCCAGTTTGTTGGGAGGGAGTTAATGCATCCTAAATTTGAGTTGAGAGGATTTATGAGGCTGTTAGATTCTCCTGCTATATAACAGGTATCCATACGTTTGTTTTTGGGGAGTGTGTGTGAATTATGTAATCTCCTGTTTGAATAATAAAGATTGCCAATGCCCTGTTGTGTGGACGTAGCCCAGAATGGTTGGGTGAACCACGGTAAACCTTTGTCTTTGTGTGCATGATTAAGTTTGCTGTTGTTGTGTTTATTCAATTTGCTGCGCACTGTCCAACAACTGGTATCAGAGCGCGCAGTGAAGGAAGGCTGCGTGGAGTTATTAAAAAATCGATGCTGGTATATTGGAGTGCTCGTGCGTGTGTGTATACCTGCGTGCTGTGTAGACCTGCGTGTTCATTGTGTGGAGCGCTGGTCTGCGTGGAGAACCATACACTGTGGTAGAAGCCGTGTGCATCTGTTAAGCCGCTGTATAACCAGTGTTGAACTGGCCGCGTTGAATGGGGGAGGTGTCACCTGCGTAAAGAGGTGCGTTGAACATTGCTGCGGATCGGAGTTTGGTGGTTGCTGGAGCCTTCAATCGAATGCTGGTGTGAAGCTGCGTGGAGGTATTAAAAGCCGATTAATGCTGTTGCTGTTTCCTGGTGCGTTGCTGTTTCAGATCTGCGTGTTAATGCTGCTACGTTGATTTAAAACGCTGCCATATAAATTAAAGTCAACGCTGTTATTCAAATTTTTTGTTTTGATTAATAAGCCGTTTTGGAATTTCATAAATCGATTTGGAAAAACAAAAAGTCATATATATATAATCGATTTATATATATCGATATACATGTTTCAATGTTTTTTGTAATCGATTTTATTTAAAAGGTTGAGTGGTGGACTTTTAAATCGATTTTATTTAAAAGATTTGAGTGGTGAACTTTTAAATCGATTTTATTTTAAAAGGGTGGAGTTTATAAGGTGCACTTTTGTAAAAGTGTTTTTTAAATCGATTTGTAAATTTTTTTTTGTTGAATACCATTTGGATATGGTATGAAAGAAAGGTGAAGGTTTTTTTTTAAAAGGCAGTGAGAGGCACTTAAAGGAAAGGCACTTAAAGGAAGGCAAGGGCAATTTTTTTTTTTAAAGGCATTTTTTAATTAAAAGGACATTCTTTATTTGAAAAATTGGTTCTGGAGATTACTGTGTTTTTTGCTGAAACAAGATGGCGAAAACTCAAAATGCCCGGTTTGAAATTGATAAGTTCAATGGCAAAAACAACTTCGAGATTTGGAAGGTAAAGATGCATGATCTCCTGGTTCAACAAGGCGTGGCAAAAGCACTGTTGGGGAGGAGCAAAAGGCCTTCTTCCATGACGGAGGATGAATGGGATGAGTTGGATAACAGAGCTCTGAGCGCAATTCGGTTATGTCTGGCAGATGACGTTCTGTTCAACATTGTGTCAGAGAAGACCGCCGCAGGCTTGTGGATAAAGCTTGAAAAGCTCTACATGACGAAATCCTTGACAAATCGGATTCTCCTGAAGCGACAGCTTTATGGTTTGCGGATGAAGGAAGGTACCTCGATTACTGACCATCTGAATGTTTTCAATACTCTATTGGTACAATTACAAAGTATAGATGTAAAATTTGATTCAGAGGATAAGGCAATAACTCTATTGTGTACATTGCCTGAATCGTGGGATCACTTTGTTACTTCCATAAGCTTCAGTAATGCAGCTGTCCTTGAGTTTAACGATGTGGTTGGAGCCATGTTGTCTGAGGAGACGAGGAAGAAGTCGAATGCTGACACCTCTACATCAGAGGCAATGATGGCTAGAGGTCGTTCTAGAGAAAGACGCTCAGGTAAGCGCAGCGATTCGCGTTCAAAGTCGAAAGGGAAGAAGAGTAAAGTGAAGTGCTGGTTTTGTGGCAAATCGGGGCACTTGAAGAAAGACTGCTGGAAGAGACAGCAAACAGAGAAGAAAGGAGACTCTTCGACAGAGAAAAAGGAGGCAAATGCGACGGATACAGGTTCGGCATATGGTTCAGGTATGAGCGACGAAGTGTTGTCTGTTAATATGTCAAATCATGATCAACATTGGTTGTTAGATTCCGGTGCATCAAACCACATGTGTATTCATAGAGAATGGTTTAAGACGTATAGATCAGTTAATGATGGCGTCGTGTACATGGGTAATGATGTAACATGTAATATTGTGGGGATTGGGAGCATACAACTACAAATGTTTGATGGGACAACTAGAATATTAACAGATGTGAGACATGTTCCAGACTTAAGGAAAAATCTAATTTCTTTAGGAGCATTGGATACGAATGGATATAAAACTGTAATTCAAGGTGGAGTTATGAAAATCTATAAAGGCATTTTACTAGTTATGAAAGCTAAGAAAGTAGGAAATCTATTTCAGTTAGAAGGAGGTACAGGGTCAGATCATGTGTCTACGGTGTCTGAACATGACAGTAGTTCCATTCGCCTATGGCATCAAAGGTTGGGCCATATGAGCGAAAGAGGGTTGAAAATTTTGGCTGATCGCAAGTTACTTCCAAATCTGAAGTCTGGAAAGTTAGATTTCTGTAAGCATTGCTTGTTTGGAAAACAAAGTAAACAAAAATTTAAAACAGGCAAACATACTAGTAAAGGAATACTTGATTATATCCATTCAGATGTTTGGGGTCCAGCGCCTACTACTTCATATGGTGGTTCGTCGTATTTTGTATCATTTATTGATGACTTTTCTAGGAAGGTGTGGGTCTACATGTTGAAAAGAAAGTCTGATGTTTTTTCAGTTTTCAAGCAGTTTAGAGCATTGGTAGAAAACAGCACTGGTAGAACAATAAAATTTTTAAGAACTGACAATGGTGGTGAGTTTACTTCCAAGGAGTTTGACAGCTATTGCAAGGATGCAGGGATCGAGAGACATAAGACCACGGTTTATACTCCTCAGCAAAATGGAGTTGCTGAACGCATGAACAGGACTCTTCTAGGAGAGCAAGGAGTATGCTGAGTAACGTCGGGTTGCAAAAGGAGTTGTGGACGGAAGCGGTGGCAACAGCTTGTTATGTGATAAACCGATCTTCATCGATGGCAATAGACTGCAAGATTCCGCAAGAGGTATGGAAAGGACACCCTTGTGACTATTCTAAACTCAGAGTGTTTGGTTGTGATGCATATGCTCTAGTGCCTAAACATCGGCGAACTAAGTTAGATCCAAAGTCTAAAAGGTATATCTTTGTTGGGTATGGTGTTGGAACAAAGGGATATAGATTGTGGGATCCTACTACCCGCAAAATCATCATCAACAGAGATGTAAAGTTTAATGAATCCTCTCTTGTACATTTCGATGTAGATAGTAGATTGAAACAGGATGATGTATCTGATTTTCAGCACATTCAGTTTGAAAGCTCTTCTAATGATAGTCATGATGACCATAGTTCAGATACTAGTCATGAACAGGTTTCAGAACATGAACAGGGTTCAGGTTTAGATCATGAACAGGTCTCAGATACTGGTCGGCAAGAAGTTCCTACAGGTGGTAGTCAGCCAATCGAGGAAGCACCAGAAACAGCCTTAAGGAGGTCGACAAGAATCAAACGGCCACCGAGAAGGTATGATGATTATGTTACTTTAGTTGCATTTACTGCTAATGACAATGAACCTCTGTGCTATCAGGAAGCAATAGAAGGTTCGAATAGTGACAAGTGGAAAGCAGCCATGAAGGACGAAATGATGGCCTTGAGTAAGAACGGCACATGGGATCTGGTTGAGCTTCCGAAAGACAGGAAAACTGTGGGGTGTAAATGGGTTTACAAGCTGAAACAGGGTGTGAATGATACGGAGGACAGGTACAAAGCGCGGCTGGTTGCAAAAGGGTTTTCTCAGAAAGCAGGCATAGACTTTCATGAGATTTTTTCACCAGTTGTTAAAATTGTTTCAATTAGAATTGTGTTAGCTTTAGTTGCTTTGTTTGATTTAGAGTTACAGCAACTAGATGTTAAGACTGCATTTCTACATGGAGACTTAGATGAGGAAATTTATATGGAACAACTGGAAGGGTTTGTTCAGCATCGCAATAAGAAATTTGTCTGCAGGCTCAAGAAGTCATTATATGGCCTGAAGCAGTCGCCTCGGCAGTGGTATAAGAAGTTTGATTCTTTCATGTTGAGTCAGAAATATGTTAGAAGTGAATATGATCATTGTGTGTACTTCAAGCAATTGAAAAATGGCATGTTCATTATCTTAGTGTTGTATGTTGACGATATGCTTTTAGCAAGCAAAAGCATTGATGAAATCAACAGGTTGAAGACTCAGATGGAAAGGACATTCGATATGAAAGATCTAGGAGCAGCAAGACAGATTTTGGGCATGGAGATTTTCAGAGACAGGAGTAATGGTAAGCTGTGGCTATCACAACAGAAGTATGTTGAGAAGATACTTTTGAGATTTGGTATGAATAATGTGAAGCCTGTGTCAGTCCCTCTTGCTTCCCATTTTAAGCTTTCTTCGGGTTTATGTCCTAATACAGATGAAGAAAAGGATTATATGTCTCGAATTCCATATGCCAATGTAGTAGGATGTTTGATGTATGCGATGGTTTGTACTCGACCAGATATTTCACATGCAGTTGGGGTTGTCAGCAGGTACATGGCAAATGCGGGTAAAGAACACTGGTCAGCAGTGAAATGGGTGCTTCGGTACTTGAGAGGCACAAGTAGTTATTGTATTACTTACAATAAGAGTAGTGAATTTGTTTGCGGATATGTTGATTCCGATTTTGCAGGTGATTTGGATAAGAGGAGGTCAACTTCAGGGTACATCTTTACTCTTGCACGTGGAGCTATTAGTTGGATGTCAAAGCTACAGAACATTGTTGCTTTATCCACTACTGAAGTAGAATACATTGTTGCTTCGCATGCTTGCAAAGAGGCGGTTTGGTTGAAAGGTTTGCTTGGTGAGTTTGGTAGGTTACAGGACAACATCAGGTTACTTTGTGATAGTCAAAGTGCAATACATTTGGCTAAGAATCCGGCCTATCATAGTAAATCAAAGCATATTCTAATTAAGTACCATTTTGTAAGACAAGTTATTACTGAAAGGGGAGTCTCTCTTGAAAAGGTGCATACAAAGGAAAACTGTGCAGACATGTTCACGAAACCAGTTTTGTTGGAGAAGCTGCGTTGGTGTTTGGCTTCTCTTGGCTTGCAGAAGAGATAAAATAATAATAACAGGGCATCAGGCTAATTGTTGTCAAGGTGGAGATTGTTGAGATTTTCTGTTTTAAATAAAATAGGAAAAATCTCAGTAGGTGACAAAAATTAGGAATTAGTTCCTAGATTAGCTCCAGTTTGTTGGGAGGGAGTTAATGCATCCTAAATTTGAGTTGAGAGGATTTATGAGGCTGTTAGATTCTCTTGCTATATAACAGGTATCCATACGTTTGTTTTGGAGAGTGTGTGTGAATTATGTAATCTCCTGTTTGAATAATAAAGATTGCCAATGCCCTGTTGTGTGGACGTAGCCCAGAATGGTTGGGTGAACCACGGTAAACCTTTGTCTTTGTGTGCATGATTAAGTTTGTTGTTGTTGTGTTTATTCAATTTGCTGCCCTTCTTTATCCATGAGAAATGGATTTAGGCATAAAGGAGAAGAAACGTATCACTCTTACTCCTTGACTTTCGTACATGTTAATAATTTATTTGCAGAGGTCATTCAAAAATGTCAGTTGGGGAGTGATGTTGGGCCTCATATTTGTAATATTTTCCTTGCCTTACTTCTTAGTTTTCGTATTATTTTCTAAATTATTTTGTTTTATTAATATATGAATTTATTGTTTTACTATTTGGTGAACTAATTCGATCATTAAATATTTATTTCCTAATGAACGAATCCTCACTATTGGACAGGAATCTATTGACACTTCAATATCTGATGTTGTTTCTTCAAATGGTCGAAGGATATCATCTAAGCCTGAAGTTGTTACAATTTTTTAGGAATGGATTATTTTAGGATGACCTCCCGACATGGCCTTTCAAATGCATTAAGACCTTCTTAATTTAAACGAGCATTCTAAGAATCATTACATTCTCAAGATTTATCATTATTAAAAATAGATTCTCTAATATTTATATTGACATGTACGATATAAAAGTTGGTGTTCAGCCTCGAAAGGGGTTTTTCAAGTTGTAATATAATTTTCCACACAAGCTCAGACTTATGATTACGTTAATTGTCACTTCATTTTCTACAAATTGAATGGAAGTGTTCATTACTCAGATTTGTTCTATTATGTTGATTTCTCCATAAAGAAGTTCAATTTCGGATTTCGGCCCGATCCTGGAAATAATGTTTTCTTCTAGTGTATCATTAAATTGGTATTTTATTCCACTATTGAAGGTATTTTTATTTGCATAATTTTTCTTAATTAATCATTGTTTATTTTTTAAATTGAATTATGTGTTTCGAATCAAGATTATTTAAATTGATATAAAGTAGATTTGTTGGAGTTAATTTATTAAAAGTACGATATGTTCCTTCTATTTCGTATATATTATCATAGAATGATATTTGTCTTGTTTAATTGTTGTTAGATAGTTTGATTTTTCATTGTTATCATTTTACTCTATAGTTGTTGTTCCCTAAGAAACAACTCGTTGTTGAGTATGGTTTCTTTTGTTGTTTCCTTTAGAAGCCCATATAAGTTAATGATTTGAATAGTTTGCGATAATTAGAGATTTCATCTTGAGTTGATTCCTTTAATATTGAAGCCTTTCTTTTCAGTAGTACCGTAAAAACTAGTCATATCCACATTTCTCTTGCATAAATTGTGCTGATAACCTATAAATACAACACAAAACCATGGGGTTGAGAAATTAAAGTGTAGAAATTAATTATCCCTTTAGGAATGATTAATTGGCTCAACATCACAACATGAAGCTTAAGCAAGACTCATGACTCTATGTGGGTAATACTCCTCAATCCATGGTTATCAATCACAACTCATCACAATTTTCCATATTGCCTCAACTAATGGAAGATTTCTCTCTCCAACTCATTTGTATGGTATTGTTGTAATGTACATCATTCCAATCCCACATGTATCATCATCATGCAAACTTCTACTATAATACTCTAAGTGAACTCCAACACATTTAAGTACATTGTCGACCCCATGACTCAAAATAGTTGGATGGCCAGTACAACCATCATCCAAATCCATGAGGATGCACCTCCTCATGCCATCATTGGTTTTTTCTTCAACATTTTGTATCATCTTCAAATCATTCTAGAATTCCTCCCATGACTTCGATTTTTCAACTCATCCACTTAAAAAAATTTAGCCGTAACATCCTTGCACTTAATCTAGGTTAGCACCCTCGGTCATGCTACCTTCATATTGTTTTCACGGGTCCCTATCTTCACTGTTGTCTATACCACTAAATGTTCACCAAGACTTCCTCTTAGCCTCAATGAAACTTCCATGAATAAATCCACCCAAGTGTGTATCTCAAGTCTCGTTCACTTTGTTTTGGTGTGTCGTTCCCTTATTCTATCCACGATTCATGCTGGGAACTTAGTCAATTATCCATTTGGCTAAGTACGACCCACTCATCGCAAAGCCCATCATGTTCCACTCTTGGCTCGAGAATCCACACTTTTTACTTTAAGGTTCCATAGTTCTGCAACACTCAATGTATCTTGCTACCAAATTTCACAAGGTATATCCTTCGAAAGTGTGCTCATTTCACAAGAAAAAACACACTTCCTTCTCCTATTTCTGCATACAACTCATGTTCCAAAAACTTCAAAGAATCATATGTTACTAGAACACTTACATCTTCATGAGGTTTTTCCAAATGAGTGCCTCCTTCCATCAATGCATGTAATGCAAATGAATCTAATTAAACATGGAAAAGGTTCATTGTCTCAACTTCCTCCTCTTTCACTGGTACATCTTCAAAATCCTCTTTATATATTATAGCTTCTTCTTCTTCATCACAATCAGCATCTTCATCATGCTCCATTTCCCAGCCATGTCAAAGAATTTCTTCTTTAACTCCATTCTCCAAAACTTCAAGATCAACCCGAATCCTTGCTTTCTCTTCTTTCATATCCCTAACCTATACAAGGTATGCAAAACTGTCGCATGGAATTGTTGCCAACTTGCCATGTTTTTTCGTTCAGCTTAGCCCTTTTCCACGGTCTATGTTGATGCCATACTATCACCTATGTCGCACTACGACTAACTAATCAACTACTTATTTTCATGTCGGCTCTAACCCCGTTGTTCCTCTACCGCTGCCGAACTTTCACACTTCAAATCGACTCTAATACCAACATTCACGACTCCATGATAGTGGTAACTGTAAGTCCACCCATGAGCGTGATGCAACACCGACCAACATTTTCGTTTCACTACAACTACGGTTCTTGGACTATGCCTAACCTTCAACACTTAATTTATTTTTGCTAAGTGGTCTTCTTTTACCTATACCAGAGTAAAGGTTACCAAGTGAAGGTGGTTGCAATGTCGATTCAAGAATGCACGTTAGCAATTTAAAATGCAACAATAACAAACCTATAATAACTCATAATAAACTAGAGGAAATCATAGTCAAGTAAAATCAGGAGAGCTACATATAATAAAGCATAGTGCCATTTGGCAAAAATTATAGTTAGATATAATAGTTATTATAAAATATTTTTAATTTTCCTTGAATATTATAAACAATAGTAAATTATAATATAGTTTAATTATTCATGTTTTAACTTTTTAGTTTAAATCACCTTAACAACCCCAAGTTCTATTCTTTTTCAAATTTGACATTTGAACATACATCCATGGGGAGTGGACCCCAATGGATAATTGTTATGTGGATATGGTTAAATACTTAATTATGAAAAATAAATAAAATATTGTGCATGCACACTATGACCCTGAGATGAAAGTGAGATCATGCCTAATCCATGAGGTAATGGAAAAGAGAAAAAGACTTTCCCAAATCTTTCAAAATCCTTGAAAGAAATTATTTCTAATTTAGAATTTTTGAGGAAAAATCTAAATTTCCCCAATGAAAGAGGAGTAGTTGGGAAGAGGTGAGAAAAAAGGCTGGAAAAAGTGAGAAAAGCTTAAAGCAGCTTTAAAATCCCAAAATGGGAAGCCTAGGCTAAGCAGGAGCCAAGCATCTTTGAAGTGCAGATAGCGAGGTGGAAATGACTTTAGGAAAGCTTGACCGTAAGAGGCACTCGAGCAGTTAAAGTCAAAGAGTCTGTTCTGGGAGGATCTCTGCTCGGGGGTGAATCCTGGGAGATAAAGAGGATTCTATGGTTGGGAGGACTGGTCATGGTAGAGGTGTGCATGCATAAATTTGGAGATATCTGTAAGTATGTGTTAATCATCTCTGTTTTCATGAAATGGTGATGTTATATTCCTTTACTCAATTTATGAAATTGTGATATGATATTCCTTTATGCAATTTATGAAATTGTGATGTTATAGGCTTTTATGAAATTTATGAAGTTGTGATGTTATAGTACATTATGTAATGTATGAATTGTTATGTTAGGTTGCATTGTGCAACTATTAGATGGATTAATGGTTCAGTAACTTCTGTAATTGCAACCACAGCTATTGACAGTAGAGACAAATGGTTGAGTGTAGAGATGAGTACATTGTAATAATGATGGTTGAGATGATAGATTAATTGAGCAACCAATATAATAACCATGTATAGGTATAGATGGCTATCTTCTAAAGGAGTATTTAATTCTGTGTGTATAAACAGAAGATGTTAACAAATCAGTACCCACTAACATTAAGTTCCAAATAAATTAATCTATCATAACAATACTGATGGCACAGAATTCACTGTGATCAATAACAGAAAGTAGGGAACAACAACCCTCAGCTGTGTCACAATGGGAAGAATTGTAAAAATTAGAATTTACAGTATTCTATTAAATGTAATGGTACACATATGGAGGTAGCAGTTGAATCCTAACTAAGTACGAGGATTAATAATAGGGATTCTAAACTATCCAGTTCAATATTCTCTCCCTCCATTGGAGTGAAGCAAGAGGAGTTGTTTCCTAGTTCCCCCTGGAATAGTTGAATCTGTACCAAAAATATCACACATGTTGAATGTCTATAACAGTCAAATAAGGGGGAAAAAGCCTATTGCAAAATCTATTGTGTAATAACAGTCTGTGTGAAGGAAGATTGTAAGCATGTGTAAAATACCATGAACAGAGCATCTGGTTACCATCCATAGAACTACTGGGGAAGTAGTGGAGCAATGGTGGTGAACTGCGTAGAGATAGAGGTATGCGAGGAGGCATACATCTATACTTCGATGCTGAAACTTTAACATATTGAAAATATTAGCAGGCCGGCAAACTGGGAAGTTTGATTAAGGGCCTAGTGATCATCCTACACAGAAAACCTGAGACATACAAGGTAAAATATGTAGATATATAAGTCTACTATATGAACTGAGAAGAGGGGAGGTTAAGCCCAAAAAAAATCCTCATGGAAATTCTTGTATTCCAGGGCTGTCTGTAAGTACTGAAGAGAATCTAAACCCCGGATAACAGTCTGCATTGTAGGTGATTCAGTATAAAAACTATAATTGTTATCGACGCATAAAGCGGAGAATATTGAGTTATGTTATATGGGTAGCACTCATCATAGGGGTGATGAATATAGACATATTATGAATATAGACCTTAAGAGAGACATGTTGAATCTCATTCGGAGTAAAATGAACCACTTATAGAAGAGGAATTAAGAAATTTAGGAGTAGTAACCATGAGGTATAATGGATGTTATTAAATAATAACAGAATCCCATAAAAAAAAAATGGGTTTGGGAGACGTGACAAATGGTATCGGAGCTAAAGTTCAAAAATTGGGCAAGATATGTGCTCACAAGGAAATGGTTAATTGTTATAAAAGTTATGAATATTAAATAGTACTTCGAGTATACAAATATCTTGGATATACTTTCAGGTATACATGTAACAGATGGTGATGAAGGGAGTAGTATGAGGAGGCTCATAAACCAGAATGGTTAAACCCATAATAGGGTTATAATGACATATTTAGCTATTGTCCTACTATCATCGTTATGTAAAAGCAGGTACAGTGTGCATAAAGTTAAGCTACTGAAACCATCTTAATACAGTATAAAAGATCAATGTTGAAGTTACTTAGTCTCGATGGAAAGTGAAATATTCTCTTATTTATGTAGACACAAGGTAACAGCATATATACTTGAGTATATTAGAATGATATTGTAGCAGAATTGAGGTAAAGAAAGTAAAGACACTTGCATATGAAACTTAAAAAATTCTTTTAGATAATGAATTTCTGCTATTCTATATGAGACTTATGGAATATATAGATCCCCTATATATATATATGGTAGTCATATCAAGTCTACGTATATATATAAAGCTAGAATACCAGCTTAAACCAAGGTCTAAATGGTAGTCATATAACTTAATGGTAGACCAGAAAATAAATGATTGTAGTTGATTTCTGTATACAATGGGGATCTAATGTGCTAGAGAATACATATAGCAGGACTAAAGTTTCATTGAAAAAAAAAAAAATTATATAAGCAAAATATTAGCATGTAAATTGCAATTATGATCATTCAAAAAAAAAAAAATTACAACCTTTATAGACTGCATATTTTAACATCCTAACAATTATATTGGTGTTAGGAAAAAGAGTAATTATATGCTAGGTGAGCAATAGACCATTATAAAGGCATAGTTTCATATAAAAAGGAAAAATAACAATTATATGTTTTACTCCTTGATTAAACTATAACCTATACAAATCATTACCTTATAATGAATGTCCTCTAGGCAAGTGCAATGAAGTATATATATTGTATATCAAAAGGCAAGTGGCATTTAAGAATATGCATTATATAGCTATAAAATTTTATTAAACTCCAAAACCCATCTTCACTAAAGAAGGGTTAAAATTATTTCTAAAATTCATAAAGTACGTTATGGGTGAACGTAGTCACTCACTATTAAATTTCATGACATGGTTATAACAAAAAGCTAGGATTTAAGGAATAAGGCGCATGGCATAAAGGTATATGCATTTAAAAAAAAAAAAACTTATATATATACCTTCTAAGTACTCAAATCTAGCGCCTATATGTATCATTATAAACCGAAGTATAGGGAAATGTGTACCAAAATGAACAGCTATAGTATAATAGGAATGGAAAGGCGAAAATATATGAAACCTGTATAGGTCATACAAGGAACTACAAATACGTTCTCCTATCGATAGATGTCATTTCGGGCACGAGAAATAAAACAAAAGATTGTAATAAACCTGAGTATACATTTATATGTGTAAACTATAGGTATTCACTGTAAAACCTATAAATGATTTAACAAAACGCCCGGTCAAACTACAGGAATAGAGGGCGGTAAATATAAACAAAATATTATACGGGCGGTTTCTGTCAAACCGAGCCCTTCGGTCGGTAACAAAGTGTATGAACCTGGCAATTGAAATCGGTTAGGAGAAAAGTAAACCATTAATTGGGGCTTTGATAACCTCGGCCACTACTTCATATATATATATGCTAATACATGCCGATATATCTATACTAAAGCGACATAAGCGCTGCTCTTATATGCAAATGACTTACGGAATTCCATAATTAAGAACTTTACCTCTGATATGTAAATACATATAAATCAATAATTATGGCAGCGAAGTACTATATAACAAATTCTTTCTGTTTTGGGGTTTATTGGAAAATAGGTAGTATACAGGAAACGACGTATAACGTATGTGCGTCATAGAGTAACCCAAAATTCCAGATCTATATGCGAAACCAATTCGACTTGCCTCGAATATATTACAATGTACTGCTGATGAATAGAAATACATAAACGAGAAAAGCCGGAGTGATAAACATCGGTAACGCCGAATAGAGGATGATTTAAAAAAATTAAACCCTCGGGTTAGAACAGAGTAAGTAGAAAAAAAAAATCTAACTGTCAATGAAAGCCCTGCATAGGGTCACGAACAAAATCATTACCTCAGCGCGTCGGTGCAACCCTAACAAGTATGGAGAGTCGAGCAGGATGCATGAGCTGACCTGTTAGAAAAACAAACGGGACACATGAAACCTTCCCTTCGAAATATACAAATCTGCAAAGATGAAAAACCGGAATACTCTATTAAACCATTAACGAAAGAAGCGGGAAAATGTAACCCCTCTGCCTCAGGAACCAGAGGAAAGAGCTGATGAATCCAAGCTGCGAAAGAGCTGGGATTTAAAAAGAACTCCAGAAACCCTAAAACTCCACAGATCCAGAGGGAAATTGGAATCCCCAGGCCGAATGCTGAAGGTCTGCTGCATCGGCAGAACGCGTACTCGAGGGCAGAGAGAGACGCGGCGCTCACTGTACCTGAATGAGTAGATCTGTCAAATTGCAAGGCTATCCGTCCAACCTATGCTAGGTCTGAGACGGGGTGCGCCGGCGATCAATACCCTCATTCTGGGAGCAATCCGCCCACTCGGTGTGCAGATGGACACACGCTAAACCGAGGTAACGTGTAAGCGACACTTCAGCCCAGTACACTGGAGCTAGATAAATGTCGGCGGGGTTGCAGGGATGTAATCATGGCATCGCAAACTCAAGTTGCGTCGAAATGAAACGAGGGTGCGTTGTCGCCGACCTGCACAAAAATACGATTATACAATCACTCAATTTTGCCGTGAGGACCTGTAATGTAACACGTAAGGTTGAAGAAATTCCATCTTATACCATTTATTCAACAAAGGCGTGACAAACAGTAGCGTGAGTAAAAAGAAAAACAATTTGTGAACCATCGACGCGACGACGAAGAGACAGGATAGAAAAATAATAAAATAAAATAAACCCACCGAGCGTTAGGGTTAGGGTTTGTGTAATGCTGCTTGATCAGAAATAGCACCATCGCTAAAATCCGAAGTTAACCAGCAAATGTGGCAAAATTCCAAGGCCAAATATCTGAAATGAAACTTAGCCGACGCATCGCTGTGAACTCGTCGTCGATTTCCTGCAGAAACAAATCCCTGTCACATAAATGATGACGAAAATGTCAACGTATTGTTACGGTTGAATAATGACACAAAATTTCAAAGTGTTAATATAGGGTTTAAGCCAGGTGGCACGTAACCAGTCGGAGTAAAACGCGTGAATAACGCGTGAGGGTGAATAAATCTCCGTTAAAAATGTTAATTATAAATACTTCAGTCAGGATCGAACAAGCTGGTTCAAAAGTAACTGTAAAACAAACAAAAACCTAATCTGACTTATTGAGCTGTCAATGATGTCCAATTAGAATTCATAAGTATTTTACAATGTTATATATTCGGAAGGATACAAAGGATATATAATTCGTAATGATGTATAGATGATGGTATATATTCGTGAGGATTATATGTAATTATCATAGGGCGCGGCCAAAGGTCGTGGTCTAGAAAGGTTAACATAGGTATATATATATAGGTATATGAAACAGATGCGTATAATTACATGTAAACCATACCCGCGATAAACATATATATATACAATGATCTCTATATATATATAACCCCTACACATGTCTATACATGTGGGTTAATGATATTAAATTAATATAAATGTGGACACATGGTTAGAAGTAGGATTCACAATTATATGGGTGAATAGATAAATTATCTATTCATAAATTATAAATGTTTTATATGGGTGAATTATAAACGTTTTATAAATGTTTTATAAATGTCTATATAAATTTGTTTTATAATGTTTTATAAATTCACTTTATAAACATTTATAAAAAGCACATGGGCGTAGTATAGGTGGTATACATATAATGACATATATATATATACTCCCACCTATGTGGATTTAAAAATTAACTATATTCCCATCTATAGGGTGTTACCACTATAAGTGGGTGGATTCATAGATATACGCCGGTAATCTATAAGGAAGTTAAAATTTTAGGTGGTGAAAATATATATATTTTAGGTGGTGGAAATATATATAAGACTGCAGTACACATAGTCGAGTTGGTGGGTGGACTCGATGTTATATATATATTTGAATATATAATAAATATATTCAATATGATGATGGGAAGGATTATTAGAGAATATATATGCCATTGGTAAATGTATTAAACTATAAACAAAAATATCTCATGAGAATATATATGTATAACTAAATTTGGGATCAAGAAATTTAGTTGGAATGTCAAATGTTATTAGGATGAGAAAAATGTTAGATGAAGAAAAAGTTACACACGTATATATATCATTAGGGTAAATGAATATACCCTTTGAGCATTCCATGAAATAAAACACAAAAACAATAAGGGGTATCGAAAAATATATGAAATATATATAGGTATCGAAGTGCGCCTTTTCTAAGTGTTATTAAAGTGGATATGGACATAGCTATATCTATAGTTTTATTAGAATGGAAGTAACATATGGATGTGGTTTTAATCAATTGAGTGTACCATATATATATATATATGGGTGTATTGAAGTAAAGTTGAAATATAGTTTATTAAGTGGAGGTAAACATATATATATTGATATATATTGTGCGGAAGGGTACACAAATGTCAATTTAATTCTAATCCAATAATATACACATATGGATTGTGTATAAGCTACGAAGTAGAAAAAAAAAAACAAATTCCCTAGTGAATACTAAAAAGTGAATTCACCTTAAACGTTGCAAGTGAGGTGGAAGGACATATTCTACCCTATGGCTAGAATAGTATTACGTTACTTATGGTGAAAGGAGTTATAAACACAGCCAAATAAGTTGTTTTAGTAAGTATGGACTGTTGCAAATCCATTACATTGATTTAAGCATGAATGAATGAAGGGGTAAATTAAAATTTTCCTGATGATTTACTTAAGGAAGAATATTCTTGCAATAGTGGAAGAATGACTTGTTAATTATTTATATTCTTCCAGTTGGTATATTTTGTAAGTTTAGAGATAATGAGTAAAAGAATTGGAAAAAATATGGAGAAGTGATAATTCTCTCATAAGGAAACAAAAAAAATAAAAATAAATAAATAAATAAAAATAAATAAATAAATAAATATAGATAAAAGCATGAGAGATTTATGGGTTGCTTTTATCAGAAAAAAAAATAGAATGCTTTTATGCATTAGGAAAGAAGGAATTCTTTTATGATTCAGGAAAAAGTTGGAATACTTTTAGGGTTAATTCCATTTTATATAAGCCTATGAGAAAAATAGAAGAGGAGAACTAGCAAAGCATGAACATACAATTAAAAGTGAATGCATAAATTCCGGTGAGTCTTTGAAAAAGAGGAAACTGTGTCAAATTTATTTTTGGCATTATCACATATTAATAATTGTGAATGTGATGAATTATAGAAATTTCATTTATCACTTGAAAAGGAAACATGTATTCACACTATAAAATTTTGTGGAATAAATTTTATTAAAGTTAATTTTCTTGAGTCTTAAATTCAAAGACAGAGAAATCATACAGCTACAAACCGAGAGAAAAGAGGATGAGATGTATTTTGGACTTGGGTGTGGGGGAAACCCATCAGTTCCAAAATTGTTTCACTTAAGTGTTGAACTAGTGGATACAATTTCATGTGAGAGGTAAGCATGGAATTGTAGAGATTATTAATAAGTCCAGTTGTTACTAGTTAAATTGATTAACTAACAAAAGGAACAATGAAAAGATACTAGAAGTACAACTATAAAATGAGAAGGGTAAGCATAACCAATTGTTTTCTCTCATTTATGAGTACTAATGAAAAAGTTGAAAAATTGTTTAGCCAAGTGTGTAACAGGAAATTGGGCACTCTGGAAACAAAGAGGAAAAAGGTGAAGATAAATCACCTAGAAAATCCAGAAAAGCTGAAGTGAACCAAGTGGTGCGAGGAAAGAATCTCACTGCAAAACAAGGAAGGATAAGTAGTGTACTAAAAGTACACTAAACTATTATGAATCTGAACGGTTTGATTAATAACTGAATGTCTTAAGTTATTGAAATGCAGAATGTTGTTGTGAATTATCAATTATATGTACCTGATCTTACTTACATTGGTATGAATTGTGGACAGAGAAACCAGAATAAAAGATCTTCCATACAGACTTCTTGCAAAGAAGTAGGAAGAAAAACAACTGCATAAGGCATCAGTAAATAGAGTGGAGGCAGGAGAATACTCTGCTGGAAACTAATGGCTTATACATTAGCCCTGCCCTTGCTTATTAAATTTTCTGATATATTTCATGTCTCCTTGTTGGAAAGGAAACGTTATAATTTTTGTACATGATGCTTCTCACATGATGGATTTGAAATGTGGTCCAGGTGGAACTAGAAGAGGAATTTCCTTCCAGAGTCGCCTCAAAGATGAAAGCGAGAAGGAATTGAATTGCGAGAACGAACAGTAGCTAGAGTAAAGGTGCAGTGGAGCACTTTACTGCTGAAAAGCTACATGGAACAGAGAAGCTAAGATGATGGAAAAGCATTCATAATTAAGTTCAAAATGAACTAAGTCGATAGTTGTCAACACCGAGGACGGTGTTTATTTTAAGAGGGGGAATATGTAACACCCCCAAGTTCTATGCTTTTCAAATTTGACATTTGAACATACATCCATAGGGGAGTGGACCCCAATGGATAATTGTTATGTGGATATGGTTAAATACTTAATTATGAAAAATAAATAAAATATTGTGCATGCACTATGACTAGATGAGAAAGTGAGATCACATGCCTAATCCATGAGGTAATGGAAAAGGAAAAAGACTTTCCCCAAATCTTTCAAAAATCCTTGAAAGAAATTATTTCTAATTTAGATTTTTGAGGAAAAATCGAAATTTCCCCAATGAAGAGGAGTAGTTGGGAAGAGGTGAGAAAAAGCTAGTTTGCTATGCTTTTCAGCATTAGTACATTTGAACATACATCCATGCAGTGGGAGTGGGACCCCAAATGGACATTGTTATGTGATATGGCGTAATACTTCGACTATGGAAAAATAAATAAATATTGTGCATGCACTATGTACCAAAGTATGAGAAAGTGAGAGCATCATGCGTTCAATCCATGAGTAATGGAAAAGGAAAAGACAGATTTTTCCCAAATCTTTCAAAATCTCGTAAAGAAATTATGCTAGGGATTTTGAGATTTTGAGTGAAAAAATCTAAATTTCCCTTCAATGAAGAGGAGTAGTTGGGAAGAGGTAAGAAAAAGTCGGAGAATGCTCGAGTAGCAAGCTTAAAGTAGCACTTTTCACAAAGAGTCCCAAAATGAAGCCTAGAGCTAAACAGAATAAAGCATCCCGAAATTCCTGCACTTGCACTGGGAAACAAAGCTGTGAAAGCATTGCCTTAAATAAGAATGCCCCTGAAACGTCACGTGAGAGTTAGTCCGTTCGGGAGGATCTCTCGGCTTCGGGGTGAACCTCGAGAGCAGAGGATTGTAAGGTTGGGAGGACCGTCAGGTAGAGGTGTGCTGCACAAATTTCGAGATATCTGAAGTCTCTGTGTAATAATATCTCTGCTTTAGCGAAATTGTGAGCAAGTATATTCCTTTTACTCACACTTATGAAAATCTGATAGTGATATTCTCTTCATGCAATTTATGAAATTGTGATGTTATAGTGCTTTTTATGTGAAATTTAGAAGTTATGATGTTAGTAGTACATTATGTAAATGTATGAATTGTTATGTTCTTAATGCATTTTGCAAATCCCATAGATGGATTATGTGGTTCAAGCAACTTTTCTATAATCGTAACTCAATGCCTATTTGACATGAGAGACAAATGGTTGAGTGTAGTAGATGAGTACATTGTAATAATGCATGGTTGAGATGATAGATTAATTTTAGCAGCCAAAGATAATAACCATGTATAGGAATACATGGCTATCTTCTAAAGGAGTATTTAATTTGCATGTATAAACCCAAGGACATGTTAACAAATCACACTACTCACGAACATTAAGTTCCAAATAAATTAACTCATCATAACATGAATACGATGGCACAAATGTAATTCACTGCGACATCACAATCATAGCAGGGAACAACAACCCCTGAGCCATATGTTACCTTGGGAAAAATTGTAAACTAGAATTTTATAGTATACTATTAAATGTATGGTCAGCACATAGGAGGTAGCAGTGGAAATCTTAGCTAAGTACTATGATGAATAATAGGGATTCTAAACTATCTGAAAACGTATATATTCTTCCTCCATTGAGGAAACAAGAGGAGTTGTTTTCAGGTTCTCTTCCGGGAAATGTGCTTGAATCAGACCAAAGATATGGACACATGTTGAATGTCTATACAACAAATAAGGGGGAAAAAGCCTATTGAAACTCGTATTGTGTATGTCATCGTGTGAAGGAAGATTGCAGCATGTATAACATACGCATGAACAGTGAGCATCCGGTTAGGCTGATCCAGTAGAACTACCTGGAAAGTAGTGGAGCAATGGTGTGTGAACTCATGTAGAGACAGATGTATGCTAGAGTGCTCGTACATCTACGTTTCATGCCGAAATCATATATTGAAACATATTAGCAAAAGCAGACAAACCGGGGAAGTCCGATTAAGGGCCTAGTGATCATCTCCGTGATAAAAACCCGAGACATACAAGGTAAACATGTAGGTATATAAGTCCCAACATATATGAACTTCGAGAAGATAGGAGTGTTAAGCTTCAAAAAATCTCCGCGAAATTTCATTCCATGGTCATGTTCGTCACTGCAAATCGAAAAGAATCCAAACCGAGCAGTTAAGAAATTTCGAGGGGTAAACATGAGGATTTAAAATAACATTCGATACATAATAATAATAATCCTACATGGGTTTGGGAGACGTGACAAGATACATGTAGATTTTCTCACCGAGCTTTTAAAATCAAGTCTTGCTTACCAGTTAGCACTCGCTTCACTCATGGACCTGTTCATTTCACCGTAACCTATAGTTTTGTCATCGTTAATTTTATGTTATAAATTTTCTTTTAGTGTACAAATAATTCAATTTTTTTCTTTTCACTTGTATAATTTTATGTAGTTAACATAGATCTTAGTTTTGTTTTCTATCATTTCCTCCATAAATCAGAGTTTAATCATTATCTAGTTTTTCTTTGTGATATCTCTCATGTAATATTATACCGTTTATTTCCCCTATATATACAATATCATTTTATTAATCTGTAGCGATTATGACACAGTTAAATCACTAAAATTATTTGTGGGTAGCATGTATCTCGCATTTAAACGAACATATGGTTTAGACTCACTGGATTCTTCCCACAAATTTTTATTCCTGCGAAACTCTACGTAATTAAGAGGATTAGACTTTTTTCTATACAATTTTTTTTAAATGTAGGACTAACAAGTCCAATAGACTTAATCCAACAAAAATCGTATAACCATTTTGTACATTAATAGGTACTTAAACCATTCATGCAAACTTAGAGACATATATACTGCAATTGACCAACCTCCTGAACCTTAGAGTTCCTCCTCATTCTCCGTAACTCACCCTGAGATGAGATCATCTCCGAGGGAAATAGACCAACCAATCTATTTTCCGGATAGCTGTTGTTTTAAGCTACAGCTTCCCAAATGCCTGCTATAATTTGCATCGCGCTCCTAATTATAGGATGCTTTTTATTCCTGCTTGGCTCAGGCTTCCCTTATTTAGGGACTTTTTAAAGTTGCTTTCTACTTCTCCATGGGCCTTTTTACCTCTTCCCGTAACGCTCTGCTATGAAAAAAATTTTCTTCTCGAATTATCTATCAACATTTGTGTATTCCATATGATAAGATATTTTTATATCTACTCTCCTTTGTAAATATACGATTATATGAGTATTTATAACTACTCTTCTTGTATATAAATGCTTTCATATACTTCTACATGCCACATATAAGTTCGCATTGCATATCTACATAATCATCGTCACTGTACCTATTTCTTTTATGCCCATATAACTATGAATCCATTTTTTTGATACCACTAGTAAATGAATCCATATTTTTATACCTTTACTATACACTGAACTCCATAGTCTATATGCCACTATAATTACTAGAACCATCTTTTTGTTAAGATATTGAAATGACACCATCCATACTACACATAGATTGCGCTCTTATGCATATCTTAAAAGTTATTGGAACACATAATTATAAGTACATGACACACTATGTAATCACCCATCCCTATGACATATTTGGACACATAATTACTATTCCACTTAGATATAGATATATATCCCTATCTTTCAAAGATATTGGCCACGCAGATGGAATCCCACATATAAGAGGTTTACTGTGTACATAGGTACGTATACCTTTGAATACACCTACCCCGATTTCCTATATCTATGGTAATTATGAAGTAGTGTGTTATCGATTCTCATAAATCACCAATGTTTATTTTGTTTACGTATATGGCACTTATAAATTAAGTGATGTCGAATTTCATCAAGGGGAATCTTTGGCCACAAAGGTACTCGTTACATACACCTAACCACGTGTTTGGCTTAATAATCAAAGATTTACATGACCTGTACCGATAGCGTAGCATGGTAGTAGTTATTTTTATAAACCCCGCCGTTGATGCAGAACGCCTGCGATCCAACTGGCCGTCATAATTACAGCATATTTATTTATGTATGTACTCTATAGGCGCTTTTTCACCTCGTACTATCGTGTTATCGTAAAATGATGATTTGGGGGTCTCAGGTATCACCAAGACTACGTTTCTCCCTCCCCGCTGAATAAGACCGTCGCTAATTTAAACATCGAGCTCCGGTATTCCTCGAAAAACGTAGTGTTTTTGACAAGGAAGACTAGACGAAGACAACTATGGTATAACTCTCGATCAAGCATTGTACGTTTTTTCTCAACCAAGGTATTGGCGACATCAGTAGTGGGTTACGTTGCATACATTTGCTCCACGCCAAACCAACTCAGCGATCACTCTGTGGTTTTTTTTCTTTTTGTGTATGTTTCAAAGCTTTCCGTGTCCCTACGCGTCGATCTTCTGGGAGGCGGCACGCCCTGCAATTTGCGGCTAGGTAGCGTTTTTCTACCAAACTGTACTAATTTACAGAAGGTATTCTTTACGATTGCTAGTTTGACCTCGAGGTTTGAAATGCTGAAATCAACCTCAAACAAATGTGTTTCTGGATTTCTTCTCGTTATCCGTCGCAGATCTATGGCGGAACTAGTTATTACCTTTACCATGAGGGCACCCCCATCCGTCGATCGTCTTGAAATAGTTTACTCATCCTGCAGTATACCAACCCCTCATCGTCTCTTTTCTATAAGTCGTCGGTTGTTTGCAAACGAAATGATGTTTGGTTACCTCTCGAGGGCACCTGATAGTTCCCACCGGGTTACGCCAGCAGGTAGCGATCGCCGTCGTCCATCTATGAACCGGAGATCCAAGGCCGAGTCTGTAGCTCCTTCTTGGCACCTTTTCGAGAACCCCTCGCGTTCCATTTTTCCACCGCAACCGTGGCAATATCATGCCGCGGTAACATATTCTTTGAGCCGCACGGTTAGGTTAGTGATGTCTCGGCTCGTGTCGCTATTTGTTCAATGTTTTCACTCAATCCGAGCACGACTGACACCAGTATTCTTTTCATCACAACTCCGTGAGGATTAATGCTGGCTAAGCCTTATCGTGTTTCCCCGTGAGTGCAAAGAGGCACTGATTTGTCTACATACTGCGTGACCCACCTCCGCGATACCAGCATTTTTAAAGTCCGTCACTGTGGTTGCATGGTACTATGTCTCCATGCGAGCGCGAAGGTAACCTTCCGACAGAGAGAATGCGTACTCTTTCACGGTGTTTATTTGCCCAATGGTAGGTCCGTTAAAATTCCGCGATTGTGTGGTAGAGTTCACCCTTTGCGCTTGAATCTTATCCTATTCTTTTTTCAATCATCGCAATTTATTTGATCAAGGATAACGCGGCACAATTAGCATGGTTCCAGAAATTTACCTATGGTAAACTCACTGTTGAATGTCTTGACGTATGGCATCTTTCCGCTACACGTTGTCGAAACTTTATATGGCGGGTTGGTTCGAGCTCGCTCATCTAGCTTCGCCAACGTACAACAACGTTTTACATATATATATCATATGTTCTTGCATTTCTCGAGTATGTTTCGTTGAACCAGCAAGTCGCGAGGATGCATGGTATGTATATCGGCGTGAAATTCCTGAACCGCAACATCATCGTGATGCTAACTTTTGGATCTATTGCTCGTTCGTTACATACGATCGTGCTCGTATTTTATTTCAACCGTAGTGACTTCATGAAGGTACCGCTACCTGCTCGTAGTGATGGTTTCTATTTTATTTCAGCTTTAAGTTGACTTAAAAACTCATGAATTTTACCCGCGACGGAAATCTTCTCGCAATATTTTACTATGTCTCGACTCTTCATAAACTTGCAGTCCGTCCCTTCCGCGTAAAATTAGGTTTACGACCATTTGAATAGCGACTCTATTTCTTGTCTTTCGACCGTAATTAATTTGCACGTGTAGATCGACTGCCTCGATATTCCTTTTTCATGAATTTCCGTTTGGACCGATATAGTCTGAAAACCCGAGAGGGTTGATATGATATATGATTTCTTGTTTAAACTTTCTTTAACCCATAATGTGCCTTTCGACCGTAGTATTTTCGAAATACAGGTAGGTCGACTACTGTTTGTATGCACATATATCTATTAATTGTGAATGTAATGATATATAATATTTTTAGATGGCATTTATATTCATAGTGGTATCATTCAAGGTTCCCTTTAACAAGCTAATATAACTTTGATCATATAGTTTTCTAGATATGTGTAGTACTGGAGTTACTATGTTATTACAAATGGATGTAGAGTACTATATGAATTACCATTCGATAAAACCATAATCTCCAAACATAAGTGGGATAGTAAGTACACAGAATGTTACATGGTATTTGTGTGTTAGGTGAATAATCATTAGGTTGTATGAAATGAACTTACACCTTCCCTCTGGACCATGATGCTTGCATCCTGGAGGTAGGATGGGCTATAATGGCTCTCTCATTGATGCTTTCACCGCCATTTCCTCTCTAGTATATAATTTTCTTTTCAAAGACTGATAGATTAATGTAAATCTCCTAGCATCTTTAGTTTATTTTCTAGAATGTATATAGGACAACTCATATAGTTTCTCATTTTCTATGAACATAAATTTTCACAGCGTGACAATATTAGTATGGTAGGAATTCTCATGTTTAATTTCCTAATTTGTTTGAAAAAAGTGTTAAACTTTGTTACCTTTACTTCCGTAACTTGGTATTTATACCGTATAATTTCTAGTATTGAGGTGATATTCTTTAGTAGATTTATAAGCTCTTAAAATATCACAATTGTTCCCTACCATGAACCCACAATAATTTATCATCTATAGAGTGCAAGTAACTCCGCATTCTGAGCCAATCCTTGGTTTAGATATTCTGGAGTTTTCTACTCTATGAGAACTTTCTCCGGTCTACAACTACAAACACATCTAGAAGGTGAATACCTAAGGATGGAACTGATAAATGTAGTACCAATCCTTTTAAATAAAATAACATAAAAAGTGTATATGTAGCCAATTCATACCGTAAAAAAGACAGAGCAACAAGAATTTCACAGAACATACCACAAACTCACAAAAATGACCAACCTCCAACCTTAGAATCCCCTTTATCTCCCCAAGATTCACCGAGCAGAGATCACCTCCTAGCACAGACCCATCAACCTCTAACTGGCCTCCAGGAGCAGCCTTATTTAAGCTTCAAAATTCCCTCAAAGAATGTTTTCTAATTTCTCGCAGCCTCCGTAATAGCAGTGATGCTTTTCTTTTGCGTTTAGCCTAGGCTTCCCATCTCGGATTCTTTAAAGTCGCTTTAAGCTTTTCTCAGATCTTTTCCAGCCTTTTTTCTCTACCTCTCTTCCCAACTACCCTTCTTCATTGGGGAAATTCTTAGATTCTCTCCTCAAATCTAAATAAATTTCTTTTCGAAGGATTTTTAGAAAAAGATTTTTGGGGATTTGTTGCCTTATCCATCCTCATGGATTGTGGCAAGTGATTCTCTCAATTCTCTTTTTTGGTCAAAATGCAACAATCATTTTATTTATTTCCTCAAATAAATGTATGTGCAAATACATTCACCCATAGTCATCATCCTTTCGTCCACCCCCCTAGGATTTTAGGGGAAATTCAAATGTCTAACTTTTAAAAATTCAAATACAATAAATTAAAAAGTACATTCCCACCACTTCCTCCACCTCATTAGGGAAAAATCTAGATTTTTCCTGCAAAATTCTAAATTAGAAATTAAATTCTTTCAAGGGTTTTTGGAAAGATGTTTTGGGAAATCTTAGCATGCTCTTCCATACCCTCATGGATTTGGCAAGTGATCTTCATCATTCTCTATTTGGATCAATATACACAGCATTATTTTGGTTTAATTTTCAAATCAAATACTTAATTACATCCATACACACTACTTATCCATTGGGGTCCACCCCCTTTTGGATTTAAAGTTCAAAATGTCTAACTTGACGGAAAACATAAAACTAGTGTTGCTAGGGTAAAGGCATTATATGCCATCCAAAACCGAAATGTATTTAGTCTACCACACGCAACCTATAAGCTAACTGGCTCTAATTCCTTAAATAAGTTTCGATTTGCTACAGGCTATTGCCTTTCTCATGTTCTTCATCAAAATATACATACAGCATAACAAGAATTGACAGGACGAGAACAAAGTTAGTCCTCCAAGGAATCGATGGGCGTTAGGTCTCCCAGCACCAGACCTGAGCATCTCGTATTATTGTTGCGTGACCTTTTCAAGGAGTTGTTCGATTCTTCCCACACGAGAATTCCGCCGCCCAGCATCCTGGAACTCGACACCCCAACCAAATGTAAAAGTATTTATTTTAATTTCTTGTACAGTATCAGTATCCACTCGCTTTAAATTGAAGAGTAAATGATGGATTTTGCCACCAAATGTTTTATCCTCCAAAGTCACGTATGAAAGGGTTTTCTGTACTTTACAAACCCTCGTCTTTCAGTGTTAGCCCGTGCCCGGCGCGAGCACTTCCTCCTTCCGCAACTACGATCTTTCTTTCTGTATTTGGGTGCCAGTGAGTGAGGGCTCCTCCCACTTTCACACTATTAATTTCTCTAATTCCCACAAACATCTCTCGAGCGAGCGTTCGAGAGATATCTCTATATGTTTGGCTGGAGGTCTTCCGTGCCCGAACTCCCTCGCATTTGGGAGTGAGTGTTTCCTTTTCTATTTTTTAGCACCCTGCTCTGTGTTTGCCCCCGCATTGTGCCTTCGATTCCTCCCTTTACACCCTTGCACGCGCATCTGACCAACATCTCTTACGTTAGTAGCGTATTCAAAGGAGCGATGACAATGTTCCTATGTGCCCCCAATTGGGTTTCCCTTTTGAAATTGTTTGTCTAAAACTCTCAGTGTTCCGCGATGCGAATGAGAACCATACACATACATCATATTATCAATGAGTTGTAATGCGCAAATTCATATGCCACCTCTGCATGTCACGACCATGATTATGACCTCTACACCCCTCACTCAAGGACCCGGTGTCTAGATTTCCGGTTTCCCTCTTTGTCCCTACAACAATGTTGATCCCGTATCTTGCCTCGCACTCCCTAGCAGAGTGCAGTAAAAATCTGATGTCAGTATCCAGAAAAAAATGCTCTTTAAATTTAGATACGTAAATAAAGTGGTGATGCCAACTCTGGATATTAAAAGTACAACCCCACCAGCTCATGGTTTTTCGTAATCACCTACTACCCCACCCATCCCCATATCCCCTATTTTATGAATCACGATGCCAAAAAAAATGGAAATAGACTTCCTATCAACCCCAGTAAAACCACATAAAACTCTTCCGGGACCCCATGATCCATGAGCCACATACACAGCAAAAAGTTATTCCAATGCAAAGTTGAAAGCTATGAAATTGCCATGATTTCCTCACTCCTAGAGACGTAACAATAGAAGTGAGGACAAAAACATACTCTTGGATTGCTGGAAGCAAAGCCACCATGGTTCGATCGTGGGTCCGTCGCTCCAATCTGACACTAGTCCTCGTTGATCTTCACCCGCGAGGAGACATGCTCTCACAATACCACAACTCAAAAGGGATAAACTTTGACCCTGAGCTTTCCGCCCATTTCATTATAGCCCCACCTCCACCATACGATGGCTCCCTTGTCAATCTGAGATCATGTCCTTCACACACAACCTTCACCACCTCCATCCATTAGAAACTTGACGCTGAGCGCAGCTCACTTAGGGATCAATACCACAGATCGCACTCGACTTGTGTGGGAATTCAAAACTTTTCTATTATTTTTTAGCATCAAGTCTTTTATGTTTTTGTAAATGAAATTAATTAATTGGGTGGGAAATTCATGCTAGTGGAAGAATGGTATATTTTCATTTTCAATTTAATTTACTTGAAACTACTTTATTAGGCTTGATTTGCCTCTTTTTTTTTGAACCCATCATGCATTTTTTCCTCTATTTTTTGTAGATGAAACTTAGGCTATAACTACATTCGTCAAGGCTCAAGTGTTCATTCCACCTTCTTAATAATCTACACCAACGTAAGGTGATGGAATTGTTGGTACCTCTTTCCATCATCACATACGTACGTATTATCAATGTTGTTTGAAATATATCCATCCCATCTTTCATTGGTGTGATTGTTGGCACTCGCTATTATCACATTTACAGTTATCCTTTGTCAGTGAAGAATAGCATGCATGTCACAATATTGAAACCCATATTGGGGATGAAATCAACATTTTCTCCTTCCAAGCACTTTCTAACTAGATACAGAATTTTAGATTCATTTTCCCTATTATGTCAATGCTTCAAGTTATTTTCCTTTAATGCAGTGTGTTTGTTGGTTTTTTTCTAAACGTTTCTTGGGCTTTAAAAATATTACTATATTCAGATTAACTTAGGAAAATCATTGTAAGTTTTTTCAGTGAGCTCGCTTAGGTGCTACTAGTAACTCGATATCGCTCTACTCTGGATGGTTTCCTCTGAATCCCAACACTAGATTTGGTTTGAGTTTTTACAACTTTCATATATGATGGATATTATGTAGGGACCTTAACTCGATCATCTTCAAGTTGCTTTTCTCCTATACATCTTAGAGTTCGTCTCACACAAATTGACAAGGTAACAATTACTCATGTGGACTTTGACAAATAAGTGTTAATTGGTTAAGGCCCTTTGACTATTTAGTTCTTTATCTCTCCTTCCACGTTGCTAAAAACTTTACTTATGGTACTAGTTTAAACAAATAAACAAGGGTAACTAAGTAAACATCAATTCTAATAATGTTTTTACTCATACTAATCAAGTCGTTTAAGAATTGTTTGCAATGGCTATTGTTTTCCTCCATTAAATCCTTATCTCTAATTCTGAGCCCGAACTCACTCTCACCAGATTTGCTTGTAATCACTGAAACTATAGCTTTTGAAACCGAACTTTATGTGACATTTCCACTTTTAGGTAAGTTAATAGTTACCATTATGAATTACCAGCATGCCACTTTGTTTCTTGTAGGTCTAATAAGAAAATAAAATTGGAAGTTATCTTTCTTATGGGTATGATAGATGCAAATTTCTTTGATATTTGTTTAGACAAAATACATGTTTCTTATGTAAATGGAATACTTTTTCAATCTGTGAATTTTTCTTAATGTATTTTATATTGGATATGACCCTAATGGTGGATTTAAAAATATAGTCCTCAAGTCACTATAAATTTAAGAATATTCTTTTTTGAAACGTGAAGGAACATAGTATACTATTTCAATATCTCTAAAAAATCAAATTATAGAGAAAAAAATAGCAAAAAATGTTAATACAAGAAAATATTACAAAATTAGAACAACTCAAAACATGAGCACACAACCAAAAATGTTATATTTATTTTTCAATTATTAGATATTTTAATGAAGATGTGAGTATATCAAGATAAGTACATCAAGACATTAAGGGTCTAGATGATGATGATGTAGATCATCATTCGTTTAATACCCCTCATTATGGTCAGGGCATTAAGTTGAGCTTGAGGATACCAAGAACAACCATTGCTAATGAACTTGAGTTTGAGTCATGATTTACCATTATTTCATCCATATAACTATCTTTGCAGATATACATTTTTTTTTCCTCCGGGAAGATTTCTTTCGTAGTTATCTTTATTTCATATATAAGGAAAATTTTCCAATGGCACTCAGACTAGATCTTCTATCTTCATGGAGCTAAAACTATCATGCTTTCCTAGCTTGACATACTTGTATGTGCTTCTAACTTTTTATTACATGCCAATGAAATTGGTATCCATCTTAAAATATAGGACTAGTAACCCTAAAAAAGGTGAAGTTAAATCGATAAAATTTTTAATGTGCTTTCAACCATTTTTTGTATTTTCTTTGTTTATTCTTTAAAAGTTGTATTCATTTTAAAACATAAGACTTAATAAAACATTGAATCACATAGAAAAATTAAAACTAATCAAACATCGTATAAGACATTTTTAATGAACTAATGGATACAATGATGGAGGGATCGATACAACAACAATGATGGAGTTTAACTCAATAAACAATTAAAATTGATTGGATAAATAGATGCATGTAATAAGCAAGGCATATGTGGATTAAATTACGATGCTAGAAAATATGGTTGAGTTGAATAAATAACTACATTAATATATCAATGAAGTCTAAAATCTCAGATGCGTTAAACTAATAAATTGATGGGTTAACCATGGCAAAAAAAACATCAAGGATAAACAAAACTAATGTGAGAATCAGAGCTATCCATACCCTCCACATGCTATGGACAATAGTTGGGACCATCCCAGATAAGTGTAGAAGCTACCATTAGCTCCACTTTATTGTTTTTCCCTCCTCCCTAATCCTAATAAGAATGTTATTTTGACATTGTTTATGAGAGGGGAGGACTCTGATCTGAGGTCACTCTACCATGGGTTATCTATTGACAATTCATTAAGGTATACCATGCTTTTTTCCCAAGGGCTCCGATTAGGGAAACTAGAACTTAGCGCTCATTTTCTTTCCCTTATCGTTCCGTCCGGAAATTAATCTTTTAAATGATTGGCATGGGATTTTTTCTCATCCATTGAATTTTTAGCTAGCCAAATTAACCATATGATGTGAAGAGGGAGACTTTTGAGCTCTATTATCACGTATTTTTACTTGTTCAAGACAAATTTTTGAACGCTACACCTCCAACCCTCTAACTATCCAAAATAGGCTTCGTAGGCTATTAACTTAGTTGCATAACTCCATATTTTCCCCAAGCATGAGAAATTCATGAATAAATGAGAGATTTTTTCTATACCCTCCACATACCATGGACAATAGTGTGGGACCCCTACTAGCCTTTGCACTACAATGCATCCCAAGTTAATATTTTGTTATTGAGTGTCAACCATGAAAAGGGTATCACCTTTGTAGTACCCTAGAACTTCCAAATTCAAACCCACCAAGGATTATGATGGTTTTTTATAATTGATTACTATGAGTGATAACCAAAATTCACTAAGTATGCACCCCATATGGGGTAGACACTCACCAAAGTGTATCCTCCTCCCCTGACAAGCCTAATCCCAAAATTGGATGAAGTGGCTAGTAAAAATATGCCATTGAACAACTATCCCCCCCTCAAACATCTAGATATTTGTTGAATGGTTGAGGTTTATCCATTGATAAGTAGTTGACGATAAAACCAAATCTTTTCTAAGATATGGTAGTCTTTGAAAAACATTAAATATTTAAAGTCCCTTAGCATATCAAAGTCCCGATACTTCCCATGTCCCTTGATCCCTACATAAATGAACCATTGCGCCATTCTCACACACCAAAATAGGCATATTCTAATCACAAAAAAATACTCTAGCAAAATATTTCCAATAATGAAGAGATCCATTTGTGTAATTTATTATCCTTTTCTAATTCATCACTCCATATGCGTTAAATTTATTATCTTGGTCAATATTTCTTACTAGAGACTCTCTTTTGATGATGAGTTTGAATAACCCATTTTGTGAGATTTTTTAGGCATTTTAATCAACTTATATAGTATGCATTTGGTTTATGGGTATATTTATAAATATTATAGCAAAATACCTTCTTAAAGAGGAGTTTCCAACCCCCCTTTATGTGAATTTTTTATGTATTTTTGATCCATTCTTGAGTTTGTGCATTTTCGATCATTTGTAGATATCTTCTTAGCAATGAGTTTCCATGTTCTCCTCTTTAACCAAGGCTTTTGATAAAAGTGATATGTGCTTTATACCTCCAATCATGTTGTTCTCTGACTATTTTCTGAGGGTCCTCCCAACTAACCAATGGAATGCCCCTTCGTTTCTTGTTTCCTTTACAATGATAAGAGAACCATTCATTCCTATTTCTATTTATACTATAATTGGGGATGCATAGCTACTCAAAGATAAAAATACAAAGGGATGAGAAGAGGATGCTTTTCATGAGTTCCACCTTTGATATCCATAGAGATCCATATATAGTACCTATAAACAATTGACCTCTCTTGATGTTGTAAATGAGCCATAAGTTACAACTACAACTTCACTCGATCATCTTTGAGGGCTTCAACTGGAAACCCAAATAACAATATGCTTCCCTCAAAAGGGGGCCAAGGAAAAGGGGAGAAACTTTTGAAATCATGTTCTTCTAGTGTTGTGATACTATTCTATAGAAAACAAATGACTTAGCTCAATTCGCATCCATTTCAATGGCTTTGGAGAAGATACAATATCACTAATTACAAACTTTGGCCTCTTTAGTGTCACCACTCCTGAATAATATAAGGATCATGGAATAGTCATGATAATTCTCATGTCCTCTGGCATTTCAAGATTTATCTTATGATATTTAGTTCAAATTGTGTGGTTGTAGATGTCATATTATGCACATGAACTTATAAAAATCTAATTGTAGGTAACCATGGAGCAACACTACGAGCTACTTGAATATAAACAATATTTCATTTGACTTTGTGATAGTATGTGTTTGTTTGCAAAACCATTACATCTTCATTTTGATGTATATGGTATAATGTATTTCCCTAAGTGGTTCAACTGAGAATTACTTGAAATGGTTACTTCTGTGAATCATCTAGGTGGCACCTACTATGGAAAATTCTTTGAATTGATCATGAATGTTGTATTAGTCATGCATCCTTTAGTCCCCCCCCCACACAAATACAAAAAGTTTACTCATTTTGTTACCACTTGGAATATTGCTTGACCTTGCTTCAATTATCGATCGAGTTTTCAACACTTAAAAATTGTGATTTTTATCCAATCATACCTATGACCTATAAGATGTCAATGTAGGTAATTCAACACTAGGTTGTGCAAATTTCAAGTTTATAATTTTTGGAACCATTTTTTGTTGATTTCCATCAAGTTCTCTTAGATGACACTTTTAGTTATGTAGCTTGATTCTTAGCACACTCGTAGCTTTGATAATTTATGGAGAATGTTGCACACCCATATTTTTATCTTAAGAAGAAAAAATTACGTTTACATCCAAGAAATTACATGTTACAAAGGTAAATAACTTATCGATTTACCTAAATCATTAAGAACATACCATTCAAGAGTGGTATTAAGCCAAAATAATATCATTACACGAGATCTACAACAATCGATCCTCTCATGTAACTACTCTTTTTTGGAGATAAATTTATTTCAATGACATATAATATCTTCTCAAAAGGACATGCATAATCATATAAGGTATGATAGCCTTGTCCTTAACTCTATCACCACACAACATTCTAGCGGTTGTCAACATCATGCTAAACAAAATTCTACTTGTTAAATTGACTACCTTTAATATATGATAAGAAGTCATCACTCTATCAACAGATACCATTGTAGTCACTATGATGAATTGAAAATTTTATGCCACAAAATAAAAGTCTTTTCATTAAGTAGTTTCTTTTGTTCCAGGGCCAATACAACACCCAAATTTCTATGATGAGCTTTAAATAGGGACAATGAGGATTTGTAATATTGACTTGGACCATTGACCCAAGGATGGCTCTTTAAAACATTATTTTGTTTTCATATAATAGGCTATAAAGGTCAGGGAATATAGGTGATCCATGTATATTTTATTGCATGCCTTTGTAAGAAGGAAAAACACAACATAACTATTTCCTTTGATATTATTAACTGTGCACCACATGTTGATATCATGCTACAACTACTACAATGATTGTGTTAGATAAATCAAGTTAAATTTCACCCTAGATGAGCATCCCAGGTTGGAATAAAATGACATACCTCGAAAAGATAGAAAAACATGGAAACCCTCTTTATTTTCATAAGTTTTCAACTACACATCACACTTTTCCATTATAATACACTTGCTAAAATTATTGTGTTGGTTGATAAATAATCCAATTAAATTCCACCTTTATTATCATCCTAGGTTGGCCTACCTCCAAAAGATAGAAAAACATAAAAATCCTCTTTCTTTAATCTTTTCAACTACACACCACACTTTCTCATTATGCTATTCTTATTACAATTATTGTGTTGGTTGATAAACAATTCAATTAAATTCCACCTTGTATTAGCATCCTAGGTTGGAAATAATATATTTTGTTCAAGTTACCTACACCCCATGATAAGATAAAATGTAACAGTTGTTAGAGTTCCAAAAGCTTTATAGTCATCCTAGTCTAAACTTGAAAATAGGGAGAAAGAGAATGGAACCAAGCACAAATCACTAATTTAATATTTAAAATAGAATAACACAAAAACATAAAATCAAATATCAACATCCAAAAAACAAAATGATTAAATAAATCCTTTACATACTTATAAATCAATGCCACAATATAGTTGCAAAGGAATCCTTGTGTTCCAAGAATATAACTAAATGCCTCGAGTATCTATCTAGAACCTTGAGATTGAGAAAATATAGATAATTTCTTAAAAAATATGAATTTTACCCTAAATATTTCACTCTGTGATGTCAAATTAATTCATCTAATCCAAGGATCTACAATTCAGATCGCATTCACTAAAGTAAGCATATGATAATGTATACATAGATAGGATAAAAATGTATTCAAGATTTATAGTTTGTTGGTTTAAATTTGGGCTTCTATTAGAAATATATTGGACAAACTATTTTATTGTGAAGCCTAAGAGGCACTACATAAAACATGTGATAAATTGGGTGGTAGAGTAAAAAAGGGAGCCAAATACTAGAGAATTTAATACTAAATAAGGAAGTGGAGGGAATATTTTAGTTTAATTCTTTGGGAAAACTCTAAAAACTTAGAAAAAAAAAAAAGATCACTAAGAAAATCATGGAGGAATAAATATCCCATGATAGGGATTGATTGAGATTGGAGGTGTGTATAGGTATCACAAAATATTGCATGGAAATATATTTCTAATTGTTGCAGTCCTTTTAAAATATCAGTTTCATTTCATTTTTTCTTACAATCTTTTGAAGGCTCTCCACTTGAATGAGATTGGAAATATGATCTTAGAAAGCAAATGCTGTTGCCAATCATTTGCACGATTATGAATACAAACACACTTGAAAGCTCCAAAATAGTACAATATATTTATTTTTCTTGAAATTATCTGTATGGCCCCATTCCAATCACACAGAGGAAAAAGAATTAAAATCTTTTTGTTTTATACAACATTTATTTGGTTGGATAGGTTCTAATTGAAATTGGTAATCTAAATCATATTAGGTATTTATGTCCATACAAAAATAGTTCAAATGTTTACATTCCAATATAGTATTTACAATAGAAAACTCAAGTTTAGGAGCCTTGAGATCATAATGAAGAATATTTAGTACACGTGGTGGGATAGGAAGCTTCATTTTTGCATTCTAAGGCCCCTTTGGTATCCACTACTTTGAGGGAATTGGAAAAATAATTCTCCAATATTTAGGTGTGGTGTTGTTGGAAAAATAATGGGGTTTGATTTGCTGCTAGGAAAACAATGATTATTGACCAAAAAAACCATTGGAGGCTAATAATTACCGGCTGATGACATAGAAGTTCAATATGGATATTTTATTACTCCAAGTTGAGCTATCACCAAACATGTTTCTAGTAACATATTCCTTCTTTGAGGATTCAAGGACTAGAATAATTTATATGCCTATTGTGTTAGATTGGTAGACCCCCTTTGATTACTTAAATATACTTCAATTCCTTAATGATAATATGCTCCCTTGGTGTATAAAAAATATACATTTAATCTATAAATACATTGTTCTAAAACTAATAGGCTAGTGGTACCAGCTATTTTATGAAAATATTTTCCCCTCGACGAGCCTTTTGTTCAAGGTAAATAATCTACATCAAGTTATATAAATGGAATTTCATTGTCTTGTTGTACTTCCCCAATTAATCTATTGTAATATGTTAGTGACTGAACATGAAACTAAGAAGAGGAAACCATCTTACTATTATATATTGTGTGAGAAAATATGATAATTCAAGAGACTATATGGTTTATTTCCATGATCTCTCAACCTTCATTAAAATTATTTTTTTGTAGTATATGTGGCAATTTTGTCAACCTAAAACTCTTTTGAGACTCAACTAGTCTCTCCACTACATTTCAGGATTTCTCCCCCACTATGGGTGCCTAACATTGATGAATGTAATATGGCATTTAGGGCCACAGGAAACCATCAAACATCTGGCCATGTTTCCAATCTTCTAACAGGCTTGTATTCCCCTAGATATAATGCCCTCACTAGTAAAATCTTCGTCATCATACTTCGCAATTAACCCACCTTACGTGATAATAATGGTTCGTCATTTTACTTACAATTGTTTCTTTATATGCAGGATGAGGGTGGTGTCATGGCGAGATAAGACCCTCCCTTGAGTCTATTTCCATCCCCTGCCACCTCCATTAGAGGTCGTTCGTCCAGGGCTAGTTGAGTCTCAAAAGAGTTAGAGTTTAACAGAGTCCTGCGAATATATAATGTAGGGATCCTAGAGTCCACGACATAGTTTCTAGGTTGTATGCAATTTTGTTTCCAGATCGACATATATGGGGCAACAAGGGAGCTTGAATACAACAAAGCAAGGATGCTACTTTGGATGGGTGAGCTTAGATGCACCAACTGCTAGAAATTTTTGAGAGAGATGTTCCACATTCTATTTTATTAAACATCGATATGATGATAAAATATTCTACTTTGATGAGGAGCTGATGATAGTCATTGATTAATGCTATGCAAAGGCCATGTTCTAAGCCTCATAGTACAAATTCGTTATTAGTGATGAAACCCAACTTACCTACAAATATATCGATAATTTGACCACAACATTTCCTAAAGAAACCTCCATAGCTAGCTAGTCTAGGGTTTCCTGTGAAGGCATCATCAGAATTGAGCTTAATGAAACCTTGTGGTGGGGGAAACTAGGAGGAGGGATTGTCAAGGAAAGGAAGAATATAAGTTTTGTGTGGAAGGGAGGGATAAAAGCTTAGTCGCGAGCGTATTATTATGCTTTTTTCTTCTGGAGACCATTCCCAATATTGTGTAGTCCATTGTGAGGAGGAAATTGTCGATTTGAGTTGAGAAAGAATGAGGTTCCAAATAATGTCAAGGGAGGGATATGAATTTTTAAAATTCTAGAGTTTTTTGTGCAAACGTTCCAAGTGAGAAATCTAAGGATGAGAATGCATGCTCTATTTAGAACAATACTTTTAAGAGGACATTCTTCCCAATTATCTAAGGAGGCATTGATAAACTAAGAGGGTTGTCTTGGGCATTGGAAGAATATGGCTATCAGGTCCAAGATTTTAGAAGAGAAAGTGAAAGTAAGAAATAGGTGTGTAAGATCCTCGACCCAGTTCATGCATAGTGGGCATATTGGTAGGCCCATGAAACCTCATCTCTAAATTTTATCCCATGTTATAGCTTTTTTCTTCAGTAGAAACCATAGGAAAGGTGTTATTTTCATGCAATGCCTCGTTTTTCAAAGGTTCTTCCAAGTAATATTACAAAATAAATTTTTTATTTAATATTTATTTATGTTAGTTTATGTTGGCACATATAGTTCATTAAAGTTGTTTTTTTAATATTTATCTATTTTTAGTACATTGGTGTTCATTAAAATTAATTTTTAATATTTATTTATCTAGGTTTATGGTTGCTACATATTGTTCATTTAAGTTGTTCTTTAATATCTATTTATCTAAGTTCATAATTAGTCATTAAAATTGTTTATTAATATTTATTTACATAGGTTTATGGTTGGTATATATTTTTTATTAAAGTTGTTTATTTATTTATCTATGTTTGCTACACATTGTTCATTAAATGTTTTTAATGTTTTATTTATCGATGTTTATGGTTGCACACATTGTTCATTAAAGTTATTTTTACATGTTTATTATAATGTATATTAAATAAAAAGCTTCTCTTTTCCTTGAAAATTAAACATCTCTACTAACAGGGTCAACCACGGGAAGGTGGAAGCTGATTTTCCCCAAAAACCGTGCATTGTTGATATGGGGTTTTTAACATATCAACATGCCAAAATAATTTTATTATATTGATTTATGAGATGAATGCAATTTTTTTAATATACTATTAAAATTATTGAAAATAATAATTTTATTAATTTAGTTCAAATGAGAGAGAAAATGATTTTTTTTAATATGTTGATTTGAAAATAAAATATATTAACATTGTTTTTTTTTTTTTTTAAGTTGGTTAAAAACTTATTGTATTATTATTTCTAATTATTTTATGAAGTTTATTAAAAGTTATATTAGTAATATATTTTTTAAAATAAATTAGAATAATATAATGGTAATAGAAAAAAAAGTGAAATCATAAATATATAAAAGAAAAAAAAAGGTGAAAAAATAATGAAAAATAAAAGTGGAAAATGAAAAAAATAAGATGGATAAAATTAGATATATAAATATATATAATTAATTAATATAATAAATAAATACATACTTCACACTTTAACCTAAAAAAACAACCTAATTTAAAAAACATTAATTCATAAAAGTATATATATATATATATATATATATATATATATATATATATATATATATAAAAGTATATATATAAGTAAACAAATACTACTATAATCTATGATAATTTAATATAAATGTATACTACTATAATAATAATAGTAACAATAATGTAGTTATAATAAAATAATAAAATACAAAAAATAAACATACACTAATAAAATATAAAACTATTAAATATACATTCCAAATTTATATAATGTGATAATAGAGAAACATTATTGGAGTCACACATACACAATTTCAATCTACATCAATACACACAAGATATAAGTAAATCAATCCATCCATGAAAAGAAATGAGCATACCATACAAATGCAAGTCAAAATACAAACATAAAGTAAACATCTCATTGTAGAAACCACCAACATGCATATACAAAGAATTTCAATTACTCCAAGCAACATACAAAATTTGGAAAAAAAAAACAATTAGCATAATACATTTTCAACTTAGAATACAAGCATTATGAAAACCACCTACACACATACACATGTAAATTTCAGATCAACATACAAATTCAATTCATCGAACCATTGCCAAAACAAATCACATACAAATTTTCAAAGCAATCATAATACAATTTCAACTTAGAATACAAGCATTATCAAAACCACCTACATACATACACACGCAAATTTCAAATCAACGTACAAATTCAATCTATCAAAACATTGTCAAAACAATCTACATACAAATTTTAAAAGCAAACATAAAGTAAGCATCATTTCAAATACTCAACACAACATACAATTTGAAATAAAAAATTGAAATTACCAAACACAATACAATTTCTACCTAGAATACAAGCATTACATAAAATTCAGCTACACACACATACACATGCAAACTCAATTAAATAAATTAGACACATCATACAAATTTCAGATCAACATACAAATTCAATTTATCAAAACATTGTCAAAACAATTTACATACAATTTTTCAAAGCACACATACAAACATAAAGTAAACATCATTTCAAATTCTCAACACAACATACAATTTGAAAACAAAACTGAAATTACCAAACATAATACAATTTATATCTAGAATACAAGCATTATATAAAAGCCACATACAAGCACATACAGATGCAAATTCAATTAAATAAATTAGGCACATCATACAATTTTAGATCAACATACAAATTTAATCTATCAAACCATTGCCAAAACAATTTACATACAAATTTTCAAAGCACACATACAAACATAAATTAAACATCATTTCAAATACTCAACACAAGATACAATTTGAAAAAAAATAAAATTCAAATTACCAAATATAATACAATTTCTACTTGGAATACAAGCATTATATAAAAACCACCTACACACATACACATGCAAATTAAATTAAATAAATAAGCCACATCATATAATTTCAGATCAACATACAAATTCAATCTATCAAACCATTGCCAAAACAACTTACATACAGATTTTCAAAGGACACAAACAAAAATAAAGTAAACATCATTTCAAATACTCAAAACAACATACAATTTGAAATAAGTAATTGAAATTACCAAACATAATACAATTACTACCTAGAATACAAGCATTATATAAAAGTAGCCTACACACACATACACATGCAAATTCAGTTAAATAAATAAGGCACATCATACAATTTAAGATCAGCATTGCCAAAACAACTTACATACAAACAATCTATCAAATCATTGCCAAAACATTCAAACCATTCATTTAATCTATCAAACCATTGCCAAAACATTCAAACCAAATCATTCAATCTATCAAACCATTGCGACAACAACTTACATACAAATTTTCAAAGCACACATACAAACATAAAGTAAACATCATTTCAAATACTCAACCCAACATACAATTTGAAAAAAATAATAATTGAACTTAAAATTTCTACTTAGAATACAAGCATTATATAAAAGCCACCTACACACACATACACATGCAAATTCAATTGAATAAATTAGGCACATCATACAATTTTAGATCAATATACAAACTCAATTTATGAAACAAACTAACATTGCCAAAACAGCTTACGTACAAATTTTCAAAGCACACAAACAAGTATGAAGCAAACATCATTTCAAAACATTTCAACTACCCAAATCAACAATGCAATTCCAAATAAAACAAACATAAATACAATTTCAACTTAGAATATAAATGTTATGAAAATCACCTACACATATGCAAATTCAATTAAAGCAACATCATACAATTTCGGATCAACATACAAATTTAATCTACCAAACAACTTAATATAATATAATATAAAGAATAAAAAAGGAAAAAATATAATATAATAAAGAAAAAGAAGAAGAAGGAAACTCAAGGGAAAAAAAACAAAATAAAAATTTCTTTTTTTCAAAAAAAAAAAAATAGAAGAGAAAGGGAAAAGAGATTTTATGAAATTATTTAGTGTTTTTATTTTATATGTGCAATTATATAATTTGCATGTATATAAAAATTCCCTACCTTTTTTTAATGAACTGAAATATAAAATAAATAATTTAAATATAATTATATTTAAATGTGTATACCTGAAATGTATTTTGATATGTATAAGTTCAATAAAAACATGGAAACAATAAATGCTACACTACTCTAAGGAGAATGGGCCCCATACTCCCTAAAGTATTTGAGAGAGGTTTTACCTCTCCCAGCAAAAAAAAAAATACTTTTATTAATACTTGTATGTACATAAAACTCACATTATTACAGAAAAAAAAAGAATAATTATTTAACTACATTCATATTTCTTTTTGAATAAACATATAATCAGGAATCATCCCTGGTCGTCAATCTGGAAATAGACGTGCAAAATCCAAAAATATTCCATTTGTAAGAATAGTAATATATAATATTTTAAAAATATTGAGATTTTTTACATCTAATTTGTAATGAAGTAGATTTTAAAATTGTTATATATATATATATATATATATATATATATATATATATTCAAAATAAAATCTTATTCAAACACAATTCAATAAATACGTTGATACAAACCGATATTATAAGTACAAACTAGCTGTTGTAGGGGTATATATTAAATAAATATGCAAAGCAAGCATTCTGATGCACAACGAAGTGTCGTTGGACGTGAGAATGCCAGTCATCATGAGAGGAATGCTCACAGGTGGGAGCCTATGAAAATCCCTCTCCCGGCAGGCCAGGCACTATAGGTTTATTGGGGCTTATTATAGATATATTATTAGCCAGCGATTCACTTAAAAAATTTCGAATAATTTCAATTTTAATTATGATAAAATAAATAGAATCATAAAAGCGTTTGGACAGTGGCATTCAGAAATGTGGGTATCCCCTGCATCGAAAAAAGCAGAGAAAGCACGAACCAAACCCATTCTCTTGTGCAGATTGGGTACCCGATTTGGAAGCAATGTGACTCAAGATTGGGATTAAAAAATAAAATTATATATATAATCACTTAAAACACATAATAAGAGCTGGGAAAAAAGAAGAAGAGCCTGAACGGTTCCAATTGAAATCCATCCAGGCATCCATGCTCGCGGGTCACTACTCTCATCCTCCAATCTCATAGAACTCTCCTACTGAGCCCATCTATACCTCCCTATACAGCCTGCAATATTCAAATGATGTTGAACCTTATGCAGACTTTGTGCCATGATCAATGAAGTGACATGAGCACGTGTAATGTGCCAACTATAGTGGGAGCCATGACTCCCTTTCATGCAAGCTGGCATCATGTCAAGGCCAGGGGGAAGGCATGGCAGAATGCCTACTCTTGGGCACCCTTCTTATGGGATATTTAAATGATATACGTTGTTTCCAATTCTAAAGGTTATTTTCTTCCAACCTACCCATAAGCATTCTCCCATTTACGAAGATGGTCATAAATGTCTAGGTATGCATCCTCTTTCTGTCAAGTATTGGTTTTCTATTGAAGTATTGTATGATTAGCATCTATGTGTCTTCTAAAATTAGGTCTTAAATTTGAATACTTACTGTTTCTCAGAGTGCATTTTGGCATAATGTTAAAATACTTAGTTTTTTGTGTCTACCTATTAATGTTCTTTGAAACCTATTTAGTCATGTCCCCTTTCTCATAATCAAAATCCAAAGTAGCTCTTAATCTTTACATTCTTCTTCTTCAACATGTATATTGCAAGAGACACACCAAGTTACACATTTCATTATGGGAAATGTTCTCATCAACACCACATTGCTCCTAACTATGAGCCTCACCTCGCGGTTCAAAATGTTGAGAATAATAGTGGTTTAGCTCACAATTTCTCACTTTTAATATATTTTCCCAGGTATAAGAAAATGGACAATGCATATCGAAATCATAATCATATACTTCAACAAAAAAATATGAATCCAAGTTATCATCAATGTACCATTAAATCCACTCATCCATTATTATCATGCATTTGAAATTCTTCTTCAATAAAAATGCATGCTAATTGTATTTAATATTTTCTCTTGTTGTTCTATTTATTACCATGTAGAAAGTAATTTAAAACTTTCTATTTTTTTTTTTGGTAAGATGAGTAGTACCTTTCATTTTCATTCATTTTTCAAAAAGGGAAAATTACAATAGATATGGCGGGGAAACTAGGTTTGTTGGTCATCGAAAGGCATTATATGCCATCCAAAACTGAAATATATTTATTCTACCATATGCAGCTCTATAAGCCAATCTGTCTAATTCCCTAAAGAAGTTTGACTTGCTAAGGCTAATGCCTTCTATGTTCTTCATCAAAATATACATAAACATAACAGTAAATTGATAGGACGAGTAACAGGTTAGTCCTCTGAGGACTCGATGGGCACTAGGTCTCTAGCACTAGACTCGGGCATCTCAGATTGTTGCGGCCTCTTAAGGAGTTGTTCGATTCTTCCCAGACGAGAATTCTGCTGCTGAACTTGGAACTACACCAGCTGGAAATATTTTTGAATTTCCTGTAATGACGGATCTACCTGCATAAAATTACTGGTGTGCATGATGGATTTTTCCACCAAATGTTTTATCCTCCAATACAGATGAAGTGTTTTCTAGTACTGTGAAACTCTGCCTCTAGTGTTGCCCGGGTCGGGCACAATAAGTTCTCCTTCCGGAACTGCATCTTCTTCTTCTGCTTGGTGAGTGAGGGCCTCCTCCCACTTCGCTATTAATTTTCTAACCTGACACAATCTCTTGAGCGTATGCCCGAGAGGTATCCTTAATATGTTTGGCTTGAGGTTTGTGGCCCGACCTCCTCGGCACTTCGGAGGAGGGCTCTCCTTTCTATTTTTGAGCACCCCGCTTCCAGGTTTTCCTCCTGCATTCTACCTCTGATTCCTCCTTTACACTCTTTGCACGCACCATCAACATCCTCTTCCTTGTAGTAGTTCGGTAAGCGATGAAGCAATGTTCCTATGTGCCCCCAATTGGGCTCTTAAAATCTTGTCTAGACCCTGTGTCTGCGACAGTAATGAGAACCATACAAAAATACATCATATTATCAATGATTCGTAACAAGTAATTCATAAGCCGAATTTCCATGTCGCGACCATGATTATGACCCACACCCCTACCCAAGGACTGGTGTTGGGATTTCCCCGGTTTCCCTCTTGTCCTTACAACAATGTTGATCCTATCTTGCCCGCACTCCCCAGAGAGGCAAAAAAATTATGTCGTAACCACAAAATGCTCTTTCAATTTAATGTGTAGGTTAGGGTGGTGATGCCAACTTGCATATTGGGTGGCCAACCCTACTAGTTCATGGTTTTTGTAATCACCTACTACCCTACCCATCCCCATATCCCCCATTTTATGAAGCATGATGCCAAACAAAATGGAAATAGACTTTATCAACCCAGTTAAAACCACATAAAACTTCTCAGAACCCTATGCATCCAGTGGAGCCCTTACACCCAAAAAACTATTCCAATGCAAAGCTGAAAGCATGCAATTTCCAGTGATTTCCATACTCGGGAGACAGAACAGTGTAAAGGACAAAACAACATACCCTTGGATTGTTGGGTGTCACACCCTATGGTTCACTGGTCCATCGTTCCTGTCGAATATGGTCCCGTTGATCTTCACCCGTGGAGATATGCTCTCATAATACCATAACCAGAGTATAAACTCCTGCCGGAGGCTCCATTCCATTATACCCCACTTACCGTATGATGGCTCGCTCGTGAATTCAGTCATGTCCTTCACACAAGGCCTTGACCGCCTCCATCCATTAGAAACCTGATGCTAGCCAGCCTATCTTGCAGGCCACAAGGCCTCTCCTTTAATGATTTAATGATGATCCAGCCTAGGAATCAATACCAAGATCGCACCCTGATCAGGGGAATTTAAAACTTTATATTATTTTTTAGCATCAAGTCTTTTTTTTTTGTAAATGAAATTAATTAATTGGGGAAATTCGTGCTATGGAAAAATGGTAATTTCATTTTCAATTTAATCTACTTGAAACTACTTTATTAGGCTTGATTTGCCTCTCTTTTTTTTAACCCATCATGCATTTTTCCCCATTTTGAGGATGAAACTTAGGGTAAACTACATTCGTCAAGGCTCAAGGGTTCATTCCACCTTCAACAATCACACCAACGAAGGTGATGGAATTTTTGGTACCTTTCCATAATCACATACTTACGTAATAATTGTTTGAAATATGTCCATCCCAGCTTCATTGGTGTGATTGTTGGTACCTTGCTATTATCACATTTATACATATTTCTCATGAAGAACACACATGTCACAATATTGAACTCTATTGGGGATGTCCACATTTTCTCCTTCCAAGCACTCTAACTAGATACAATTGATTAATTTTCCCTATTATGACAACGCCTCAAGTTATTTTCCTTTTAATGGCATGTGTTTGTTGGTTTTTTTCTAAACATTTCTTGGGCTTAAACATATTACTATCTTCAATTAACTTAGGAAACATCATTTTATGTTTTTCCCGTGAGCTCGCTTTATGCTACTATAACTCGATATTTCTCACTCTTGGATGGTTGCCTCTAAATCCAACACTAGATTTGTTTTGAGTTTTACAACTTCTATATATGATGGATATTATGTAGGGACCTTAACTGATCATCTTAGTTGTTTCCCATACATCGTAGAGTTCGTCTCACACAAATTGACAAGGTAATAATTACTCATATGTGGACTTTAACAAATAGGTGTTAATTGGTTAAGGCCCTTTTGACATTTAGTTCTCTATCCCCTCCATTGCCAAAACTTGATTTATGGTACTAGTTGAACAACTAAACAAGGGAGAATCAACAAACATGAATTCTAATAATGTTTGTACTCATACTAACAAGTCGTTTAAAAATTGTTTCAATGGCTATTGGTTTTCCTCAATTAAACGTTATCCTAGTTTGAGCCATAACTCACCTAGATTTGGTTTTGTATTCACTAACTAAAGGCTTTGTGAAATCCAACTTTTGCAACATTTCCATTTCTTAGGTAAGTTAACATTACCATTATGAATTACCACATGTCACTTTGTCTTTTTTCTGAATTTATCTATTCTATTTATAATACAAAAATAAATTACAAAGAGGCAGTGGCCTCAGCAGAGCTTCCCCATAGTAACGGCATTCTTACGCTGCAAACATGACTTTAAAAATTTACCAGACAAACAAAAACCATCCTACTGACAAACAAAAACATGCCGCCCACGCAGGGGAAATCGGCCTTGGGACATTCACAGATTATCAAAAAACTGAAGTGATGAGCAAGTAAACATGATGAGCTTAGGAGTGTACCCAGCTAAAAACCTATGAAGAAAGAAACTGTGAGTTCTGACCAGATTAAGAATCATGAGAGAATGAGGGGGGTTCCTCAACAACACGACAGCCATAAGCATACGGGTCTTCTTCCTCTGCCTGCTTGTTGTCTTTAACATTGTGGCAGCCTCGCTTGATGTTGCCAAGGTTGTCTTCATGGCCAATGTCCTGATTTTCACTGCAGCTAGAAGCTTTTCTCTTCAGGCTGACACTTGGTGGAATGCAAAGCTTGTCACCGGCCCTTTTGTCCAAACCAGTGCCAGAATGCTCCGCTTCTGAACCAAGGGGCTCCTCCTTGAGCTCGATGGTAATGGTGGCAGTTATTGTAGGCCGGTTCAACGAGCAAGGGAAGCGAAGATGGGCAGTGTGAAGATGCCCAGGGTTGATAATTGGAGAGACAGGGAAGTGCGGCGAGCCCAATTCAAATTGAGAAAGCCCACGCCCACGTTCGCGACCACGACTGCTTCTGGTATCAGGATAACGACTGGTGAAGTTATCTGAGGAGGGAAACGAAGAGCCATAAGTTGAAGTGGAGGGCTGGCGGGGGAGATGACCATGACTGCTGCCTTTCCGGCAATGCATACGCTGTCGAAGGCGTGGCATGATTCTCTGAGAAAGGTGACAAGAGTGACCAGCAGAATGAATGGGGATGGATTTTAGGGGAGGGCTTTCTCGCAGAGCAGGGGAATTCACATTGGGTGGACTGAGCCACAGATTGCAGAGTGTGCTCTGCAATATGTGAATCCCAGGAGTTAAATCAATGCAACAAACGATGGAGCATCGACGCCCTATCCTGGTTCGAGAGCTAGGCTCTGTAGCAACAGGGGAGCAACTAGATTGCAGGGGAGGCAGAGCAGGAATGAAGCTTCCATAGGTATCCATTCTCATAATGGACGGAAGCTGGTCTAGGCTTCTGTGCTGCATTAATGCGGCAATGCAAATGACGGTGGGTATATTTATGAGGAATATGACGTGAGTTTGGCTGGCGAAGTATTGAGCCCATGCGCCGACCCATAGCCTCCTCCACGTACCATTGCAACTAATCACCCGCATCCGAGGACCACATGGCACTTTGTTGCTTGAGGTCTAGTAAGAAAATAAAATTGGAGGTTACTTTTTTCTTTTTTCTCTTATGGGTATGATAGATGAAATTCTTTGATCTTTGTTTAGAAAAATACATGTTTCTTATGTAAATGGAATACTTTTCACCTGTAACTTTTGCTTAATGTCTTTTATACTGGATATGACCCTAATGGTGGCTTTAAAATATAGTCCTAAGTCACTATAAATTCAGAATATTATTTTTTGAAACATGAAGGAACAGGGTACATACTATTTCAACGTCTCTAAAAATTCAAAACATAGAGAAATAATAGCAAAAATGTTAATACAAGAAAATATTACAAAATTAGAACAACTCAAAACATGAGCACACAACCAAAAATGTTATATTGATTTTTCAATTATTAGATATTTTAATGAAGATGTGAGTATATCAAGATAAGTACATCAAGACATTAAGGGTCTAGATGATGATGATGTAGATCACCATTCGTTTAATATCCCTCATTATGCTGGCATTCAGTTTGAGTTTGAGCATACCGAGAACAACCATTGCTAATGAACTTGAGTTTGAGTCATGATTTACCATTATTTCATCCATATAACTATCTTTAAGATATACATTTCTTTTTTCCTATGGAAGATTTCTTGCGTAGTTATCTTTATTCTTATATATAAGGAAAATTTTCCAATAGCACTAGACTAGATCTTCTATCTTCATGGAGCTAAAACTATCATGCTTTCCTAGCTTCACATACTTGTATGTGCTTTAATTTTTATTACATGCCAATGAAATTGGTATCCATCTTAAAATATAGGACTAGTAACCTAAAAAAGGTGAAGTTAAATCCATAAAATTTTTAATGTGTTTCAACCATTTTGTATTTTATTTTTTTATTCTTAAAATTGTATTCATTTTAAAACATAAGACTCAATAAAACATTGAATCACAAAGAAAAATTAAAACTAATCAAACATCACATAAGACATTTTTAATGAACTAATGCACATGTAATGATGGAGGGATCGATAACAACAACAATGATGGAGTTTAATTCAATAAACAACTAAATTGATTGGATAAATAGATGCATGTAATAAGCAAGGCATATGTGGATTAAATTAAGGAGGCATAGAAAATATGGTTGGGTTGAATAAATAACTACCTTAATATATCAATGAAGCCGGAATCTAGATGCGTTAAAATAATAAATTTATGTGTTAACCATGGAAAAAAAATCAAGGATAAACAAAACTAATGTGAGAATCAGAGCTATCCATACCCTCCACATGCTATGGAAAATAGTTGGGACCGTCCTAGATAAGTGTAGAAGTTACCATTAGCTCCACTTTATTGTTTTCCCTCCTCCCTAATCCTAATAAGAATGCTATTTTGACATTGTTTATGAGAGGGAGGACTTGATCAGTGTCACTCTACCATGGGTTATCTATTGACAATTCATTAACGTATACCATGCTTTTTCCAAGGGCCCTGATTAGGGAAACTAGAACTTAGGGGCCTTCATTTTCTTCCTTATCGTTTCGTCTGGAAATTAATCTTTAATTGATTGGTATGGATTTTTCTTTTTCTTTTTCATCCATTGACGTTTTGGCTGGCCAAATTAACCATATGATGTGAAGAGGAAGTCTTTCAGCTATATTATCACGTATTTTTCTTGTTCAAGAAAATTTTATTTGTTGAATGGTTGAGGTTTATCCATTGATAAGTGGGTTGACGATAAAACCAAATTTTCTAAGATATGGTAGTCTTGAAAAACATTAAATATTTAAAGTCCCTTAGCACATCAAAGTCCTGATACTTCCCATGTCCTTGATCCCTACATAAATGAACCATTGTGCCATTCTCACACACCAGAATAGGCATATTCTAATCACAAAAAATACTCTAGCAAATATTTCCAAAATGAATAGATCCATTTGTGTAATTTATTATCCTTTCTAATTCATCACTCCATATGCGTTAAATTTATTATCTTGGTCAATATTTCTTACTAGAGACCTCTCTTTATGATGAGTTTGAATAACCCATTTTGTGAGATTTTCTAGGCATTTCAATCAACTTATATAGTTGCATTTGGTTTATGGATATATTTATAAATATTATAGCAAAATATCTCTCTTAAAGAGTAGTTTCCAACCCCCCTTTATGTGATTTTTTATGTATTTTGATCCATTCTTCAGTTTGTGCATTTCTTGTGAGATATCTCTCTCAATAATGAGTTTATGTTCCTCCTTTCGAACCAAGGCCTTTGATAAAAGTGATATGTGCTTTATACCCCAATCATGTTGTTCCTTGGACTATTTCTGATAGGTCCTCCCAATTAACCAATGGAATGCCCCTTCGCTTCCTATTTCCTTTACAATGATAAGAGAACCATTCATTCCTATTTCTATTTATACTATAATTGGGGATGCATGCTACTCAAAGATAAAATACAAGGATGGAGAATAGGATTCTTTTCATGAGTTCCAACTTGATATCCATAGAGATCCATATATGTACCTAACAATTGACCTTCTTGATGTTGTAAATGAGCCACAAGTTACAACTACAACTTCACTCTATATCTTTGAGGGCTTCAACTGGAAACCCAAATAACAATATGCTTCCTCAAAAGGGGCCAAGGAAAAGGGAGAAACTTTGAAATCATGTTCTTCTAGTGTTGTGATACTATTCTATAGAAAAAAAATGACTTAGCTCAATTCACATCCATTTCAATGGCTTTGGAGAAGATACAATATCACTAATTACAAACTTTGGCCTCTTTAGTGTCACCACTCCTGAATAATAGAAGGATCATGGAATAGTCATGATAATTCTCATGTCCTCTGGAATTTCAAGATTTATCTTATGATATTTAGTTCAAATTGTGTGGTTGTAGATGTCATATTATGCACATGAACTTATAAAAATCTAATTGTAGGTAACCATGGAGCAACACTACGAGCTACTCGAATATAAACAATATTTCATTTGACTTTGTGATAGTATGTGTTTGTTTGCAAAACCATTACATCTTCATTTTGATGTATATGGCATAATGTATTTCCCTAAGTGGTTCAACTGAGAATTACTTGAAATGGTTACTTCTGTGAATCATATAGGTGGCACCTACTATGGAAAATTCTTTGAATTGATCATGAATGTTGTATTAGTCATGCATCCTTTAGTCCCCCCCCCCCCCCACACAAATACAAAAAGTTTACTCATTTTGTTACCACTTGGAATATTGCTTGACCTTGCTTCAATTATCGATCGAGTTTTCAACACTTAAAAATTGTGATTTTTATCCAATCATACCTATGACCTATAAGATGTCAATGTAGGTAATTCAAGACTAGGTTGTGCAAATTTCAAGTTTATAGTTTTTTGACCCAATTTTTGTTGATTTCCATCAAGTTCTCTTAGATGACACTTTTAGTCATGTAGCTTGATTCTTAGCACACTGGTCATTTAGATAATTTATGGAGGATGTTGCACACCCTCATTTTTATATTAACAAAAAAAAAATTACGTTTACATCCAAGAAATTACATGTTACAAAGGTAAATAACTTATCGATTTACCTAAATCACTAAGAACATACCATTCAAGAGTGGTATTAAGCCAAAATAATATCATTACACGAGATCTACAACAATCGATCTTCTCATATAACTACTCTTTTTTGGAGATAAATTTATTTCAATGACATATAATATCTTCTCAAAAGGACATGCATAATCGTATAAGGTATGATAGCCTTGTCCTAACTCTATCACCACACAACATTCTAGCAGTTGTCAACATCATGCTAAAAAAAATTGTACTTGTTAAATTGACTACCTTTCATATATGATAAGAAGTCATCACTCTATCAACAAATACCATTGTAGTCACTATGATGAATTGAAAATTTTATGCCACAAAATAAGAGTCTTTTCATTAAGTAGTTTATTTTGTTCCAGGGCTAATACAACACCCAAATTTCTATGATGAGCTTTGAATAGGGACAATGAGGCTTTGGAATATTGACTTGGACCATTGACCCAAGGATGGCTCTTTAAAACATTATGTTGTTTTCATTTAATAGGCTAGAAAGGTGAGGGAATATAGGTGATCCATGTATATTTTATGGCATGCCTTTTTAAGAAGGAAAAACACAACATACCTCCTTCCTTTGATATTATTAACTGTGCACCACATGCTGATATCATGCTACAAATATTGCAATGATTGTGTTAGATAAATCAAGTTAAATTTTACCCTAGGTGAGCATCCTAGGTTGGAATAAAGTGACATACCTCCAAAAGATAGAAAAACATGGAAATCCTCTTTATTTTCATAAGTTTTCAACTACACACCACACTTTTCCATTATACTACACTTGCTAAAATTATTGTGTTGGTTGATAAATAATCCAATTAAATTCCACCCTGTATTATCACCCCTAGGTAAAGCCTACCTCCAAAAGATAGAAAAACATAAAAAGCCTCTTTCTTTCATCTTTTCAACTACACACCACACTTTGTCATTATGCATATTCTTATTACAATTATTGTGTTGGTTGATAAACAATTCAATTAAATTCCACATTGTATTAGCATCCTAAGTTGGAAATAATATATTTTGTTCAAGTTACCTACACCCCATGATAAGATAAAATGTAACAATTGTTAGAGTTCCAAACGCTTTATAGTCATTCTAGTCTAAACTTGAAAATAGGGAGAAAGAGAACGGAACCAAGCACAAATCATTAATTTAATATTTAAAATAGAATAACACAAAAACATAAAATCAAATATCAACATCCAAAAAACAAAATGATTAAATAAATCCTTTACATACTTATAAATCAATGCCACAATATAGTTGCAAAGGAATCCTTGTGTTGCAAGAATATAACTAAATGCCTCGAGTATCTATCTAGAACCTTGAGATTGAGAAAATATAGATAATTTCTTAAACAATATGAATTTTACCCTAAATATTTTACTCTGTGATGTCAAATTAATTCATCTAATCCAAGGATCTACAATTAAGATCGCATTCACTAAAGTAAGCATATGATAATGTAGACATAGATAGGATAAAAATGTATTCAAGATTTATAGTTTGTTGGTTTAAATTTGGGCTTCTATTAGAAATATATTGGACAAATTATTTTATTGTGAAGCCTAAGAGGCACTACATAAAACATCTGATAAATTGGGTGGTAGAGTAAAAAAGGAAGCCAAATACTAGAGAATTTAATACTAAATAAGGAAGTGGAGGGAATATTTTAGTTTAATTCTTTGGGAAAACTTTAAAAACTTAGAGAAAAAAAAAGATCACTAAAAAAATCATGGAGGAATAAATATCCCATGATAGGGATTGATTGGGATTGGAGGTGTGTATAGGTATCACAAAATATTCCATGGAAATATATTTCTAATTGTTGCAGTCCTTCTAAAATATCAGTTTCATTTCATTTTTTCTTACAATCTTTTGAAGGCTCTCCACTTGAATGAGATTGGAAATATGATCTTAGAAAGAAAATGTTGTTGCCAATCATTTGCATGATTATGAATACAAACACACTTGAAAGCTCCAAAATAGTACAATATATTTATTTTTCTTGAAATTATCTTTATGGCCCCATTCCAATTACACAGATGAATAAAAATTAAAATCTATTTGTTTTATACAACATTTATTTGGTTGGATAGGTTCTAATTGAAATTGGTAATCTAAACCATATTAGGTATCTATGTCCATACAACAATAGTTCAAATGTTTACACTCCAATATAGTATTTACAAGAGAAAACTCAAGTTTAGGAGCCTTGAGATTATAATGAAGAAGATTTAGTGCATGTGGTGGGATGGGAAGCTTCATTTTTGCATTCTAAGGCCCCTTTGGTATCCACTACTTTGAGGGCATTGGAAAAATAATTCTCCAATATTTAGGTGTGGTGCTGTCGGAAAAATAATGGGGTTGGTTTTGCTGCTATAAAAACAATAATTATTGACCAAAAAAACCATTGGAGGCTAATAATTACCAGCTGATGACATAGAAGTTCAACATGGATATTTTATTACTCCAAGTTGAGCTATCACCAAACATGTTTCTAGTAACATATTCCTTCTTTGAGGAATCAAGGACTAGAATAATTTATATGCCTATTGTGTTAGATTGGTAGAGCCCCTTTGATTACTTAAATATGCTTCAATTCCTTAACGGTAATATGCTCCCTTGGTGTATAAAAAATATACATTTAATCTATAAATACATTGTTCTAAAACTAATAGGCTTGTGGTACTAGCTATTTTATGAAAATATTTTCCCCTCGACGAGCCTTTTGTTCAAGGTAAATAATCTAGATCAAGTTATATAAATGGAATTTCATTGTCTTGTTGTTCTTCCCCAATTAAGCTATTGTAATATGTTAGTGACTCAACATGAAACTAAGAAGAGGAAACCATCTTACTATTATATATTGTGTGAGAAAATATGATAATTCAAGAGAATATATGGTTTATTTCCATGATCTCTCAACCTTCATTAAAATTAATTTTTTTTTAGTATATGTGGCAATTTTGTCAACCTAAAACTCTTTTAAGACTCAACTAGCCTCTCCACTACATTTTAGGATTTATCCCCCACTGTGGGTGCCTAACGTTGATGAATGTAATATGGAATTTAGGGCCAAAGGAAACCATCAGACAGCTGGCCATGTTTCCAATCTTCTAACACACTTGTATTCCCCTAGATATAATTCCCTCACGTGATAATAATGGTTCGTCATTTTACTTACAATTGTTTGTTTATACACAGGACGAGGGTGGTGTCATGGCGAGATAAGACCCTCCCTTGAGTCTATTTCCATCCCCTGCCACCTCCATTAGAGGTCGTTCGTCCAGGGCTAGTTGAGTCTCAAAAGAGTTAGAGTTTAACAGAGTCCAGGGCATAGTTTCTAGGTTGTATGAAATTTTGTTTCCCGCATCGACATATATATGGGGCAACAAGGGGAGCTTGAATAATAACAAAAGCAAGGATGCTACTTTGGATGCGTGAGCGTATGCACCAACCGCTAGAAATTTTTGAGAGAGATGTTCCACATTTTTAACACCCCTAGTCTTATGTTTTCCATCAAGTTAGACATTTGAACTGTTAATCCAAAGGGGAGAGGAACCCAATGGATAAATAGTGTGTGAATGTAATTAAGTATATGATTATGAAAATTAAATTAAATAATTCTGTGTATATTGACCAAATGTGAGTGATGAGATCACTTTCCCAATCCATGAGGTATGGAAAGAGGCTAAGATTTCCCCAAAAATCTTTCAAAAACCATTGAAAGAATTTATTTCTAATTTAGATTTTTCAGGAAAAATCTAGATTTTCCCCAATGAGGTGGAGAGTAGTTGGGAAGAGGTAAAAAGCTCAAAAAGAAGAAAGCAGCTTTAAAATTCCCTAAATAAGGGAATTCTAGGAAAACATGAATAAAAGCATCCTGTAATTCTGGACGCAGAATTAGAAACAGGCTTTGGGGAGCATAAGCTTAAATAAGATACTCCAGAAAAGATTGGGGTTGGTCTATTCTAGGAGATGATCTTAGCTGGGGGGTGAGTTCTGGAGGACAGAGGAACTCTAAGGTTGGGAGGTTGGTCAATTGCAGAAGTGGTATGTCTCTAAGTTTTATGAATGGTTTAAGTACCTATTACTGTACAAAATGGTTATACAGATTTTGTTAGGTTAAATTATTGGACTTGTTAGTCCCTACATTTAACAGAATTGTATAGAAGAAATTAATCCTCTTAATTCTGTAGAGTTGTGGGAATAAAAATCTGTTGGAATAATCCAACAGAGTCTCTAAACCAATGTTGGTTTAAATCTGAGGATACATGTTACCCCATAGATAATTTAGTGGTTTAACTTTAATCTACATCTGGATTAATAAAATGACTGTTGTATATAGGGAAAGAAACCAGTATAATATTACATGAGTAGATATCACAAAGAAAACTAGACAAACTGTAAACCTAATTTATGTAGGAAATGATAGAAAACAAATAAGATCCTATGTTAACTACATAAAATTATACAAGTGAAAGAAAAAATTGAGTTACTGTACATAATAATTTATTTCCATAAAGTAATGATGAAAACATAGGTTACAATGAAATGAATAGTCCATGAGAGCAGACTGCCTAGTGAACTGAAACAGTTAAAGCTCGGTTAGAAATCTACATGTATACATAGTTATCAAAAAACAAAAAACTACAAGCTAAAGCTAAGCATGATTTGTTACAATTTTTTTTATCTGCACTATAGACTATTGATTTAAAGAAGGATAAGTGACACATGCTTCAGTGTCATTTTGAGATGAACATTCCGCCTCTGAAGTAATAGTAAATTTTATCTCCATCTAAAGAATTCTAAAAAATTACTAATTGGAAGAGAAAATAATATGGAAGGATGCAATAATCCTAGCAGTAATATTGTATTTACTTACAAGAGTAAAAATACAAAGTGAATCGTGAACCTAAGGTAATAATTGTGAATAGAACCCTCCTACTCACCAGAAGGAGACGAGAAAACAATGGGAGTATATTCCAATCCATCCTATATATATATATATATAGCAATTATTTCTATGGGAATAAATACCAGAGATTCTTTTCAAATTCTATAACCTGATAATCTGAAATGAAAACAGAGATCTTAACTCATATTACTATTATTATTATTAATCAAAATGACGTTGTCAACCAATATTATACTCTGTCCAAAATGTTATTGTAAAAGAACACATAAATTTATAATCCATACAGCTAGCTTGGAAAATATAGAGGCTATACAAATGAGTATACATAAATATAACAGAGACTTATAAATGTGCGAATAATGGCAGAAAGGAAATAGAACTATGGTAGTCATTGAAAAGAAATTATTCTCCTCACAGTCAAATTTAAACGGCAAAGTGAGACAAGAATTAATATGTATGAAGAAAGTCCGACATGCATAACTTAGCAGTCAAATATTGAAAAACGTTTGTTAGGGTTTTCTCCTGAAGATACTCAATTGAAATTTGAGTATTTAAATTTAATGTTTATATACAGTGACCAAATTCATACCCTGTACATAAAAAAATTAAAAGTGTCAAGAACCCCTATCGGGTCTTAGCCTCCAGAAGGAGAAGCCATTAGAGAAACAGAGTCGGTGGGGTATTAACCCTGTATATTTCAAAACGATATTTCAAAGGTCAGTGGATGAACCTACCATGGAAATCGAAGAGAAAATTCAAGAGATTGTGTGACAGTGGTTACCTGCATTCACACAATGTACACGAAATTAAAAGAGAAATAAACAACATAAAATTTCTAAAGGAGTTAAATAAGCCTCTACGCAAATCATATCGATAGAAAAAATGAATTAAATTGAGAGAAAAAGAGAAGGTTTGATACCTGGTTGAGACCGAAAGCACTGACGCCGAATACATTTCTATGGAAAATAGCACAGTAAAAAATAAGAGCCAGAATGGTAAACGAACGAGCTCAAGTAGAAACCTAAGAGCAAGGGAATAGAGCGATATCATGAAAATCTTCAACGATGTCAGGTTTAACAAATTACCATTTCGGCTATTAAAGGAGGAAGTATAAATCACGACTTGTTGTGAGGATAAATCAAACACAGGGATATCGTTCTCCAGCGAGCCTAGCACGCATGGATTCCATAACTAGAGTCTATGTTCTTGGCCAACAAATAATAGAAAGAGAGATTAACTCGTTGGCGTAGTCAAGATAATAAGTATTATGCCAATACAAAACGACGATACAAATTAAACCGGAGATTGATGCATTAATAGTCTGCAAGTCGAACTATAACACTCGAAACTAGAAGATGCTGATCTTCAGAAATAAAAACCCTGATATTCATTTTAAATTTGATGAAACAAAACAAATAGAGATAGCGTTGACATAAACCGCAACCCAGGCGATATTTCCCAATAAAATGGGGATTACCTGTATCCTTGAGTCGATGCGATTATGTCGACATTCAGGTGATGAAGTCTAGACCCTAAATTCTCTTCCTCGGCGCTGGAGTGATAGGCGGCCAAACAAAATGAAACGCAGAAGATTTTCACCAGGGAGAACAACCGCCTTTAAAACAAGATAGAAAAACCCTAAATCTCGAATGAGATCCACGGTTCAAATTAGGGTTGAATAGATCGAGGGTGAGAAATCGTGACAGGGCAGAGAGGATGTCAAGAATTCCCGAGAGGTAGATCTACTGCTAGCCACAATTTAATGACTGGGTACAACATTAACTTGCCTCGAGAAGAGTTTTAACCTCGAAATAATATCCTTGGATATAGAAATCGAACATGCACTCCGAGTACCAGAACTTCAACAAGAAAATAAATACAATATATGCCTGTCGTAACAAGGGTACTAATAACCCGATTCATAAACATGAAGTCGGCTGGAGAGAATAAATAGTCAATTAATACCATGTATCGTGGCAGTGTAACGTGAATAACAAGACTACCAAACACATCAACCATAACCAAGTACATGCGAACACCCAAAGTTTAATCTTATATATGATGGCGTGTCAAACGTTTCATTATTGGATAAGATGTGAACAAAAACGATATGGCATTAAGACTTCTAAAAGTTAGCATTGCGAGTTAATTACTGATCGATTGAGTTAAGTATATGGAATCGAATCATTCGGGGAAAGGAATTAAAGCTAGAACTAAGGTTGAAATTCGATATCCCTTAATCATGATGGGATCGAATTTAAATAATGATCTCTTATGCTAGGTTGACTCCAAAGCACGTTATGAGTATTGGAAGTCGAAAGACGTATGTGATGGGTCGACGAGAAATAGATTATTTAAAATAGAACTTATGGAATTAATACCATGGGGGTTAATAACATGTAGTGATTAAAATGACCACTTACCATATAGAGGGAATAGAAAACAAGGTTATATATATATATATATATATATATATATATATATATAATTAAATTTTCATGTATATATATATATATATATATATATATATATATATATATATATATATATATATATATAATTAAATTTTCATGTGTATAGTAGAGAACATGGTAAAGTGGAGAATATTCAATGCTAGTAAGGAAACAAATACTCCCAAATTGGACAACTAGATAAATTCTATGTAAAGTAAAATGCCTATATAGATAGGCCAAAGAGAAAAAAAAAAGTTTTTTGTTTGTGAATGGTGTTCAAGGGGAGAGATGTTCCACATTGTATTTTCTTCAAAATCAATATGATGATAAAATATTCTACTTTGACGAGGAGCTGATGATAGCTATTGATTAATGCTATGCAAAGGCCATGTTCTAAGCCCCATAGTACAAATTCGTTATTAGTGATGAAACCCAACTTACCTGCAAATATATGGATAATTTGACCACAACATTTCCTAAAGAAACCTCCATTTGACCATTTGTCCCAATATTGTAGTCCATTGTGAGAGGAAATTATCGATTTGAGTTGAGAAAGAATGAGGTTCCAAATAATGTCAAGGGAGGCATATGAATTTTTAAAATTCTAGAGTTTTTTTTTCCAAACGTTCCAAGTGAGAAATCTAAGGATGAGAATGCATGCTCTATTTAGAACAATAATTTTAAGAGGAAATTCTTCCCAATTATCCAAGGAGGCATTGATAAACTAAGAGGGTTGTCTTGGGCATTGGAAGAATATGGATATCAGGTCCCAGAGTTTAGAAGAGAAAGTGAAAGTAAGAAATAGGTGTGTAAGATCCTCAACCCAGTTCATGCATAGTGGGCATATTGACGGGCCCATGAAACCTCATCTCTAAATTTTATCCCATGTTATAGCTTTTTTCTTCAGTAGAAACCATAGGAAAGGTGTTATTTTCATACAATGCCTCGTTTTTCAAAGGTTCTTCCAAGTAATATTAAAAAATAAATTTGTTGTTTAATATTTATTTATGTTAGTTATGTTGGTACATATAGTTCATTAAATTTGTTTTTTAATATTTATCTATGTTTAGTACATTGGTGTTCATTAAAATTAATTTTTAATATTTATTTATCTAGGTTTATGGTTGCTACATATTATTCATTTATGTTGTTCTTTAATATCTATTTATCTAAGTTTATAATTAGTCATTAAAATCTTTTATTAATATTTATTTACATAGGTTTATGGTTGGTATATATTGTTCATTAAATTTGTTTATTTATTTATCTATGTTTGCTACATATTGTTCATTAAATGTTTTTAATGTTTTATTTATCGATGTTTTTACATGTTTATTATAATGTATATTAAATAAAAAGCTTCTCTTTGCTTCTAGACATTAAACATCTCTACTAACAGGGTAAACCACGGGAAGGTGGAAGTTGATTTGCCCCAAAAACCATGCATTGTTGATATGGGTTTTTTAACATATCAACATGCCAAAATAGTTTTATTATATTGATTTATGAGATGAATGTAATTTTTTTAATATACTATTAAAATTATTGAAAATAATAATTTTATTAATTTAGTTCAAATGAGAGAGAAAATTATTTTTTTTAATATGTTGATTTGAAAATAAAATATATTAACATTGTTTTTTTTTTTTTTTTTAAGTTGGTTAAAAACTTATTGTATTATTATTTCTAATTATTTTATGAAGTTTATTAAAAGTTATATTAGTAATATATTTTTTAAAATAAATTAGAATAATATAATGGTAATAGAAAAAAAAGTGAAATCATAAATATATAAAAGAAAAAAAAAGGTGAAAAAATAATGAAAAATAAAAGTGGAAAATGAAAAAAATAAGATGGATAAAATTAGATATATAAATATATATAATTAATTAATATAATAAATAAATACATACTTCACACTTTAACCTAAAAAAACAACCTAATTTAAAAAACATTAATTCATAAAAGTATATATATATATATAAGTAAACAAATACTACTATAATCTATGATAATTTAATATAAATGTATACTACTATAATAATAATAGTAACAATAATGTAGTTATAATAAAATAATAAAATACAAAAAATAAACATACACTAATAAAATATAAAACTATTAAATATACATTCCAAATTTATATAATATGATAATAGAGAAACATTATTGGAGTCACACATACACAATTTCAATCTACATCAATACACACAAGATATAAGTAAATCAATCCATCCATGAAAAGAAATGAGCACACCATACAAATGCAAGTCAAAATACAAACATAAAGTAAACATCTCATTGTAGAAACCACCAACATGCATATACAAAGAATTTCAATTACTCCAAGCAACATATATAATTTGGAAAAAAAAAACAATTAGCATAATACATTTTCAACTTAGAATACAAGCATTATGAAAACCACCTACATACATACACATGTAAATTTCAGATCAACATACAAATTCAATTCATCAAAACATTGCCAAAACAATTCACATACAAATTTTCAAAGCAATCATAATACAATTTCAACTTAGAATACAAGCATTATGAAAACCACCTACATACATACACACCCAAATTTCAAATCAACATACAAATTCAATCTATCAAAACATTGTCAAAACAATCTACATACAAATTTTCAAAGCAAACATAAAGTAAGCATCATTTCAAATACTCAACACAACATACAATTTGAAATAAAAAAATTGAAATTACCAAACACAATACAATTTCTACCTAGAATACAAGCATTATATAAAATTCAGCTACACACACATACACATGCAAACTCAATTAAATAAATTAGACACATCATACAAATTTCAGATCAACATACAAATTCAATTTATCAAAACATTGTCAAAACAATTTACATACAGTTTTTCAAAGCACACATACAAACATAAAGTAAACATCATTTCAAATTCTCAACACAACATACAATTTGAAAACAAAACTGAAATTACCAAACATAATACATTTTCTACCTAGAATACAAGCATTATATAAAAGCCACCTACAAGCACATACACATGCAAATTCAATTAAATAAATTAGGCACATCATACAATTTTAGATCAACATACAAATTTAATCTATCAAACCATTTCCAAAACAATTTACATACAAATTTTCAAAGCACACATACAAACATAAATTAAACATCATTTCAAATACTCAACACAACATACAATTTGAAAAAAATAAAATTGAAATTACCAAACATAATACAATTTCTACTTAGAATACAAGCATTATATAAAAACCACCTACACACATACACATGCAAATTCAATTAAATAAATAAGCCATCTCATATAATTTTAGATCAACATACAAATTCAATCTATCAAACCATTGCCAAAACAACCTACATACAAATTTTCAAAGGACACAAACAAAAATAAAGTAAACATCATTTCAAATACTCAAAACAACATACAATTTGAAATAAATAATTGAAATTACCAAACATAATACAATTACTACCTAGAATACAAGCATTATATAAAAGCAGCCTACACACACATACACATGCAAATTCAGTTAAATAAATAAGGCACATCATACAATTTCATATCAACATTGTCAAAACAACTTACATACAAACAATCTATGAAACCATTGCCAAAACAATCTATCAAACCATTGCCAAAACATTCAAACCATTCATTCAATCTATCAAACCATTGCCAAAACATTCAAACCAAATCATTCAATCTATCAAACCATTGCGACAACAACTTACATACAAAATTTCAAAGCACACATACAAACATAAAGTAAACATCATTTCAAATGCTCAACACAACATACAATTTGAAAAAAAAAAATTGAAATTAAAATTTCTACTTAGAATACAAGCATTATATAAAAGCCACCTACACACACATACACATGCAAATTCAATTGAATAAATTAGGCACATCATACAATTTTAGATCAATATACAAACTCAATTTATGAAACAAACTAACATTGCCAAAACAACTTACGTACAAATTTTCAAAGCACACAAACAAGTATGAAGCAAACATCATTTCAAAACATTTCAACTACCCAACACAACAATGCAATTCCAAATAAAACAAACATAAATACAATTTCAACTTAGAATATAAATGTTATGAAAATCACCTACACATATGCAAATTCAATTAAATCAACATCATACAATTTCGGATCAACATACAAATTTAATCTACCAAACAACTTAATATAATATAATATAAAGAATAAAAAAGGAAAAAATATAATATAATAAAGAAAAAGAAGAAGAAGGAAACTCAAGGGAAAAAAACAAAATAATTTTTTTTTTTTTCAAAAAAAGAAATAGAAGAGAAAGAGAAAAGAGATTTTAAAAAATTATTTAGTGTTTTTATTTTATATGTGCAATTATATAATTTGCATGTATATAAAAATTCCCTACCTTTTTTTAATGCACTGAAATATAAAATAAATAATTTAAATATAATTATATTTAAATGTGTATACCTAAAATGTATTTTGATATGTATAAGTTCAATAAAAACATGGAAACAATAAATGCTACAGTACTCTAAGGAGAATGGAGCTCCATACTCCCTAAAGTATTTGAAAGAGGTTTTACCTCTCCCAGAAAAAAAAATACTTTTATTAATACTTGTATGTACATAAAACTCACATTATTACAGAAAAAAAGAATAATTATTTAACTACATTCATATTTCTTTTTGAATAAACATATAATCAGGAATCATCCCTTCAATCTGGAAATAGACCTGCAAAATCCAAAAATATTCAATTTGTAAGAATAGTAATATATAATATTTTAAAAATATTGAGATTTTTTACATCTAATTTGTGATAAAGTAGATTTTAAAATTGTTTTATAAATTTATATATATATATATAGTTTTAATTCAAAAATAAATCTTATTCAAACACAATTCAATAAATACGTTGATACAAACAGATATTATAAGTACAAACTGGCTGTTGTGGGATATATATTAAATAAATATGCAAGGCAAGGATTCTGATGCACAACGAAGTGCCGTTGGACGAGAGAATGCCAGTCATCACGAGAGGAATGCTCACAGGTGGGAGCCTATGAAAATCCCTCTCCAGGCAGGCCAGGGACTATAGGTTTATTGGGGCTTATTATAGATATATTATTAGCCAGCTATTCACTTAAATTTTTTTGAATAATTTCAATTTTAATTATGATAAAATAAATAGAATATAAAAGCTTTTGGACAGTGGCATTCAGAAATGTGGGTATCCCCTGCATCGAAAAAAGCAGAGAAAGCACGAACCAAACCCATTCTCTTGTGCAGATTGGGTACCCGATTTGGAAGCAATGTGACTCAAAATTGGGATTAAAAAATAAGATTATATATATAATCACTTAAAACCCATAATAAGAAAAAAGTGAATCAAGAGCCGGGAGTTTTTTACTTAAAACACATAATAAGAGCCGGGAAAAAAGAAGAAGAGCCTGAAAGGAAAAGAGTTTAAAGAGTCAAGATTCAAAGAAAGGAAAATAGTTTAAAGAGTCAAGATTTAATAGCAAAGGGCCGGAAGGATGTTCTTCTCAATTTCAATTTCAATTTCCCGAACCAACGATTTCCTAATCTGTGTGGTTTTTTAATCGTGAAACTTATTTCAATTTTAATTATGATAAAATAAAAATGCTTAGACAATGACGTTCTGACAAAATTTCTAGTACTGAATATAAACCAGAGTATTTTTCTTACTAAAAATATATGCCGACAAATTTAATTTAATTTCAAGAGGGTTGATCCACCGTTCAAATTTAATAAAATCCTCTACATCATTTGAAAGAGAGAGAGAGGGAGTGAACACATACCTGTTGCTGGAGTTGAGATTGTTGTGGCCCTTTTCTGGAGAAGAGCTCCATGAACAAAACTCTGCTTTTTCCTGGGGAAGAGCTTCTTGGACAAAACTATGAACATTTTCTGGGGAAGAGCTCCTTGGACATAACTATGAACAGTTACAGAAGAACAAATAATTTTGTTTAATAAAAAAATTATAACACAACGGAAAGTCTCATGAGAGATTGCTTTTCATATAAAATCACAACAACAGAGTTTACAAAAATGTACCTGAGGCCCTGAACCAAAAATTTCTGAAGAGCAATTTCAATACAGGACGGTGTGAACGATTATGATATTGTTTATGAGTCGTTCTCACCTGCAAATAAGAAAAGAAATAGACATTAGATTTCTTCAGTCAAATAAGAAATAGACATTAGATTTCTTCACTCATTGTTGTTCTGAGGCTAGTAATTAATGGGAAAAACATATCGGGGCCGAGTCAGGCTTTGAACATCCTAATTTCCCTGAGTGCCTTAGTTTGCAAACTAGAATCACACAAATTTACAGAGAGCAGAAGAGCCAGATTATTGAGACCTGAAGAATGCTGAAGAGAGAGCCCAATTTGGACATTTCCCTAAAAAGAGAGAGCTAAAGAATGGTTGATCTTGTTAATTGAGATCCGCTGGTGGATGAACCAATTATTCGGAGCTAGTGAATAATCTACAAGGGAAGATGCAGATGATAGGGTTGTAGGAGAAGCGGCTAAGGCGAAGGCCTAACCAAAATGCATCCCCTGCAAAAGATAGCATAGAAAGAAGCAGAGGAAGCATGACCCAGTCGTCGACCCAAACCCATTATTTCCATGTGCAGATTGAGTTCCCGGAAGAAAAAAAAAAAGAGAGGAGCACGAGAGGTTAGGATTTAGTGCTATTTTCTTTGCAGGGAGGATGTTCGGGTCAATTTCAGCTTAAATAATATTCCTTAACCAACGATTTCCAAATCTATGTGGTTTTTTAATTATGAAACTTATTCTTTTAATTTTAATTATGATCCAATAAAGTGTCTGCAAAACGGTGATCAGAAATGCTGACATATTAAATTAATCCGTGAAAATTTAATTTAATTCCAGGAGGGTTGATCTACCATTCAAATTCCTGAGAAAGAGCTTCATGGACAAAATTCTGAATAATAACAAAAGAACAAAGAATTTTGTTTCATAAAAGAATGTTAATACAATGTAAATTTTCAGTGTAGTATCAGACATTGCTTTTCATAAAAACATACAAAAACAGCAGAGTTGAGAAGAAATGTACAACCCTTAACCAATAATTTCTGAAAAGCAATTTGAATACAGAAAGTGTGAACAATTACCCAAATCCTATTTCTTTCAGTCCTGCTGCCTCTTTCTCCTCTGTCACATACACCCACATGACTTAGACACCAGACCAGACCAGACATAGACATAGACACATACTCGACTCAGACTCAGACTCCCAATCCCCACAGACAGACAGAGCAGGCGATGGACAGAGGAGGAAGATAATGACAAATTTGGGAGGCTGGATGTATATATACCTACTTCTTTTCAACGGATAAAATTTTTGTAATGCATCACTATCCATCTATTGAAGCATCCGTTACAGAGACAAGTTAAATGATTTTTTTGAACCATTAATGAAAAGCTAGATACAGCAGAGCGCTTTTTTGAATCGCAGCGGTTCCTCACCTCAAACGGTGGTTACGTCAGCACTATGGAAAAAGCATCGGATCCTAGCTTTTTGGGATTACGGTTCACCACCTCAATAGTAAAAAGCATTTTCATGTGAAAAAAAAATCTTTTGTTAAAATCACATCCAAATAAATTTGGTCGACGACGTAGGACTTGATGATGAACCACACTCCTTTGGTGACTTGATTATGAACCACACTCTGTTTGGTTTGAAAGCGTACGACCAAATTTATTTGGATGTGATTTTTAGAAAGATTTTTTCACCAATTTATGAATCCTGAAGCAATATTCCTAAAAATGTTTGTGTTTTCTTGAATGGGGTGTAGTATTATTTTTTTGTTTTTTTCACTTTTTACTTTTTCTTTCTTTTATTTAACTCTTTTTAAATTTCAAATCTTCTGGAGTGTAGATTCAATTTATTTAACTTTTTTAAATTTCAAATCTAGCATTTTCATCACGCCTCTTTGTGTTTTTTTGAATTCCGTGTAGTATTATTTTCTTTTTTTACTTTTTACATTTTTATTTTATTTATTTAACTCTTTTTAAAATTTCAAATCTTCTAGAGTATAGATTCAATTTTTTTAACTTTTTTAAATTTCAAATTCTCTAGAGTGTAGATTTTAAATTTCAAATCCTTGAGAGCGTAGATTCAATTCATCAAATAAGTAAAATTTTACTTGTTTTTAACATTAATTTTTTATATACTTATTGTTTTCTTTAATGTAAGATGATATAAGATAACAAAGATTGTAATGACGGGTGAATCCTTGAACTTTACAAAGGATACTTTTGTGTAGATAGATAATTGAGGTTATAAGAGTTAAGACTCACATGTATGTATATCAACTCTAACTTGTCATGTGATTTTTGTAGATTAGCTTCTTACAAATTTTCTCAAATGCCCAATTGTCATAATTGTGAAAATTCTAGGTCATCTCTTATTGAGTAATATATAATTTTTGTTGTTATATATATATATATATATATATATATATATATATATATATATAGAAGTTAGGTGTAGTGCATTATGTCAAATGAGGATTACAAAGACTAATTTGTTTTATTACAGTAACATAAGTTCAGTTCAGAGCCTTGAGTTTCCTAAGACCTCGTCTAACTAACACATCTTGTAAATAGAAATTGATACAAACATGCTCGTTGTGCTAGACCTTGACATACATCAACATGAGAAGACTACTCAATGTTGCAAGCAAAAAAACCAATGAGTCACAACAACTATTGGGCATAATCTCCAGGCATCCATGCTCGCCGGTCACTACTCTCATCCTCCAATCTGATAGAATTCTCCTACTGAGCCCATCTATACCTCCCTATACAACCTGCAATATTCAAATGATGTTGAACCTTATGCAGGCTTTGTGCCATGATCAATGAAGTGACATGAGCACATGTAATGTGCCAACTATAGTGGGAGCCATGACTCCCTTTCATGCAAGCTGGCATCATGTCAAGGCGAGGGGGAAGGCATGGCAGAATGCCCACTCTTGGGCACCCTTCTTAGGGGATATTTAAATGATATACGTTGTTTCCAATTCTAAAGGTTATTTTCTTCCAACCTACCCATAAGCATTCTCCCATTTATGAAGATGGTCATAAATGTCTAGGTATGCATCCTCTTGCTGTAAAGTATTGGTTTTCTATTGAGGTATTGTATGATTAGCATTTATGTGTCTTCTAAAATTAGGTCTTAAATTTGAATACTCACTGTTTTCTCACAATGCATTTTGGCATAAAGTTAAAATACTTAGTTGTTTATGTCTATCTATTAATGTTCTTTGAAACCTATTTAGTCATGTCCCCTTTCTCATAATCAAAATCCAAAGTAGCTCTTAAACTTTACATTCTTCTTCTTCAACATGTGTATTGCAACATACACACCAAGTTACACATTTCATTATGGGAAATGTGCTCATCAACACCACATTGCTCCTAACTATGAGCCTCACCTCGCGGTTCAAAATGTTGAGAATAATAGTGGTTTAGCTCACATTTTCTCACTTTTAATATATTTTCCCAGGTATAAGAAAATGGACAATGCATATCGAAATCATCATCATATACTTCAACAAAAAAATATGAATCCAAGTTATCATCAATGTACCATTAAATCCACTCATCCATTATTATCATGCATTTGAAATTCTTCTTCAATAAAAATGCATGCTAATTGTATTTAATATTTGCTCTTGTTGTTCTATTTATTACCATGTAGAAAGTAATTTAAAACTTTCTATTTTTCTTTTGGTAAGATGAGTAGTACCTTTCATTTTCATTCATTTTTCAAAAAGGAAAAATTACAATAGGTATGGCGGGGAAACCAGGTCTGTTGGTCATCGAAAGGTATTATATGCCATCCAAAACCGAAATGTATTTAGTCTACCATACGCAGCTCTATAAGCGAATATGTCTAATTCCTTAAAGAAGTTTGACTTGCTAAGGCTATTGCCTTCTATGTTCTTCATCAAAATATACATAAACATAACAGTAAATTGATAGGACGAGTAACAGGTTAGTCCTCTGAGGACTCGATGGGCGCTAGGTCTCTATCACTAGACTCGGGCATCTCAGATTGTTGCGACCTCTTCAGGAGTTGTTCGATTCTTCCCAGACGAGAATTCTGCTGCTGAACTTGGAACTACACCAGCTGGAAATATTTTTGAATTTCCTATAATGACGGATCTACCTGCATAAAATTAGTGGTGTGCGTGATGGATTTTGCCACCAAATGTTTTATCCTCCAATACAGATGAAGTGTTTTCTAGTACTGTGAAACTCTGCCCCTAGTGTTGCCCGGGTCGGGCACGATAAGTTCTCCTTCCAGAACTGCATCTTCTTCTTCTGCTTGGTGAGTGAGGGCCTCCTCCCACTTCGCTATTAATTTTCTAACCTGACACAAAATCTCTTGAGCGTATGCCTGAGAGGTATCCTTAATATGTTTGGCTTGAGGTTTGTGGCCCGACCTCCTCGGCACTTGGGAGGAGGGCTCTCCTTTCTATTTTTGAGCACCCCGCTTCCAGGTTTGCCTCCTGCATTCTACCTCTGATTCCTCCTTTACACTCTTTGCACGCACCATCAACATCCTCTTCCTTGTAGCGGTTCGGTAAGCGATGAAGAAATGTTCCTATGTGCCCCCAATTGGGCTCTTGAAATCTTGTCTAGACCCTGTGTCTGCGACAGTAATGAGAACCATACAAAAATACATCATATTATCAATGAGTCGTAACAAGTAATTCATAACCCGAATTTCCATGTCGCGACCATGATTATGACCCACACCCCTACCCAAGGACTGGTGTCGGGATTTCCCCGGTTTCCCTCTTGTCCTTACAACAATGTTGATCCTATCTTGCCCGCACTCCCTAGAGAGGCGGAAAAATTATGCCGTAACCACAAAATGCTCTTTCAATTTAATGTGTAGGTTAGGGTGGTTATGACAACTTGCATATTGGGTGGCCAACCCTACCAGTTCATGGTTTTTGTAATCACCTACTACCCTACCCATCCCCATATCCCCCATTTTATGAAGCATGATGCCAAACAAAATGGAAATAGACTTTATCAACCCAGGTAAAACCACATAAAACTTCTCAGGACCCCATGCATCCAGTGGAGCCGTTACACCCAAAAAACTATTCCAATGCAAAGCTGAAAGCATGCAATTTCCAGTGATTTCCATACTCGGGAGACAGAACAGTGTAAAGGACAAAACAACATACCCTTGGATTGCTCGGTGTCACAGCCTATGGTTCACTGCTCCATCGCTCCTGTCGACACTGGTCCCGTTGATCTTCACCCGCAGAGATATGCTCTCACAATACCATAACCAGAGTATAAACTCCTACCGAAGGCTCCATTCCATTATACCCCACTTACCGTATGATGGCTCACTCGTGAATTCAGTCATGTCCTTCACACACGGCCTTCACCGCCTCCATCCATTAGAAACCTGATGCTAGCCAGCCTATCTTGCAAGCCACAAGGCCTCTCATTTAATGATTTAATGATGATCCAGCCTACGAATCAATACCAAGATCGCACCCTGATCAAGGGAATTTAAAACTTTATATTATTTTTTAGCATCAAGTCTTTTGTTTTTGTAAATGAAATTAATTAATTGGGGAAATTCATGCAATGGAAGAATGGTAATTTCATTTTCAATTTAATCTACTTGAAACTACTTTATTAGGCTTGATTTGCCTCTTTTTTTTTTAACCCATCATGCATTTTTCCTCATTTTGAGGATGAAACTTAGGGTAAACTACATTCATCAAGGCTCAAGGGTTCATTCCACCTTCAACAATCACACCAACGAAGGTGATGGAATTGTTGGTACCTTTCCATAATCACATACGTACGCAATAATTGTTTGAAATATGTCCATCCCAGCTTCATTGGTGTGATTGTTGGTACCTTGCTATTATCACATTTATACATCTTGCTCATGAAGAACACACATGTCACAATATTGAACTCTATTGGGGATGTCCACATTTTCTCCTTCCAAGCACTTTAACTAGATACAATTGATTCATTTTCCCTATTATGACAATGCCTCAAGTTATTTTCCTTTTAATGGCATGTGTTTGTTGGTTTTTTTCTAAACATTTCTTGGGCTTAAACATATTACTATCTTCAATTAACTTAGGAAACATCATTTTATGTTTTTCCCGTGAGCTCGCTTTATGCTACTATAACTCGATATTTCTCACTCTTGGATGGTTGCCTCTAAATCCAACACTAGATTTGTTTTGAGTTTTACAACTTCTATATATGATGGATATTATGTAGGGACCTTAACTGATCATCTTAGTTGTTTTCCATACATCTTAGAGTTCGTCTCACAAAAATTATCAAGGTAATAATTACTCATATGTGGACTTTGACAAATAGGTGTTAATTGGTTAAGGCCCTTTTGACATTTAGTTCTCTATCCCCTCCATTGCTAAAACTTGATTTATGGTACTAGTTGAACAACTAAACAAGGGAGAATCAACAAACATGAATTCTAATAATGTTTTTACTCATACTAACAAGTCGTTTAAGAATTGTCTGAATGGCTATTGGTTTTCCTCCATTAAACTTTATCCTAATTTGAGCCCGAACTCACCTAGATTTGGTTTTGTAATCACTAACTAAAGGCTTTGTGAAATCCAAATTTTGTGACATTTCCATTTCTTAGGTAAGTTAACATTACCATTATGAATTACCACATGTCACTTTGTTTCTTGAGGTCTAATAAGAAAATAAAATTGGAAGTTATTTTTTCTATTTATGTATGATACTCCGTAAATTTTGATTAATGTATTTTATATTGGATATGACCCTAATGGTGGATTTAAAATATAGTCCTAAGTCACTATAAATTCAGAATATTCTTTTTGAAATGTGAAGGAACAGGGTATACTATTTCAACATCTCTAAAAAATCAAATCATAGAGAAAAAATAGCAAAAATGTTAATACAAGAAAATATTACAAAATTAGAACAACTCAAAACATGAGCACACAACCAAAAATGTTATATTTATTTTTCAATTATTAGATATTTTATTGAATATGTGAGTATATCAAGATAAGTACATCAAGACATTAAGGGTCTAGATGATGATGATGTAGATCATCATTCGTTTAAAACCCCTCATTATGCTGGCATTAAGTTTCAGTTTGAGGATACCAAGAACAACCATTGCTAATGGACTTGAGTTTGAGTCATGATTTACCATTATTTCATCCATATAACTATCTTTAAGATATACATTTTTTTTTCCTCTGGAAGATTTTTTGCGTAGTTATCTTTATTCTTATATATAAGGAAAATTTTCCAATGGCACTAGACTAGCTCTTCTATCTTCATGGAGCTAAAAATATCATGCTTTCCTAGCTTAATATACTTGTATATGCTCTAATTTTTATTACATGCCAATGAAATTGGTATCCATATTAAAATATAGGACTAGTAACCTTAAAAAGGTGAACTTAAATCCATAAAATTTTTAATGTGTTTCAACCATTTTGTATTTTCTTTTTTTATTCTATAAATTGTATCCATTTTAAAACATAAGACTTAATAAAACATTGAATCACATAGAAAAATTAAAACTAATCAAACATCAGATAAGACATTTTTAACGAACTAATGGACATGCAATGATGGAGGGATCGATAACAATAACAATGATGGAGTTTAATTCAATAAACAACTAAAATGATTGGATAAATAGATGCATGTAATAGCGAGGCATATGTGGATTAAATTATGGAGGCATAGAAAATATGGTTGGGTTGAATAAATAACTACATTAATATATCAATGAAGTCGAAATCTAGATGCGTTAAACTAATAAATTGACGGGTTAACCATGGCAAACACATCAAGGATAAACAAAACTAATGTGAGAATCAAAGCTATCTGTACCCTCCACATGCTATGGACAATAGTTGGGACCATCCTAGGTAAGTGTAGAAGTTACCGTTAGCTCCACTTTATTGTTTTCCTTCCTCTCTAATCCTAATAAGAATGTTATTTTGACATTGTTCATGAGAGGGAGGACTTGATCAGTGTCACTCTACCATGGGTTATCTATTGAAAATTCATTAAGGTATACCATGCTTTTTCCAAGGGCCCTGATTAGGGAAACTAGAACTTAGGGGCCTTCATTTTCTTCCTTATTGTTTCGTCTGGAAATTAATCTTTAATTGATTGGTATGGATTTTTATTTTTCTTTTTCATCCATTGAATTTTTGGCTAGCCAAATTAACCATATGATGTGAAGAGGGAGTCTTTGAGCTCTATTATCACGTATTTTTCTTGTTCAAGCAAATTTTTGAACGCTACACCTCCAACCTCTAACCATCCAAAATAGGCTTAGAGGCCATTAACCTAGTTGCATAACTCTATATTTCCCCAAGCATGAGAAATTCATGAATAAATGAGAGATTGTTTCTATACCCTCCACATACCATGGACAATAGTTGGGACCCTACTAGCCTTTGCACTACAATTCATCCCAAGTTAATATTTTGTTATTGAGTGTCAACCATGAAAATGGTATCACCTTTGGTGGTGCCTAGAACTTCCAAATTCAAACCCACCAAGGATTATGATGGTTTTTCATAATTGATTACTATGAGTGATAACCAAAATTCACTAAGTATGCACCCCATATGGGGTAGACACTCTACCAAAGTGTATCCTCCTCCTTGACAAGCCTAATCCCAAAATTGATGAAGTGGCTAGTAAAAATATGCCATTGAACAACCATCCCCCCTCAAATATCTAGATATTTGTTGAATGGTTGAGGTTTATCCATTGATAAGTGGGTTGACGATAAAACCAAATTTTCTAAGATATGGTAGTCTTGAAAAACATTAAATATTTAAAGTCCCTTCGCACATCAAAGTCCTGATACTTCCCATGTCCTTGATCCCTACATAAATGAACCATTGCGCCATTCTCACACACCAGAATAGGCATATTCTAATCACAAAAAATACTCTAGCAAATATTTCCAAAATGAATAGATCCATTTGTGTAATTTATTATCCTTTCTAATTCATCACTCCATATGCGTTAAATTTATTATCTTGGTCAATATTTCTTACTAGAGACCTCTCTTTATGATGAGTTTGAATAACCCATTTTGTGAGATTTTCTAGGCATTTCAATCAACTTATATAGTTGCATTTGGTTTATGGGTATATTTATAAATATTATAGCAAAATCTCTCTCTTAAAGAGTAGTTTCCAACCCCCCTTTATGTGATTTTTTATGTATTTTGATCCATTCTTGAGTTTGTGCATTTCTTGTGAGATATCTCTCTCAATAATGAGTTTATGTTCCTCCTTTCGAACCAAGGCCTTTGATAAAAGTGATATGTGCTTTATACCCCAATCATGTTGTTCCTTGGACTATTTCTGATAGGTCCTTCCAATTAACCAATGGAATTCCCCCTTCGCTTCTTGTTTCCTTTACAATGATAAGAGAACCATTCATTCCTAATTCTATTTATACTATAATTGGGGATGCATGCTACTCAAAGATAAAATTCAAGGATGGAGAAGAGGATGATTTTCATGAGTTCCACCTTGATATCCATAGAGATCCATATATGTACCTAACAATTGACCTTCTTGATGTTGTAAATGAGCCACAAGTTACAACTACAACTTCACTCTATATCTTTGAGGGCTTCAACTGAAAACCCAAATAACAATATGCTTCCTCAAAAGGGGCCAAGGAAAAGGGAGAAACTTTGAAATCATGTTCTTCTAGTGTTGTGATACTATTCTATAGAAAACAAATGACTTAGCTCAATTCACATCCATTTCAATGGCTTTGGAGAAGATACAATATCACTAATTACAAACTATGGCCTCTTTAGTGTCACCACTCCTGAATAATAGAAGGATCATGGAATAGTCATGATAATTCTCATGTCCTCTGGCATTTCAAGATTTATCTTATTATATTTAGTTCAAATTGTGTGGTTGTAGATGTCATATTATGCACATGAACTTATAAAAATCTAATTGTAGGTAGCCATGGAGCAACACTACGAGCTACTCGAAAATAAACAATATTTCATTTGATTTGGTGATAGTATGTGTTTGTTTGCAAAACCATTATATCTTCATTTTGATGTATATGACATAATGTATTTCCCTAAGTGGTTCAACTAAGAATTACTTGAAATGGTTACTTCTGTGAATCATCTAGGTGGCACCTACTATGGAAACTTCTTTGAATTTATCATGAATGTTGTATTAGTCATGCATCCTTTAGTTCCCCCCCACACAAATACAAAAAGTTTACTCATTTTGTTACCACTTGGAATATTGCTTGACCTTGCTTCAATTATCGATCGGGTTTTCAACACTTAAAAATTGTGATTTTTATCCAAGCATACCTATGACCTATAAGATATCAATATAGGTAATTCAACACTAGGTTGTGCAAATTTCAAGTTTATAGTTTTTTGAACCAATTTTTGTTGATTTCCATCAAGTTCTCTTAGATGACACTTTTAGTCATGTAGCTTGATTCTTAGCACACTGGTCGTTTTGATAATTTATGGAGAATTTTGGACACCCACATTTTTATCTTAACAAGAAAAAATTACGTTTACATCCAAGAAATTACATGTTACAAAGGTAAATAGCTTTTCGATTTACCTAAATCATTAAGAACATACCATTCAAGAGTGGTATTAAGCCAAAATAATATCATTACACGATATCTACAACAATCAATCCTCTCATATAACTACTCTTTTTTGGAGATAAATTTATTTCAATGACATATAATATCTTCTCAAAAGGACATGCATAATCATATAAGGTATGATAGCCTTGTCCTAACTCTATCACCACACAACATTCTAGCAGTTGTAACCATCATGCTAAAAAAAATTCTAATTGTTAAATTGACTACCTTTCATATATGATAAGAAGTCATCACTCTATCAACAGATACCATTGTAGTAACTATGATGAATTGAAAATTTTATGCCACAAAATAAAAGTCTTTTCATTAAGTAGTTTCTTTTGTTCCAGGGCCAATACAACACCCAAATTTCTATGATGAGCTTTAAATAGGGACAATGAGGCTTTGGAATATTGACTTGGACCATTGACCCAAGGATGGCTCTTTAAAACATTATGTTGTTTTCATATAATAGACTAGAAAGGTGAGGGAATATAGGTGATCCATGTATATTTTATGGCATGCCTTTGTAAGAAGGAAAAACACAACATACCTCTTTCCTTTGATATTATTAATTGTGCACCACATGCTGATATCATGCTACAACTATTGCAATGATTGTGTTAGATAAATAAAGTTAAATTTCACCCTAGATGAGCATCCCAGGTTGGAATAAAATGACATACCTCGAAAAGATAGAAAAACATGGAAATCCTCTTTATTTTCATAAGTTTTCAACTACACATCACACTTTTCCATTATACTACACTTTCTAAAATTATTTTGTTGGTTGATAAATAATCCAATTAAATTCCACCTTTATTATCATCCTAGGTTGGCCTACCTCCAAAAGATATAAAAACATAAAAATCCTCTTTCTTTCATCTTTTCAACTACACACCACACTTTGTCATTATGCTATTATTATTACAATTATTGTGTTGGTTGATAAATAATTCAATTAAATTCCACCCTGTATTAGCATCCTAGGTTGGAAATAATATATTTTGTTCAAGTTACCTACACCCCATGATAAGATAAAATGTAGCAATTGTTAGAGTTCCAAAAGCTTTATAGTCATCCTAGTCTAAACTTGAAAATAGAGAGAAAGAGAATGGAATCAAGCACAAATCACTAATTTAATATTTAAAATAAAATAACACAAAAACATAAAATCAAATATCGACATCCAAAAAACAAAATGATTAAATAAATCCTTTACATACTTATAAATCAATGCCACAATATAGTTGCAAAGGAATCCTTGAGTTCCAAGAATATAACTAAATGCCTCGAGTATCTATCTAGCACCTTGAGATTGAGAAAATATAGATAATTTCTTAAAAAATATGAATTTTACCCTAAATATTTCACTCTGTGATGTCAAATTAATTCATCTAATCCAAGGATCTACAATTCAGATCGCATTCACTAAAGTAAACATATGATAATGTAGACATAGATAGGATAAAAATGTATTCAAGATTTATAGTTTGTTGGTTTAAATTTGGGCTTCTATTAGAGATATATTGGACAAATTATTTTATTGTGAAGCCTAAGAGGCACTACATAAAACATGTGATAAATTCGGTGGTAGAGTAAGAAAAGGAGCCAAAATACTAGAGAATTTAATACTAAATAAGGAAGTGGAGGGAATATTTTAGTTTAATTCTTTGGGAAAACTCTAACAACTTAGAAAAAAAAAATTCATTAAAAAAATTATGGAGGAATAAATATCCCATGATAGGGATTGATTGAGATTGGAGGTGTGTATAGGTATCACAAAATATTCCATGGAAATATATTTCCAATTGTTGCAGTCCTTCTAAAATATAAGTTTTATTTCATTTTTTCTTACAATCTTTTGAAGGCTCTCCACTTGAATGAGATTGGAAATATGATCTTAGAAAGCAAATGTTGTTGCCAATGATTTGCACGATTATGAATACAAACACACTTGAAAGCTCCAAAATAGTACAATATATTTATTTTTCTTGAAATTATCTTTATGGCCCCATTCCAATTACACAGATGAAAAAAAATTAAAATCTATTTGTTTTATACAACATTTATTTGGTTTTATAGGTTCTAATTGAAATTGGTAATCTAAACCATATTAGGTATTTATGTCCATACAACAATAGTTCAAATGTTTACACTCCAATATAGTATTTACAAGAGAAAACTCAAGTTTAGGAGCCTTGAGATCATAATGAAGAAGATTTAGTGGATGTGGTGGGATGGGAAGCTTCATTTTTGCATTCTAAGGCCCCTTTGGTATCCACTACTTTGAGGGCATTGTAAAAATAATTCTCCAATATTTAGGTGTGGTGTTGTCGGAAAAATAATGGGGTTGGTTTTGCTGCTAGGAAAACAATGATTATTGACAAAAAAACCATTGGAGGCTAATAATTACCAGCTGATGACATAGAAGTTCAACATGGATATTTTATTACTCCAAGTTGAACTATCACCAAACATGTTTCTAGTAACATATTCCTTCTTTGAGGATTCAAGGACTAGAATAATTTATATGCCTATTGTGTTAGATTGGTAGACCCCCTTTGATTACTTAAATATACTTCAATTCCTTAACGGTAATATGCTCCCTTGGTGTATAAAAAATATACATTTAATCTATAAATACATTGTTCTAAAACTAATAGGCTTGTGGTACTAGCTATTTTATGAAAATATTTTCCCCTCGACGAGCCTTTTGTTCAAGGTAAATAATCTACATCAAGTTATATAAATGGAATTTCATTGTCTTGTTGTTCTTCCCCAATTAAGCTATTGTAATATGTTAGTGACTCAACATGAAACTAAGAAGAGGAAACCATCTTACTATTATATATTGTGTGATAAAATATGATAATTCAAGAGAATATATGGTTTATTTCCATGATCTCTCAACCTTCATTAAAATTAATTTTTTGTAGTATATGTTGCAATTTTTTCAACCTAAAACTCTTTTGAGACTCAACTAGCCTCTCCACTACATTTCAGGATTTCTCCCCCACTATGGGTGCCTAACGTTGATGAATGTAATATGGCATTTAGGGCCACAGGAAACCATCAGACATCTGGCCATGTTTCCAATCTTCTAACACGCTTGTATTCCCCTAGATATAATGCCCTCACTAGTAAAATCTTGGTCATCATACTTCACAATCAACCCACCTTACGTGATAATAATGGTTCGTCATTTTACTTACAATTGTTTCTTTATACGCAGGATGAGGGTGGTGTCATGGCGAGATAAGACCCTCCCTTGAGTCTATTTCCGTCCCCTGCCACCTCCATTCGAGGTCGTTCGTCCAGGGCTAGTTGAGTCTCAAAAGAGTTAGAGTTTAACAGAGTCCAGGGAATATATAATGTAGGGATCCTAGAGTCCAAGGCATAGTTTCTAGGCCGTGTTAGACTCGGTCTTGTCAGTCCTCCGCCAGAGTCAAATTCACCAAAGTTCATTTCTCGTCATTTGCAGTCATTGATGTTACTGTGGTCCAGAAAAGAGTCATTTCACTTTCTAGGTCTAGGGTTTGTCTTCAGAACGTTGAATAATTCCTGCAGGCCATGAGGATGTCTTCAGTGAGTTTTTATTTCAAGATTGTTATCGTCAATAATGCGAGATTGATTCTTCTTCAAAACCCTGTTTTGAAGAAGAAATCGTCAAAATGTGTTTTTAAATATGTAATTATTCAAAGTTTCTCAGCTGAAAATGTTCACATGCAGCCTCTCCTTATCCTTTGCTGAAGTCCCACGCCACCATCCCTGCAACAGATAGACAAGATTCATCATTCACTCCAAAAAGTCAAAGACAGGCAGGAGGGGCTTCATCCCTGCAGATATTGTCTGTACTTGTACCTTGCATGTTAGAAAATCTGCGAAGCAATGACTGGACAACTCGTAAAGCTGCAGCAAAGGCTTTTGCATGCATGGCGTTGAGTCTTGGTCCTTTGCTATCATCCTTCAAATCATCTTGCATTACAGCCTTGGAAGCATGTCGCTTTGACAAGGTAAAACCAGTAAGAGACACTATTGTGTAGACCTTACAGGCATGGAAGAGAATTCTAGATGCTGAGGCTTCTTCACCACAGACTGAAAGCAAATCATTCAAAATGGGCACAGAGAAAAGGAGTGAAGAAACCTTCACAGCAGATCTCAAATCCTACATTAGTGCTGGACAAAAATCAAAATTTCTGAGAAAAAGTGATGGTGTTGTGACCAAATCGATGCCAGATAGTGTGTCTTTCAAGAATATAAAAAGACGAACTCCTTTAACTGACAAAAATATGAATCGAGGTCTGCCTCAGAAGATGGATTGTAGAAAAAATGACATTTGGCATATTGAGGTAGCAGTCCCTCAAACTTGTCCTCCTATATCTGTTATTGACAGTGAAAAATTTAGTAATATTTACAGTTCAGAGGTTTCAGGAGTGAGTGAAACTAGAGCTTCAAATACAAACACAGATGATGGTTTAAGACTCCGAGATACAGAGATATTCAGAAACACAGAATCTTCTTCAAGGCTGTCAGATGAGAGCCGGTCTAGTTGTGAAACAAAATGCATCTTGGTTGACAAACAAGGAACTAGACCATCAACAGATGGAACACCAGATGGAAACTTCAAGCCTATAGCTGAGTTTTTTGCCCCTCACAATACCTGTTCTTCTCACAATACCCCTTTTGAGAAAAGGAGCAATGACAAAGAATGCTCTGATTCTCTAACTACTGAAACAATCACTGCAAGCAGCAATTTTGCGGATATTTGGTGTGGCACAAGAAGGTTATAGTGTATGTTGTCTTGTACATGGTTTTCAACCATACTATTACATCAGTTACCTTGATGGGATGAGTCCAGATGACATAACAAGATTCCAACAAGTCTTGGAGGGTAGGAAGCGAGAAGCAAATAGAAATAGCAAGGTTACAAAGTTCATCACGAAAATTGAAATGGTTCAGAAAAGAAGTATTATGTACTATCAGGAACAGAAATTTCGAACTTTCCTTAAAATTGTTGTTGTTCTTCCTACAATGGTTGCTAGCTGTAGAGGTATTCTAGAAAGGGGCATCACAATTGATGGATTGGGTTCAAAGTGCTTCACTACCTATGAAAGCGATGTTCTGTTTGCACTTCGTTTTATGATTGATTGTGATATTGTTGGTAGCAACTGGATTGAACTTCCTCCTTGGTCATACCAAAGATCTCCTAGGAATATGTCGTATTGACAAATAGAAGTTGATATTCTATACTCTAAATTAATTAGTCATTCCCCAGTTTGGAAGTACTCAAGAATGGCTCCCTTTATAATTCTTAGTTTTGATATTGAATGTGTTGGTCGAAAAGGGAATTTTCCAGAGCCCAATCATGATCCTGTTATCCAGATTGCCAATTTAGTTACATTGCAAGGAGAAGATCGCCCATTTGTACGAAATGTAATGACCTTAAAGTCGTGCTCTCCAATTGTTGGGGTTGACGTAATGTCATTTGATAATGAAAGAGAAGTGTTGCTTGCATGGAGGGATTTTATTCACGAAGTTTGACCCTGATCTGATCATTGGTTATAATATATGCAAGTTTGACTTGCCATATCTCATAGAGAGGGAAGAGACATTGAAAATAACAGAGTTCCCTTCCCTGGGATGTATTATAAATAGTCGTGTTCGTGTGAGAGACACCTCTTTCTCATCAAGACAATATGGTACACGAGAGAGTAAGGAAGCAACGATTGAAGGCAGAGTTCAGTTCGATTTATTTCAGGTGATGCAGAAGGGAATTGTTGGAAGCCCGTGAAACAAAAAATACTGCAACCCATGCATATCTTTGAGTAATGTGCAAGCAGATGTTCATAGTAGGGAAAGTTTCCAGTTGTATGGAAGCTGCCGAGTTACCAATTATATCCAGGAAGCCGAGCTGTTGGTGAAATTGTTGGCGCGGCGCACCCACTGGGCGCGGTGCGTAGAGCTGAAATGCACAGTGCAATTTAACACTGGCGCGGCACACCCATATGGCGCGGCGCTTTGGGATTCCGCACGGTGCACAGAGCCAGAATGCCACAAAACTTTGCCACCACTTTGTAAATTTCGAATTTGAATTGCTCCGGTCCCACCTTCGATTTTTTTTTCGCCTTTCTCATTGAAATGCATACGCTTCATTAAAGACAAAGGCTACGTTCAAAGGCATTTTGTTAAAGAGTTGGTTTTTATTTAAATTGCAAATGTAACGTGGCAGTGAAAGGTGAAAAGTCAAAGACCGAACGCCACAAAGACATCTACCGTGGCAAAGAAATAGCAACAGATGGTCTATTTCTGACTTCAGTTACGATTCAGAAGGGATTTACACCTACAGATGCCACCTCTTCATCGGTCATCAACAGATTTCATGTTGAATGTTGCTCTTTTTCAGAATAGCTGGTTGGCTTTCCTGCTTTTATTAGTTAATGATTAAAACAGCTCCCCATTGGCGTCGATCTATTTTCCCACAGATTGAGTCTATTTATTGTATTGTAAAACATTTGTAGGGAGAGAGTTCTAGGAAACGTGTGGAGAAAAATACAGAGCTTCACTGTACAGTTTTTGACTGAGAATTAATGAAAGGATGCGGCTCTGTTTCATGAGATTCCTGTGGTATGAATTTGGCATATGTTTCTTCTTCCTATTTCATATGTGTTTTGTTATGTTTTACAGGTCATTCATAGTCATTTCTAATTGAAAGCTTTTAAGTGAAAAGGACAGAATCCAGTTTACTGCTCTGCCTTGGGAAAGCTTTTCATGTTTTTGTGTAATTTCTTCTGTTTGATAAGGATTCATCTACTATGCCCTTGTCAACCTCTCAGCAGTATTTCCACTCCATATAATTTCAATTTGAATGCTAAACCTCTTGCCTATCTTGCCTCATGAGATAATCTGTGTTTTTGATTAAATCTCTCTGCTCATGCTGTTCCTTGGTCCCATACAGCCCAGAAAATTCATCCATTCATCAAACATTTCTTTCATATTTATTTACTAGCCTAAAATCAGTATCCATTATATGATGCATCTGTTGCCCAGAAGACCTTTTGCCGAGATAGACCCGGAGAGAGCCCTCCTATCCTTCGTAAGGAGCTAGGTACGAGGCTAAGCCTTGGTTTGATGTTGCCTTGAGTTTTTGCCTTATTTCAGCCTAAGGTAGATTTGACGCTAACAGGAGGGCAACCATCTTTGGGGAAAGATGGTTCTTGTTGATGTGACACTCGGAGTATGGTGTTTGCCGTACGTGTATCAGTTGAGATCGATTGTCGATGGTGAACAACGATCGATCAGCACATGAGACTGAAATATTTCACTGTGACTTCATTCACTAAAAAATCTGAAATCAATGCTTCATGGTGACTTCTTTGGGAGATCGGTAGTTTAAGATTTTCAAGATGGACCGGATTGCAAGAAGATACACTCCCATGAGCCGAGATCACATCCCAGGTTTTCCAAATAAGATGCCCAAGGTGGATTGGCTTCAGAATTTGCCTATGTTCAAAAATGAGGAAGGAAATGACGCTGCTCTTCATCTGGTGAGATTTCACATTCATGTGCATAAATTTAAGATCAATTTTCCTGAAGACTGTTTGATGAAAATGTTTATGGCTACTCTGGAAGATGAAGCCCGATCCTGGTATGAAAGTTTGCCATCTGCTTCCATTTATTGTTTAAGGGATTTTCATACCGTGTTCTTTGAAAAGTATAAAGAATCATATCCATCCTTGATCTTAATTCAGAACTGTTGTAGCCATGTACATAATTTCATTGAAGATCTAGAGAATTTTTATGGTGATAATGATTTCATGGACGGAGAAATCATGGAGGCTCTGTACGAGAAACCATTTCAGCAACATGAAGAGAACCTAGAGGATACCCATCAAGATGCTCAGGAAACTTTGCAGCAGATTGAAGATTTCCATATGGCTGAAAGTGATGAAAGAGAAATTTTTGTTTTAGATCTGTCCATAGAAGAGGACAACATGCAGGGAAATCAAGTTTCAGTGTCAGAATGTGATAATGTCCAGTCAGCTATCCCAGATTCAGATTCAGATTGTGATGATCACGAAAACCTTGTGCTGAATCCCATAAAGGAGAACTCTGCTGTTGAGATCACCTGGAATGCAGAAGACACAGTTATGGATCCAAATGTTCTCATGTCATCAGAGCAAAGTCTTCATGAAGAGATAATCCAGTCAGTTTATACAACACAAGATGAGATTTTCGTTCGAGTAAGTGAAAAAGTTTCTCTTGATGAATTTATGGTAGATGATAGAAATGATAGTGTTGGGTTTCAGCAATCATCTGAAGTTTCTTTTCTCATGATTGATGAATGTAATGAGAATCTGGCTGTCATATCATATGAAGATGACCTACAATACATTCAGACTGTAGAAGATCAGACCATTCAGGATTCCCTTTCAGATTCTTCTTCATATGTTTCCTGTTTTGAAATGTTTTCTCAAGAGGAGATATGCTCATCTACTTGTTCAGAATTCTTTGAAGACCAGGAACATATTTTTACTGAAGAAAGATCAGAAGCAGGAGAAAAGGACACCATGTTTTTTCAGCAGGAGGTAAATCTTCATGTTTTTCAGGATCCTCTGGCAGGTTTGTTGCATTCAACAGTGAAGGTGTTTATTGCAGTGTTCAGTGATGAAGGAGATCATGGTCAATTATGTTTTTTGATGCCCAGTTATCAGTATCTATTGTTGACCATGAGATCTGATCGGGAGAATCAATCAAGAAGGCATCTGCTTGATTGGTTACATTGGCATTATGATATATTTTGATGGTATATTGTCTAGTAAGAAACATAGGTGGTCATGTACTTCCATCAAGCTTTAAGTTTTAAGTTCAGGTCTTAGTCATTTTGAGTCATTTTTCGAGTTAGTTTTCAGTATTTTCAGTCAAGTTTCAATCAATAAATGAGTCAAAATCTTGTGTGGTTTGTTGAAATAATGATTCCATTTCCCAATGGATGGAGGCACTGTCTGCTCTCCCAAAGATCTGCAGTTCTTGGCACCTTCAAGAAGCGGCAGCTGCCATCCCCATTGGAGCCAAATGTTAGACTCGGTCTTGTCAGTCCTCCGCCAGAGTCAAATTCACCAAAGTTCATTTCTCGTCATTTGCAGTCATTGATGTTACTGTGGTCCAGAAAAGAGTCATTTCACTTTCTAGGTCTAGGGTTTGTCTTCAGAACGTTGAATAATTCCTGCAGGCCATGAGGATGTCTTCAGTGAGTTTTTATTTCAAGATTGTTATCGTCAATAATGCGAGATTGATTCTTCTTCAAAACCCTGTTTTGAAGAAGAAATCGTCAAAATGTGTTTTTAAATATGTAATTATTCAAAGTTTCTCAGCTGAAAATGTTCACATGCAGCCTCTCCTTATCCTTTGCTGAAGTCCCACGCCACCATCCCTGCAACAGATAGACAAGATTCATCATTCACTCCAAAAAGTCAAAGACAGGCAGGAGGGGCTTCATCCCTGCAGATATTGTCTGTACTTGTACCTTGCATGTTAGAAAATCTGCGAAGCAATGACTGGACAACTCGTAAAGCTGCAGCAAAGGCTTTTGCATGCATGGCGTTGAGTCTTGGTCCTTTGCTATCATCCTTCAAATCATCTTGCATTACAGCCTTGGAAGCATGTCGCTTTGACAAGGTAAAACCAGTAAGAGACACTATTGTGTAGACCTTACAGGCATGGAAGAGAATTCTAGATGCTGAGGCTTCTTCACCACAGACTGAAAGCAAATCATTCAAAATGGGCACAGAGAAAAGGAGTGAAGAAACCTTCACAGCAGATCTCAAATCCTACATTAGTGCTGGACAAAAATCAAAATTTCTGAGAAAAAGTGATGGTGTTGTGACCAAATCGATGCCAGATAGTGTGTCTTTCAAGAATATAAAAAGACGAACTCCTTTAACTGACAAAAATATGAATCGAGGTCTGCCTCAGAAGATGGATTGTAGAAAAAATGACATTTGGCATATTGAGGTAGCAGTCCCTCAAACTTGTCCTCCTATATCTGTTATTGACAGTGAAAAATTTAGTAATATTTACAGTTCAGAGGTTTCAGGAGTGAGTGAAACTAGAGCTTCAAATACAAACACAGATGATGGTTTAAGACTCCGAGATACAGAGATATTCAGAAACACAGAATCTTCTTCAAGGCTGTCAGATGAGAGCCGGTCTAGTTGTGAAACAAAATGCATCTTGGTTGACAAACAAGGAACTAGACCATCAACAGATGGAACACCAGATGGAAACTTCAAGCCTATAGCTGAGTTTTTTGCCCCTCACAATACCTGTTCTTCTCACAATACCCCTTTTGAGAAAAGGAGCAATGACAAAGAATGCTCTGATTCTCTAACTACTGAAACAATCACTGCAAGCAGCAATTTTGCGGATATTTGGTGTGGCACAAGAAGGTTATAGTGTATGTTGTCTTGTACATGGTTTTCAACCATACTATTACATCAGTTACCTTGATGGGATGAGTCCAGATGACATAACAAGATTCCAACAAGTCTTGGAGGGTAGGAAGCGAGAAGCAAATAGAAATAGCAAGGTTACAAAGTTCATCACGAAAATTGAAATGGTTCAGAAAAGAAGTATTATGTACTATCAAGAACAGAAATTTCGAACTTTCCTTAAAATTGTTTTTGTTCTTCCTACAATGGTTGCTAGCTGTAGAGGTATTCTAAAAACGGAAATCACAATTGATGGATTGGGTTCAAAGTGCTTCACTACCTATGAAAGCGATGTTCTGTTTGCACTTCGTTTTATGATTGATTGTGATATTGTTGGTAGCAACTGGATTGAACTTCCTCCTTGGTCATACCAAAGATCTCCTAGGAATATGTCGTATTGCCAAATAGAAGTTGATATTCTATACTCTAAATTAATTAGTCATTCCCCAGTTGGGAAGTACTCAAGAATGGCTCCCTTTAGAATTCTTAGTTTTGATATTGAATGTGCTGGTAGAAAAGGGAATTTTCCAGAGCCCAATCATGATCCTGTTATCCAGATTGCCAATTTAGTTACATTGCAAGGAGAAGATCGCCCATTTGTACGAAATGTAATGACCTTAAAGTCGTGCTCTCCAATTGTTGGGGTTGACGTAATGTCATTTGATAATGAAAGAGAAGTGTTGCTTGCATGGAGGGATTTTATTCACGAAGTTTGACCCTGATCTGATCATTGGTTATAATATATGCAAGTTTGACTTGCCATATCTCATAGAGAGGGAAGAGACATTGAAAATAACAGAGTTCCCTTCCCTGGGATGTATTATAAATAGTCGTGTTCGTGTGAGAGACACCTCTTTCTCATCAAGACAATATGGTACACGAGAGAGTAAGGAAGCAACGATTGAAGGCAGAGTTCAGTTCGATTTATTTCAGGTGATGCAGAAGGGAATTGTTGGAAGCCCGTGAAACAAAAAATACTGCAACCCATGCATATCTTTGAGTAATGTGCAAGCAGATGTTCATAGTAGGGAAAGTTTCCAGTTGTATGGAAGCTGCCGAGTTACCAATTATATCCAGGAAGCCGAGCTGTTGGTGAAATTGTTGGCGCGGCGCACCCACTGGGCGCGGTGCGTAGAGCTGAAATGCACAGTGCAATTTAACACTGGCGCGGCACACCCATATGGCGCGGCGCTTTGGGATTCCGCACGGTGCACAGAGCCAGAATGCCACAAAACTTTGCCACCACTTTGTAAATTTCGAATTTGAATTGCTCCGGTCCCACCTTCGATTTTTTTTTCGCCTTTCTCATTGAAATGCATACGCTTCATTAAAGACAAAGGCTACGTTCAAAGGCATTTTGTTAAAGAGTTGGTTTTTATTTAAATTGCAAATGTAACGTGGCAGTGAAAGGTGAAAAGTCAAAGACCGAACGCCACAAAGACATCTACCGTGGCAAAGAAATAGCAACAGATGGTCTATTTCTGACTTCAGTTACGATTCAGAAGGGATTTACACCTACAGATGCCACCTCTTCATCGGTCATCAACAGATTTCATGTTGAATGTTGCTCTTTTTCAGAATAGCTGGTTGGCTTTCCTGCTTTTATTAGTTAATGATTAAAACAGCTCCCCATTGGCGTCGATCTATTTTCCCACAGATTGAGTCTATTTATTGTATTGTAAAACATTTGTAAAGGAGAGTTCTGAAGGGTGTGGGAGGAAAAAACGCTGAGCTTCATTGTACAGTTCTGGCTGAGGATTAATGAGATGATACAGCTCTGTTTCATGAGATTCATGTGGTAATGACTTTATCAGGTGTTTCTTATTTTTGTTTTCATATGTATCTTTTTATGTTTACAGTTCATCCATAATCATTTCCAATTGAATGCTTTTAAGTGAGAAGGGCAGAATCCATTTTACTGCTCTGCCTTGGGAAAGCTTTTCATGTTTCTGTGTAATTTCTTCTGTTTGATAAGGATTCATCTATTATGCCCTTGTCAACCTTTCAGTAGTCTTTCCGCTCCATGTAATTTCAATTTGAAAACCTCTTGCCTACCTTGCCTCACAGAATAATCTGCGTCTTTGATTTAATTTCTCAGATCATGCTGTTCTTTGTCCCATACAGCCCAGAAAACTCTGCCTAAAAATCAAAATACTTTTTCTTATTTTTTTACTAGCCTAGAATCAATATCCATTATAGGTCATCTCAGCCCCTTTAAAGACCTTTTGCCGAGATAGACACGGAGAGAGCCCTCTCATGTCCTCGTAGGGCTAGCTACGAGGCTAAGCTTGGTTTGATGTTGCCTTGAGTTTTACCTTATTTCAGCCTAAGGTAGATTCGAGCGCTAACAAGTTGTGAAATTTTGTTTCCAGATTGACATATATGGGGCAACAAAGGAGCTTGAATACAACAAAGCAAGGATGCTACTTTGGATGGGTGAGCTTAGATGCACCAACTGCTAGAAATTTTTGAGAGAGATGTTCCACATTGTATTTTCTTCAAAATCGATATGATGATAAAATATTCTACTTTGATGAGGAGCTGATGATAGCCATTGATTAATGCTATGCAAAGGCCATGTTCTAAGCCCCATAGTACAAATTCGTTATTAGTGATGAAACCCAACTTACCTGCAAATATATGGATAATTTGACCACAACATTTCCTAAAGAAACCTCCATAGCTAGCTAGTCTATGGTTTCCTGTGAAGGCGCCATCAAAATTGAGCTTAATGAAACCTTGTGGTGGGGGAAACTAGGAGGAGGGATTGTCAAGGAAAGGAAGAATATAAGTGTTGTGTGGAACGGAGGGATAAAAGCTTAGCGCGAGCGTATTATTATGCTTTTTTCTTCTGGAGAACATTCCCAATATTGTGTAGTCCATTGTGAGGAGGAAATTGTCGATTTGAGTTGAGAAAGAATGAGGTTCCAAATAATGTCAAGGCAGGCATATGAATTTTTAAAATTCTAGAGTTTTTTTCCAAACGTTCCAAGTCAGAAATCTAAGGATGAGAATGCATGCTCTATTTAGAACAATACTTTTAAGAGGACATTCTTCCCAATTATCCAAGGAGGCATTGATAAACTAAGAGGGTTGTCTTGGGCATTGGAAGAATATGGCTATCAGGTCCTAGAGTTTAGAAGAGAAAGTGAAAGTAAGAAATAGGTGTGTAAGATCCTCAACCCAGTTCATGCATAGTGGGCATATTGATAGGCCCATGAAACCTCATCTCTAAATTTTATCCCATGTTATAGCTTTTTTCTTCAGTAGAAACCATAGGAAAGGTGTTATTTTCATGCAATGCCTCGTTTTTCAAAGGTTCTTCCAAGTAATATTACAAAATAAATTTGTTATTTAATATTTATTTATGTTAGTTTATGTTGGCACATATAGTTCATTAAAGTTGTTTTTTTAATATTTATCTATGTTTAGTACATTGGTGTTCATTAAAATTAATTTTTAATATTTATTTATCTAGGTTTATGGTTGCTACATATTGTTCATTTAAGTTGTTCTTTAATATCTATTTATCTAAGTTCATAATTAGTCATTAAAGTTGTTTATTTATTTCTCTATGTTTGCTACATATTGTTCATTAAATGTTTCTAATGTTTTATTTATCGATGTTTATGGTTGCACACATTGTTCATTAAAGTTATTTTTACATGTTTATTATAATGTATATTAAATAAAAAGCTTCTCTTTTCTTTGAGAAATTAAACATCTCTACTAACAGGGTCAACCACCGGAAGGTGGAAGCTGATTTTCCCCAAAAACTGTGCATTGTTGATATGGGGTTTTTAACATATCAACATGCCAAAATAATTTTATTATATTGATTTATGAGATGAATGTAATTTTTTTAATATACTATTAAAATTATTGAAAATAATAATTTTATTAATTTAGTTCAAATGAGAGAGAAAATGATTTTTTTTAATATGTTGATTTGAAAATAAAATATATTAACATTGTTTTTTTTTTTTTTTAAGTTGGTTAAAAACTTATTGTATTATTATTTCTAATTATTTTATGAAGTTTATTAAAATTTATATTAGTAATATTTTAAAAAAAATAAATTAGAATAATATAATGTTAATAGAAAAAAAAAAGTGAAATCATAAAATATATATAAGAAAAAAAAGGTGAAAAAATAATGAAAAATAAAAGTGGAAAATGAAAAAAAATATGATGGATAAAATTAGATATATAAATATATATAATTAATTAATATAATAAATAAATACATACTTCACAATTTAACCTTAAAAAAACCTAATTTAAAAAACATTAATTCATAAAAGTATATATATATATATATATATATATATATATATATATATATATATATCTGTTAAACACCATGTTAAAGCACACACATGGTGTATGAGGAAGATAAACACACACACACGAGACTAAACACACAATGAAAGATAAGCGTGAGGCTTTCTTATTTTCCATTATACAAAGATGTACATTTATAATACAATGGTGTGACTCTTGGTTTCACATTCCAAGGTCACTTGGACTCCATTATGACTTTTCATATTCCACACCTACCCATGTAGGATTAGGTGTTCCAACATCCCCCCTTAATCCGAAGGGGTATGTGTGAGTCCAAGAAAAGAGTTGTAATACAAATCTGCAAAGTATACATGGCAGCACTTGGGCTGAATCAACTCTCTGAAATGTTGGAAAAAGAGATGGTTTAAGGATGACCACCAACACTGGAACGCAAAACTTGTTGCAGTTCCCGAAACTCTTCCAAAACTGGCAAGAAGCTGAAAGCTTCTGCTAGAGGAATTGTCCCTCATAAAAAAGGAAGACCTTCAACCTAAAAGAAGGGAGGTCTACTACCTGTGATGGTTTTAGGATTACCAACAACTCTCGAATGCTTGAAGCATTTCCTGGAACTCAACCAAAGCTGGCAAGAAGCTGAAGGCTTCTGCTAGAGGAAGTGTTCCTCATATATGAAAGGGAGACCTTCGACCTAAAAGAAGGGAGGTCTACTACCTATGATGGTTTTAGGTTATCCACCAACCAAAGATGATGGTTTAAGGTTGTCCATCAACCAAAGGCATGCTCATGGGCATCCGTGTCTCTGGCTACATCTCTGAATCTGGAATGACGAATTGTGGCTCAGGCTCGCTTGAACTGTTGTGTCTCTGGCTACAACTCTGAACATGGAATGAGAGATTGTGGCTTAGGCTCGCTTGATCTGACGTCGAAGCTTGTACATGACCACCATTTTCCCCCCTGTCAGGGACAAGGTGAGATGATGGCGAAAACTCAACTGCAAGTTTGCTCAATATTCGTGAACAAGTTCTAACATGTGTCGTAAACATCTTCTTGGCTGCTGATGCCCATTGCCAAGAAGCGATCCATCCAAGATGAATCTTTGTTCTTGCAGGAGGCTTGTGTTTGAAGCATCTGTCTGAAGAATGGGTGTGCCGACCATAGTGCTTGCATGGATGAAGATCAAAACAATGATCTTTCATATGACCAACTCGATCACAGTGTTGGCATTTCTCAATCTGTTGTGGAAGTGGAACAGGATCTGGAACAGCTGCAGGTGAACTGTCATACATGAATCCGACACTCTGAAATATGATGGGCTTGGTGTAGTCTGGAATATGAAAGGACACATCCTTGTCATATCCAAGACCAGTTCTGTGCTTGTTGTGGACAAGCTCTTCCCAAGGTCTGATGATGGGCTTGAGAAGTGCAGGTTGAACTGCTGCATCTGCATGAAAATCTGCTCTAGTGCAAGGAACTGAATGTGAATCAACTGAAACTTTACTGACATGCTGCTGATGGGAGTCAATCTCAATCTTCTGAACAGAAACAGGTTCAGAATGGTGACTCTTTTGCTGAAGTTCTTCTTGTTGGAGCTGAGATTCCAACTGCAAAAACTCAATCTTCTCTTGTGCATCTTGTAAACAAGTCTGAATGTTACATAGAGCATCCTTGCTCATTTTTATCACATCATCAACATTTGAATGAATGAGGTCATTCAACAACACTAATGCCTCATTGATTTTGGCCATTTTCAACAATTTAGGCTCAAAAATGAAAGGGTGTCGGCTTCAACCGAAAATGCACCCGTTTACAATGTGATTCAACAACAAATACAAATGACTCCAAAGAATTTCCAACTATGGAAATCTCAAAGTACAAAATGTGCTCCTCAAATGATGGAGGACAATCAACAATGACTTACATCAACAACTCAAATTCACTGATTCCAACTATGAATGAAGAGGCAAATTCCACTCACAATACAATGTCAATATCTCTGCAAAAATATTTTGTAAATGTGCAGCTGAAAACACTATGCAAGAGGCCTTTAAGGCAGCTAAATTTTCCTTCAAATAGTTGTTTTGAAAATGATGGAAAACTTGTCTTCAAATGTCAATTTCTTCAAAAAATCACTCTTATGCCACAAATCATTAAATGTCAAATCCACTTTTCTCTAAATATAGTCCATGTTCTTCATATGCCCTTTCCTTCATTTCTGCTGTTCATATTCTCTCTTTTCCTCTCTTTCTGCTCTTTCTCTCTCTGCTGTTTTTTTGTTTTTTTTTTTTTAATTAATTAAAAATTAATTAAAAATAGGGGAATTTAAAAAGGGAAGGGAATGTATTGAGAAGGGAGGGAGTATTATATGGAGGGAAGGCATATATTAAAATGAAATTAAATATGAAATTTAAAAGGATGGGTAATATATATATATATATATATATATATATATATATATATATATATATATATATATATATATATATATATATATATATATATATATATAAACAAATACTACTATAATCTATAATAACTTAATATAAATGTATAATACTATAATAATAATAGTAACAATAATGTAGTTATAATAAAATAATAAAATACAAAAAATAAACATACACTAATAAAATATAAAACTATTAATTATACTTTCCAAATTTATATAATATGATAATAGAGAAATATTATTGGAGTCACACATACACAATTTCAATCTACATCAATACACACAAGATATAAGTAAATCAATACATCCATGAAAATAAATGAGCACACCATACAAATGCAAGTCAAAATACAAACATAAAGTAAACATCTCATTGTAGAAACCACCAACATGCATATACAAAGAATTTCAATTACTCCAAGAAACCTACAGAATTTGGAAAAAAGAAAACAATTAGCATAATACATTTTCAACTTAGAATACAAGCATTATGAAAACCACCTACATACATACACATGTAAATTTCAGATCAACATACAAATTCAATTCATCAAAACATTGCCAAAACAATTCACATACAAATTTTCAAAGCAATCATAATACAATTTCAACTTAGAATACAAGCATTATGAAAACCACCTACATACATACACACGCAAATTTCAGATCAACATACAAATTCAATCTATCAAAACATTGTCAAAACAATCTACATACAAATTTTCAAAGCAAACATAAAGTAAGCATCATTTCAAATACTCAACACAACATACAATTTGAAATAAAAAATCGAAATTACCAAACATAATACAATTTCTACCTAGAATACAAGCATTACATAAAATTCAGCTACACACACATACACATGCAAACTCAATTAAATAAATTAGGCACATCATACAAATTTCAGATCAACATACAAATTCAATTTATCAAAACATTGTCAAAACAATTTACATACAATTTTTCAAAGCACACATACAAACATAAAGTAAACATCATTTCAAATTCTCAACACAACATACAATTTGAAAACAAAACTGAAATTACCAAACATAATACAATTTCTACCTAGAATACAAGCATTATATAAAAGCCACCTACAAGCACATACACATGCAAATTCAGTTAAATAAATTAGGCACATCATACAATTTTAGATCAACATACAAATTTAATCTATCAAACCATTGCCAAAACAATTTACATACAAATTTTCAAAGCACACATACAAACATAAATTAAACATCATTTCAAATACTCAACACAACATACAATTTGAAAAAAATAAAATTGAAATTACCAAACATAATACAATTTCTACTTAGAATACAAGCATTATATAAAAACCACCTACACACATACACATGCAAATTCAATTAAATAAATAAGCCATCTCATATAATTTTATATCAACATACAAATTCAATCTATCAAACCATTGCCAAAACAACTTACATACAAATTTTCAAAGGACACAAACAAAAATAAAGTAAACATTATTTCAAATACTTAAAACAACATACAATTTGAAATAAATAATTGAAATTACCAAACATAATACAATTACTACCTAGAATACAAGCATTATATAAAAGCAACCTACACACACATACACATGCAAATTCAGTTAAATAAATAAGGCACATCATACAATTTCATATCAACATTGTCAAAACAACTTACATACAAACAATCTATCAAACCATTGCCAAAACAATCTATCAAACCATTGCCAAAACATTCAAACCATTCATTCAATCTATCAAACCATTGCCAAAACATTCAAACCAAATCATTCAATCTATCAAACCATTGCCACAACAATTTACATACAAATTTTCAAAGCACACATACAAACATAAAGTAAACATCATTTCAAATACTCAACACAACATACAATTTGAAAAAAAAATAATAATTGAAATTAAAATTTCTACTTAGAATACAAGCATTATATAAAAGCCACATACACATGCAAATTCAATTGAATAAATTAGGCACATCATACAATTTTAGATCAATATACAAACTCAATTTATGAAACAAACGAACATTTCCAAAACAACTTACATACAAATTTTCAAAGCACATAAACAAGTATGAAGCAAACATCATTTCAAAACATTTCAACTACCCAACACAACAATGCAATTCCAAATAAAACAAACATAAATACCATTTCAACTTAGAATATAAATATTATGAAAATCACCTATACATATGCAAATTCAATTAAATCAACATCATACAATTTCGGATCAACGTACAAATTTAATCTACCAAACAACTTAATATATAATATAATATAAAGAATAAAAAAGGAAAAAATATAATATAATAAAGAAAAAGAAGAAAAAGGAAACTCAAGGTAAAAAAACAAAATAAAATTAAAAAAAAAAAGAAAAGAAAGAGAAAGAGAAAAGAAAGTTTATGAAACTATTTAGTGTTTTTATTTTATATGTAAAATTATATAATTTGCATGTATATAAAAATTCCCTAGCTTTTTTTAATGAACTGAAATATAAAATAAATAATTTAAATATAATTATATTTAAATGTGTATACCTGAAATGTATTTTGATATGTATAAGTTCAATAAAAACATGGAAACAATAAATGCTACACTACTCTAAGGAGAATGGGCCCCATACTCCCTAAAGTATTTGAGAGAGGTTTTACCTCTCCCAACAAAAAAAAAATACTTTTATTAATACTTGTATGTACATAAAACTCACATTATTACAGAAAAAAAAGAATAATTATTTAACTACATTCATATTTCTTTTTGAATAAACATATAATCAGGAATCATCCCTGGTCGTCAATCTGGAAATAGACCTGCAAAATCAAAAAATATTCCATTTGTAAGAATAGTAATATATAATATTTTAAAAATATTGAAATTTTTTACATCTAATTTGTGATGAAGTAGATTTTAAAATTGTTTTATAAATATATATATATATATATATATATATATATATTAAATTCAAAATAAAATCTTATTCAAACACAATTCAATAAATACGTTGATACAAACAGATATTATAAGTACAAACTGGCTGTTGTGAGGTATATATTAAATAAATATGCAAAGCAAGCATTCTGATGCACAACGAAGTGCCGTTGGACGTGAGAATGCCAGTCATCATGAGAGGAATGCTCACAGGTGGGAGCCTATGAAAATCCCTCTCCAGGCAGGCCAGGGACTATAGGTTTATTGGGGCTTATTATAGATATATTATTAGCCAGCGATTCACTTAAATTTTTTTTGAATAATTTCAATTTTAATTATGATAAAATAAATAGAATCATAAAAGCTTTTGGACAGTGGCATTCAGAAATGTGGGTATCCCCTGCATCGAAAAAAGCAGAGAAAGCACGAACCAAACCCATTCTCTTGTGCAGATTGGGTACCCGATTTGGAAGCAATGTGACTCAAAATTGGGATTAAAAAATAAAATTATATATATAATCACTTAAAACCCATAATAAGAAAAAAGTGAATCAAGAGCCGGGAGTTTTTTACTTAAAACACATAATAAGAGCCGGGAAAAAAGAAGAAGAGCCTGAACGGTTCCAATTGAAATCCATTAAGAAAGGAAAAGAGTTTAAAGAGTCAAGATTCAGGAGCAAAGGGCCGGAAGGATGTTCTGCTCAATTTCAATTTCAATTTCCCGAACCAACGATTTCCTAATCTGTGTGGTTTTTTAATTGCGAAACTTATTTCAATTTTAATTATGATAAAATAAAAATGCTTGGACAATGGTGTTCCGACAAAATTTCTGGTACTGAATATAAACCAGAGTAATTTTCTTACTGAAAAAAAAAATGCAGACAAATTTAATTTAATTTCAAGAGGGTTGATCCACCGATCAAATTTAATAAAATCCTCTACATCATTTGAAAGAGAGAGGGAGTGAACACATACCTGGAGCTGGAGTTGAGACTGTTGTGGCCTTTTTCTGGGGAAGAGCTCCATGAACAAAACTCTCCTTTTTTCTGGAGAAGAGCTCCATGAACAGAATTCTGCTTTTTCCTGGGGAACCTGGGGAAGAGCTTCTTAGACAAAACTATGAACATTTTCTGGGGAAGAGCTCCTTGGACAGAACTATGTACAGTTACAGAAGAACAAATAATTTTGTTTAATAAAAAAATTATAACACAACGGAAAGTCTCATGAGAGATTGCTTTTCATATAAAAGCACAACAACAGAGTTTACAGAAATGTACCTGAGGCCCTAAACCAAAAATTTCTGAAGAGCAATTTCAATACAGGACGGTGTGAACGATTATGATATTGTTTATGAGTCGTTCTCACCTGCAAATAAGAAAAGAAATAGACATTAGATTTCTTCAGTCAAATAAGAAATAGACATTAGATTTCTTCACTCATTGTTGTTCTGAGGCTAGTAATTAATGGGAAAAACATATCGGGGCCGAGTCAGGCTTTGAACATCCTAATTTCCCTGAGTGCCTTAGTTTGCAAACTAGAATCACACAAATTTACAGAGAGCAGAAGAGCCAGATTATTGAGACCTGAAGAATGCTGAAGAGAGAGCCCAATTTGGACATTTCCCTAAAATGAGAGAGCTAAAGAATGGTTGATCTTGTTAATTTAGATCCGCTGGTGGATGAACCAATTATCCGGACCTAGTGAATAATCTACAAGGGAAGATGCAGATGATAGGGTTGTAGGACAAGCGGCTAAGGCGAAGGCCTAACCAAAATGCATCCCCTGCAAAAGATAGCATAAAAAGAAGTAGAGGAAGCATGACCCAGTCGTCGATCCAAACCCATTATTTCCATATGCAGATTGAGTTCCCGGAAGAAAAAAAAAAGAGAGGAGCCTGAAGGGTTCAAATCTCGTTTAAAAAAGAAAAGAGTTCAAAGATCTGGGAGCCTGAAGGGTTAGGATTTAGTGTTATTTTCTTTGCAGGGAGGATGTTCGGGTCAATTTCAGCTTAAATAATATTCCTTAACCAACGATTTCCAAATCTATGTGGTTTTTTAATTATGAAACTTATTCTTTTAATTTTAATTATGATCCAATAAAGTGTCTGGAAAACAGTGATCAGAAATGCTGATATATTAAATTAATCCCTGAAAAATTAATTTAATTCCAGGAGGGTTGATCTACCATTCAAATTTCATAACATCGGTTCCATCATTTGGGAGAGAGGGAACCAGCGCATACCTGGAGCTGGAGTTTAGAGTGGCTGTGGCTTTTTTTTCCTGAGAAAGAGCTTCATGGACAGAATTCTGAATAATAACAAAAGAACAAAGAATTTTGTTTAATAAAAGAATGATAATACAATGTAAATTTTCAGTGTAGTATCAGAGATTGCTTTTCATAAAAACATACAACAACAGCAGAGTTGAGAAGAAATGTACCTGAAACCCTTAACCAAAAATTTCTGAAAAGCAATTTGAATACAGAAAGTGTGAACAATTACCCAAATCCTATTTCTTTCAGTCATGCTGCCTCTTTCTCCTCTGTCACATACACCCACATGACTTAGACACCAGACCAGACCAGACATAGACACATTCTAGACTCAGACTCAGACTCAAACTCCCAATCCCCACAGACAGACAGAGCAGGCGATGGACAGAGGAGGAAGATAATGACAAATTTGGGAGGTTGGATGTATATATACCTACTTCTTTTGAACGGATAAAAATTTTGTAATGCATGACTATCCATCTATTGAAGCATCCGTTACAGAGACAAGTTAAATGATTTTTTTGAACCATTAATCAAAAGCTAGATACAGCAGAGCGCTTTTTTGAATCGCAGCGGTTCCTCACCTCAAACGGTGGTTACGTCAGCACTATGGAAAAAACATTGGATCTTAGGCTTTTTGGGATTACGGTTCACCATTGGATCTTGCTTTTTTGGCATTACGGTTCACCACCTCAATAGTAAAAAGCATTTTCATCATGTTTGTGTTTTCTTGAATGGGGTGTAGTATTATTTTTTTGTTTTTTTTTCACTTTTTACCTTTTTCTTTCTTTTATTTAACTCTTTTTAAATTTCGAATCTTCTGGAGTGTAGATTCAATTTATTTAACTTTTTTAAATTTCAAATCTAGCATTTTCATCACGCCTCTTTGTGTTTTTTTGAATTCCGTGTAGTATTATTTTCTTTTTTACTTTTTACATTTTTATTTTATTTATTTAACTCTTTTTAAAATTTCAAATCTTCTAGAGTATAGATTCAATTTTTTTAACTTTTTTAAATTTCAAATTCTCTAGAGTGTAGATTTTAAATTTCAAATCCTTTAGAGCGTAGATTCAATTCATCAAATAAGTAAAATTTTACTCGTTTTAGATAAAATATCACACTGCAAACTCTAATCAAATTTTATATTATGAATGAAAGAAATTACACACATATTTATACAAGCAATAGTCTCAAGATAGGAATTCTATCTTGGACGTACAGTAATGTGGTTGAGAGATTCTCTCAACCACACACTAAAATAAGAAGAAACTATATTCTAGCTATTTCCTATTATGTAGGAAAAAACTCCTCAAATGGAGAATTACAACCATAGACAAGTAGGAATTAAATATTTCTAACTCCCCCCTTTAATGACTACTTGTCATGATAGTGATTTACAAAGTTTGGTTGTGGTCAAACATAACAAATAATATGTCGACGTCCATATGAAAGAGCAACCATCCACCAGAATGCATGGGTACCAACCGCTGCAACCGCTAGTCCTGTAGGATGTCCTTCACATACATGATTCTGTCGACCATTATCACTGCATATATGTACCTACAAATCCACCACCATCGGGGCAATTGCATGTGCAGAATCTCCAAAACACAAACTGAAAAATCAATCTTTCTCCAATGAGAAAATCCACTATTTTCCAATATAGCCACAAACTGATCTGATCAAAATGATCCGATCTACCTCTCCCAGATAGATCCACAACTTCTCTGATCTGCAACTCCCGCAAATCATCCAGTGAAGGTGAGGCTTCCCACGGATCCCCTTGAAGGTGAGTTGGCATCTTCCCGAACAAAGAAATCCGCACCCAGAATAAAAATTCCTAGCGCGAGTTTATCGTGCGCTTCCGTGCCATTCCTGTGATTTGGCGCGTTGGCACAAGTATGTACTAAAAAATTGCAACAATTGCGCTTCTCAGCATGACTGTCAGTTAAGAAAGCACGCCGGCCCCCTTCTTCTCAGTGATTAATGAATCATCTGAGACTGTGAGCCAGGTGTTACTGCAGTCCACATGCTCGTTTGAGCACAAAGCTCTGCTAAGCACACAGCTCTCATGTACACGTGGCCACTCGTGTACATGCGGCCACAAAGGCACCTCTAGCCACAAAGGCGAACCAGCCACAAAGGCTCTATGGATGGTTTCTGGCTCACCGCCAACCATTACAAAGTGGTTTTAAGATCACCACAAAATTTCAAATACCTTTAAAAGGCTTACATTTCATACTTCAACATTTTGGAGTTTCTAGGTACATAAAATGACCATTACAACAACCAACTAGACTTGCTTATAACATGCTAGGGAGTCTATTCCACAAACCACACTAACTCAAACAAACATCTATCTTTTTGTCCACCATAAACGTTGTTGTTGCTTCATTAGCTCATCTTCTCCTAAATCCTAGGCATCCTTGTCTTTCCATGCTTAACCTGTCATTCATTAGAGTAGCTAATTCTAACAAAATAACTTTACCTACATTGAGTTAGCTAGGCTCAATAAGGTTCAATAATCTTTAAGCATGACTCCAAGAAAATACAACATAAACTCTTCACATTAATTTCCCTCTCTGCCCAAAGATGATTATTTCCCAAACATACCAGCTACCATTCCAACGATACCTATGAGGCGTCCACTGATAAAGAAACTGGAACATAGGAATTCACAGCGACACGAAAATAACACAATTTCCCTTCAATAACATTAATCCAGGACTCCACGGTCCAATGCTCCATCGCATTTCAGTATCCAATTCTCCCCTGGCAACATAATGCCACTTCCCCTGCTCACAATATCAAGGCTTGGTAATTGCTTCCAAGCATGCTGCCTCATACTCGCTGATGTACTGCAACAACTAAGATCCATTGTCCAGCTAATATCCTCGCAATTGAACATGCAGATCTGTCTCCACAATCTATTTCCATCATACCGGGCACGCAAAAACTTGATCATCCTCCAATCTCTGACGTAACTGTCATGTCTTCATCATATCCTGCAAATTTGTTTAGTGTTGGAATGAACAGTTCCCACACACACTAATAATTGTGGCAATAGTTGGTCACACTACTGTCACTTAAATTACAACCAATTTCATTATCACAACAGTTGATCAATACATTACAAATTTAAAAACATCATCAGAGAACTGCAATTCAAGCCAATGCCGAAGATGCGCCATACCGGAACTCCTTTAAATATAAAAAACCCTTTGAATCATCCACAAATATATCTCTTGATAACCCTGGAACTGAAATTACATTAAAGGACTCGGAACCCCGCGAAAGGCACCTCGACGGAAAGAACTCAAGCTGCAGAAGACCAATATGCTCTCCACATTCATCCACACCGGCCCCCAAGTTAGTCATAACATGCCGCAGCTCAGCCGCAGATATGAAACCATTTTGATCGTTGTAAAAAAACCTTGAAGGCCTCTTTCAATTCTTCCTCTGAGTCAGTATCCTTCATCTTTCGAGCCATGAGATTCAGGAACTCTGTAAAATCAATTGTCCCATTTCCATCAGCGTCAACTTCACTAATCATGTCCTACAGTTTAGCTTCAGTAGGATTCTGACCCAAAGAGTGCATAATAGTGCCCAATTCTTTGGTATTAATGCAGCCATCACCATCTTTGTCAAAGAGACTGAAAGCCTCCTTAAACTCTGCGATCTGATCTTCGATCAACTACTCCGCCATTCACACAGGATTGTCGGATTGAAACGAGCAAACTCAGATCGATTACCTTCGCTTTGAGATGTTTTCTGAGCAATGATGCGAGAACCAGATCCACCTGTTGGGTGGCAATCAACCACCACCATTGATTGCAGACCATAATTTTGAGCAACATGATGGGAAACAAGTCTGAGATAGGCAACTGTTCAAAATCAAGCTGCTGTTGGCTAGGATTTTGAATAAAATTTTCAACCTGTTGCTCCATTCGTAAAATTTTTAATCACTCCCGAGGATTCTGAAGAGCGTCCTAAGGAAATGATTGACTTGATTTATAGCCTCGCCTCCTCTGGATAGAGATTTATGCCCCCCCCTTTCTCGGCTCGTTATGGACTGCATATACCACGATCTGATCTAGATAGAGATCATGGACTACGTCATCATGAATCCCAATCCTAGGCAGCCTCATCCTCTGTCAATCAGAAGAATAAGGAGAGCGGCCTAAGATGCGCTCGGGCAGCCACAGGAAAGCGATTTACACAGCAAGCAAAAACAGGAGTCGGGAGATTCCTTTGTTCCAATTGGCGACATCCTTATCTAATAGCATCACAACTAACACTACCTTAAGTCGAGTCACACAGATTAGACTCAGCAGACCAACAACGAACTCTTAGATCTCAACAACGATGCTCATTCACTCAATAGTAGTGCTCCTCACGTAGGTAGCACTCTTTCTCAGATGGACCAAAAAAAAAAAATTTAATAAACTTATACAAACACAGTAATTTATTTTTCTATGCCCAGGAAGCGCCAGAGGCCCTTACGGGCTCTGAAGCTCTGATACCAAGATAAAATATCACACTGCAAACTCTAATCAAATTCTATATTCTCAGACAAAGATATTACACACATATATATACATGAAATAGTCTCAAGATAGGAAATCTATCTTGGACGTACAGTAATGTGGTTGAGAGATTCTCTCAACCACGCACTAAACTAGGAGAAACTATATTCTAGCTATTTCCTATTATGTAGGAACAAACTCCTCAAATGGAGAATTACAACCATAGACAAGTAGGAATTAGATATTTCTAACTTTGTATATTAATCCTGTTTAAATATCATAGTATTATTTTCAAAACTTACATTCTCTAGTTAGACGAGTTAGTATAACATTATAACATCGATTGTTATAATAATTCCCTAGAGATTATTAAAATAGGAATAGTTTCTTTATACATGATTGGTTGATTCCTTGTGACTAAATAAGATATGTAAATATGTAAATTCCCATTTGGGTAAAATAAAAAGGACAAGAACAATAAAATGAGATTATTAGTAAGTTTTAATTATGAAATCAAAGAAGTGTTATATACACAACAATAAAAATTGAAAATATTATCATTTAGGTCTAGTTTCATCAAAATTATTGTATACTAAATATACCTAAACAATCCATGAAAACATAGTGATCATAATATATATGAATACATGGCCATTTTATTAAATGTAGGAAAAAACATAGTAACAACTATAAAGGCAACATAGGACCCATGGAGTCCTTAAGTTTCAAATATATAACTATAACAATAATTTAAGAGGTTTTATTATTACATATAAATTCATATCCATTACAGAAGTAATAGTCAGAAAAGTTCTAGACCGAATAAGTATTTTATAAACCTTTGCCTCCTCCTTCCTCTCATGTTTCATTGCAATTGTAGACAATGATGTTGAATTTTATTCCCACATATTCTATCTTGAGTCAACTTTGATATTCTAATCACCAAATATAAGAAATGATTTCTTTTTTGATATGAATTCAATTTTTATTTTTGATTCTCAAACTACAATAGTACAATTTAATATGGTATATCTAGGCTACTAAATGGATATGGGCACCACGATTAAATCACAACATGACCCATAAACTACATTATGTAAGGGCTTTTGGAAAAAATGGTTATTGTGGTCATCATCATGTTCACACGTATCCATGCATGAGATGAATTCAGTGGCAAAGTTTTTTTAAATTGAAATATTTTTTGAGTTTTAAACATGCTCTTAAAAGTAACTGGCCATAAATTAAACTTCCTCACCTTGATTTCCATGGTTATTATAGAAATAATCTTAGGTATTAGACCATCAACATAGCTATAAAATAATGGTGACCATAAACAATAGCTAAAAACACAACATGAGAACATTGTAGAGGGACAATGGCATCAAAGTTGGAAATGGATTCCATTAGGGTCTTTTGTACTATGGATGCTTGTAAAGGAAAATACGTTCATTGACATTATCTTGAATGTTCTAATTCTTAGGAGATTTGAACAAATCATTGAACCAACACAACAATCTCTTGAATAGGACATGGCCTCTGACACATATGCAAGTAGATCAAACATGCTTCTCAAGTGGCACTTCCTGGTTGACCTAGATGGGCAAGAAACAAGGTTGGAATGTGTGCCAAGAAGTCCTCCACTCTCCATCAATCGTCACCACAAGTTGAAACACCGATAAAAAAGCCTAATAACCTTTGTAGTAACATCATGTGGACATCACATCACTACAAAAATTCATACTCATAGGCATATACTTGAAGACATAATGAGGACCTAGGTGAAAACTTAACTAATGTGCCATGAACCATAACCATCACATGTAGATATACATGATCAACCCGTATTGGCAACCTTGAACTGTAGTAACATCAAAAATCAATCATAACATGTCCATAAATGACCCTACCAAAACATGCCAACTCCTCTATGATCAGTGTGCAACCATACACTTCTAATGTGTCATCATGTTTTCCATAATCATAGGATCAACATGAATGCCAACACATACCAACATGCATGTCATCATACTATCAATGACCTTAATTCTAACCACTATGACCACCAATCCAAACACATATTCACATGAAATGGAGCACCATGAAAATGATGACATCAATTCCACACACCACAATTCCAAAAAACTCCCCTTTCGCATTGATGTCAACCTCAACAACCTGTGAGGTTGATATCCATACACTTCCAAAACTAAAGCTCCACTCCATTCATCCAAATTATCTCTCCATTGAACATCAATGTAAAAGAGTCAACTCCATATGAATAGGAACCAAGAACTGAAGCATAAGTATTGGAACAATACATCTCTACATGGCTGGAATATAATGGATATGAAGAATCATCCATGCCTCCATATAAGCAACAAGCATCATATATATCCAAGTAATGTTAAGAGAAACATGTGAACGAAAAAATACTAGGAGTAAGAAACACCATGTCAACATAAGCCAACCAACATAAATGTAATATTCCAAAATGGAAAAGATAGGAATATAGAACATATGCATCATTCCAAATAATGAAAAAAAAGAATATAGCATTAAAATCTGGAAAATGCCAAAAATATGTTGCAACTGAAATTTACATCAAGGAATTATAACTATGAGCAGAAAAATTTGAGTCATATCATTATAAACAATAGAAAATATGAATGTACAAAGTGCTCCAAAAGGAATGCACTCAAGCCACAAGATGGCTGAAATACACTAAAGAAACCAAACACCGGAAATTTTGTGCTGCTACTGCTGCTACTACTGGAAACTAATGCTACTGAGGAGAAGAACCATGTGTGGAAGGTTGTTTGATTTCTAAGAATACTCTATGATTTTAACCATGGATTCTGCTCAAAAAACCTGGAGAGACCCAGAAATGGTTTGGCCAGATTTTAACTTTGGATTTTCGATCGTTTTTGGGATGCCCACTACAACAACTCACTAAAATAACACAATCATGAAATGGAACTTTCTTGTAGGGCATAAAAAAACTCTAGCCTGATGCCAAATGTATCAATGATTCTCCAGGGCCTTCTTTACTAGCATCTAAAGAGAAAGAAACCTCCCTCTAATGACATCTACCTCAGAAATCTCCCAAATCAAACCTCCACAACTTTTGTCATGTAACACAACACAAAATCCTCAACATGAATGCGCTGTACATTAAGATTGAAGCCCTGGCCAAATTCCTGATAGTGGAAATAGTGAAAAATCTTCCAAGAGGCCTCTCAAGGAAAAAGGTGGGATTCCCGATTAGGAACACCCTGTGCTAAACAACACTGCAATATTAGCTAAACAGGTGAAGAAAGCTATATGTCTAAATAGACCATATATTGTGAAATATAATAACATCAACATAATGAAATATGGTTGTCATCCTCTTCCTTATATAATTCATGAGATTTCTAACCATAAGCCCCATTCATTTATGACACTACTTCCATGCAAAGAGTCTCCATCTAGAACTGCGTTGTCCCTCATTGAATGCCACTACTCCATGACAACGCTGTTGATTTGGTCAAAGTTGACCTAGTCAAGGTGTTCCAACCCCTTTTCACATCTAAGGGTGCTCAATAAAGCTGCCAAGATGTCTTACTTTTACATTGGCATTGATTTTATTTATATTAAGGATATTTATGGATCTCCATATCCTCTTATTCACCAAAAAGAAAGAAAAAACAAAAATTTATATTCCAACTAGCTCATGGCTAATTTAGGAATCTTACAATCCTCCCCTCCCAAGCGTTTCTTGTCCCGAAGAAATTGCAAGGATAGAACTGAAAATGTGGGGAACCTTTATTCCCATATGGAGCTCCAATCTCCAAGATATCATCTATACATAATGAATCACCCTTCAGAGCGGTAATTCACAGAAAAAATACTGCGATATTCTTATGAGAGGCACCTCCCAAGTGCTCAAGTTACCCAAATGGCTTATCCCATAAGGAAACAAGAAACCCAATGTAGCAATCATGGACAGTCCAATGCTATTTCAAAAATATGAAACATAAGAACCATGGAGAATCTCTCTCCTAAAGGGCACATCCAATCCTTCCATCCTCCCTCCACTCATTCTCATAAAAATAATGACATCATCAATATACAGGATCAAAACCAGTGATACATAAACAACCAAATGAAATAATGGAGGTGGATCATACTCCCACATATGGATCCAACGTATTATATCTCCTGAATACATCATATAATGATATGGTAAGTGGTTTCCCCTCCACTTACTTGCTGCTATATCCTTCTCACATGTTTTGAAAACGTGAGAAATTTTTGGTGCCTTTGGAGTGCACCCTGAATAGTAAATCGTCCCCCTATATCCCCTTAGGGAGTGGCCATGCTTAACATAGTTTATGGCCCAAATTTGGCCATGAAGTTTGTAATGGAGAATTCTCCTTCTTGGAGGAATGCATATATTCATTATATAAATCATTATGCAATCAAACATGATCCTTACCATATGCTTTGCTCATACAAATGGAGTGGCTCATAGATAAATCCCCTCCCATTCCCAAAGAGGAAAGAGGTGGATGTGATAACTCCCCCAAAGAGTTATGTATCTCCTCCATCTCCACATGATCCATGCATCTCCTCAAATGCTAATATATCTCCTCTTCAAAGCCTTCCCAACTGTACCCCTGCATGATGGTGTGGTATGCTCTCATAGAATAAGTGTGGCTGAATAGAAAATATTCATGAGCTGCTTGTAGTAACATCCCCTTGACCTTGGAAGCTCTAGATAAGAAGATCCTACCATGATAGTAGATGACCTCATCTCTAACTGAATATCCCTCCTCATGTAGCTGGTCATCAAGTATCATACAAGTAAAAATATCCTTGGAATGATCCAAAAACAACTTGGATTTCCAATATGGATCTATCCTCCATAATGACAGCATTGATGATCTATCAAAGAAAGCATATTTCATGTATCTTTCCTCGTCTTTGACATCTCCCATGCCAAAGTGACATATTGGAAGGTTGCTATCCTCCCTCTGCTACTCCTTTCTCAGTGCAATATTTGAGATGAGAGTGGGTAATGATGATGTTGGGAGAATGTCTCCCTCCTCCTTGAGTCTACCCGATACTCTTAGAGTTGTACCATGACCTCCCAATGCTCCCATTCCTCCTAGATATATGAATGGTGCATCATGATGTGAGACATGCCTCATCATCTCCTGATCTGGTGGCCTCCTAGATGGAATTCCTCCCTACAAAGAGACATCAATATCAAGAGTAGACTGCATATATGAGTGGACTGCTTTTTCCTTGCTCTCACTGTGCAAATCAATCTGCCTCTTTTGTGCATCAACCTTCTGAAATAGATAGGGGCGTGTGCTCCTAATAATATGATGCTGGCCATCCTCCCTACCTTCTATTTTATTCTGCAAGGTCTCACAATCTATCAATTTTTTCACATTTTGTTCATGGATTGTGCCTTCATCTCCACATATGAGATCCTTTTGACCTTCTTGCAATGATACAAGAACTCCTCTCATTGGAGCAATTGTTCCATATACCTCTCCATGACGTACTAGATTTGCTCCTAATGTGACAGTGTTGTTACCTCCAGCGTGCTCTTCCCCTTCATCATGAATGGAGGTTACCTCATCATCATTAAGAGGATCTTTGTTATGATCCTATTTTGAAAAAGAGATCTCCATGTATTCCTTTAGATAAGAGAGCTCTTCGTGAAGTGGGGATCTTGCCTCTAACAAGGTATTCTGAAAGTTCTTAACCCCCTCAATACCATTATAGAATGGAGTTGGGTTTATGGGTCCTTCCAACTCATGCAAATGTTTTGTTTGTTTAGGCTTGGCTAGCCCAACCAAGGATGTTTTAGAATGTTTTACATAAAATATTTTCACTAACCTCCTAGTGAACTTTGCATAAGTAGATACATTTACATGATTCAAGGAAGAAATTTCATAAAACCACCAATTATAAGCCTTACCTTCAAGATACAACGCTGCTACACTAAGGGCTTCATATTTTTAAACTTGGTGCTACTGAAAATAGGTGTCTAGCTCCTTCACCCAAGCCCTTACTATACATTTAGGTGACCCATCAAAAGTAGATAGAAATAATCTACCCAAATCATGCTTCTTGCACCACTTGCTTCTATTGTGATTGCTAGGTCTTCAATTCTCCTTGATCATGCAAAACCCATGGAAGTTTAGATGATCTTTGAACCTCTAAGATTGAGATCCATACTCTTGAACATAGTCACCTAGAGTCTCCTCCTTTCGTACATCTCCTTCCTCCATCTATCTTGCTATGAACATAGGCATGGTAGAGCATTGTAGATCTGATTGTGTGGTTGAATGCTCACACCCATAATATGAAAAACTGGAGCTTTCTTCATGTGTAAATATTCTTGAGGGATCTTCGTGTCTTTCCCTCCTCATTCCCTTGATTTCTATGTTAAGCTCATGCATAGTTTGGAGAAGAAGTTCTAAAACCTTCTTTCCCTCTATTTATCCAAATAATGGAGACTTGCCTTTTTCTCTTCTATAAGCCTTCTCTTTTCTGTGAGAAGCTTCTTCTTCTTCTAATAACATAGATTCAATATCTTCATAGGCTGAGCCAAGACTATTCTTTGATACCATTGTAATATTCCAAAATTGAAAAGATAAGAATATAGAACATATGCAACATTCCAAAGAAATCAAAACAAGAATATAGCACTAAAATCTGGAAAATGCTGGAAATATGCTGCAACTGAAGTTTACATCAAAATATTATAACTATGAGCATAAAAAATTGATTCATATCATTATAAACAACAAAAAAAATGAATGTACACAATGCTCCAAACGGAATACACTCAAGCCACAGGATGGTTGAAATACACTAAAGAAACCAAGCACTGGAAATGTTGTGTTGTTATTGGAAACTTCTACTACTAAGGAAAACAACCATGTGCAGAAGGATATTAGAGTTCTCAGAATAATATGGGATTTAAACCATGGAATCTGCTAAAAGCAACCAAAAAAACCCAGAAATATTTTGGCCACATTTTAACTTTAGATTTTTGGCCCTTTTTGGGTTGCCGAGTGCAACAGCTCAGTAAAATAATGTAGTCATGGAGTGGAACTGCGCTTTAGGGGATAAAAACACTATGACCTGATGCCAAATGTATTAATTATGCTCCAGGGCCTTCTTTACTAGCCTCCAAAGAGAAAGAATCCTCCCTACAATGAGATTTCCCTCAGAAATCTCCCAAATCAAGCCTCCACAACTTCTGTCCTACAACACAACACAAAATCCTCAAAAAGAACTATGTTGTACATTAAGACTGAAGCCTTGACCATATGCTTGATAGTGAAATGTAGTGCAAAGTCTTCCAAAAGGCCTCTCGAGGAAAGAGGTGGGATTCCCGATCAGGAACGCCCTGTGCTAAACGACATTGCAATCTTAACTAAAGAGCTGAAGAAAGCTCTATGTCTAAACAGACCATATATTTAGAAATATAATAACATCAACATAATGAAATATGGCTTCCATATTCTTCTTTATAGAATTTATGAGATTTCTAACCATAGACCCCATTAATTTATTATACTACTTCCATGCAAAGAGTCTCCATCTAAACCTACGTTGTCCCTCACTGAATGCCACTACTCCATGACAATGTTATTGATTTGGTCAAAGTTGACCTAGTCAAGGTGTTCTAGCCCCTTTTCACATCTAAGGGTGCTCAATTAAGTTTCCAAGATGTCTTCCTTTGACACTGGCATTGATTTTATTCATATTAAGGAGATTTATGGATCTCCATATCGTCTTATTCATCAACAAGAAAGAAAAAACAAAAATTAATATTCCAACTAGCTCATGGCTAATTTAGGAATATTACAATCAACACTATAAGTTTCCTCAAACCACTACATATGAGCTCTTATTTTGTGGCATTTATCATTCAATGGGATATGCGTACAATGGTAATATTAGTTATCATATAATAATGGCTATCAATGTCTAATCAACATCAAAGGAGTATACTGAGAATCTTGTTCCATAAATATAGATTATTAGTGCTCAAGTGCCATAAGAAAAACCTCCAACCCATCGGTATTCTCTATCTACAAAACGATGAAAAAAAAGAGTCATAACAAGCCCCCCGATAACAAATCTCTATGTGACTAAAGGAGTATTAGTACCATGATAAAAAAACATAAGAAATATTAAGAATGTGGCTATATTCCACAATACTATGAATCTCGAGGCCATGATTGGGTTTCCTTAGAGAATAAGTGGGATATAGGTTTGATGTATGGGTTTATAATTCGAGAATGGGTCTCAAGTGATAAGCAATGTAACATGGGTAAGCATGGGGTTTAAAGTGTAAATGAACCTTCTAAATTTAAATTTCCAAGGTAAGGTGAGAAAATGACTAAGTTCTTAAGAACTTGATATATGTTCTTGAGTTCAATTGGTGTAAATAATGCCTTAAAACCATAGCAAGGGAATTGTTTAGGGAGTCCCTAAAATGATTTTTGTGTATGCCTTTAGTAGGTTTTAAATAATAGAAATGGGTTATTGGGCCTGTACCAATGTATAGTTGGGAGGGGAAATAAGCTCACTATTATTTTAGAATATTAATGTTTTAAGAACATCGAATGAGTCCTTGAACTAGTAATTGATTAATTATAGTAGTTATTTCAAGGACTATAAGTGCGATATAGAAAACATGAGTTGATTTTTCACATTGGAAATGTGTCATAAGGGTTCAACATATTCAAATGGGGATATTAGTTCCTTATCATATAACTCAATCTCCTTTAGTTGAAGAAAATAAATAAAACCTAAAATTAAATATAGAAAAACTATATAGGGTTTCCTTTGGATATGAGTTGGATATGAGTGTGATTAATATTATTAGTGTAGTATATGTCTCTCAATGCCTTAGGCATGACCATTTTAGGGAAGTTCTAACACCTCTATGTTTTTCTTTTTATAAATTAAATATTCTTAGACGTTGAACTCTTATTGGGTTGAATGGCTATGGAAGTCATTATTGTACTTATGAAATGATGTAAATATTTTGTTATTTGAATTGATAAATAAATAATTTGGACTATTGAAGAAATATCAATAGGGTTTTATAAGACTTATTTCAAGCTTATGAAATGTTGTTGGTGATTTTTTCCACGTGACGAACCTTCCCTAAAAAGACTCTAAAAAAACCAAGGATAAAATAATTAAAAATGTTAAAATAATGGTATAGAAAGATTATGCTAATCACTTAGTTGGAGAGAAATACTAACTGGGGTGGAATGCAACACTCTGAAAGAGAAAGAAAGCTTATGCTAATCACTTAGTGGGAGAGAAATATGTTAAAGAAAAAAAATATGTTTCAGAAAATCTAAAACAAAAAGGTCATAGGAAAAAGGTTGGTATACTTTAAAGAACACTAGTAAAAAGTATCCTAGAATGAATCTATAAAATAAAACCATATAGCCATATAAGAGGTTGTTTATTCTAGAGGGAATGAGGGTATTAGATCTAGGGAACTAGAAGAGGTAGTTCATATTTAGGTGGAACATGCTCTGTTCTTGAATATTCCCCAAGCAATAAATTTTTCCCAAGCAATAATGGATAGATAAAATGTTATTTACGCCGTAAGGCGTTATTATTTGAAAAAAACTTTGCTGATGTGCATCATGTCATGATGTGAAACCCTTAGATTATATATTAGATGATTCAAACATTTTCAACCCTTGATCCAAAAGTTAGTTTACAATGCAGTTATGAAGGTAGGGCATTGGGCGACCTGGACATTCTCAGATTTCAAAGAGGCGTTAGTGTTATAGGGTTTTTGTGCTGTATGTGTGTTGATAACAGGGGTTTCTTTCTTAGCCCGTTGTGAGCGTGAGCGAGAATGGAAGGGGCAGGCAACTGCTCATCTGTGGTTCTCTTCCTCTGTGGATTATTCATCGGGATATTAAAGCAGTCAACATTTTGTTGGACACGAAGTTCAATCCCAAGATTGCAGATTTCGGCATAGCAAGACTTCTTGAGGAAGATGAAAGTCACGTTAGGAAAAGACCTGCTGGAACTCGGTAACTTATAAAAACACTCATCACTCGGTTATATTAATCTTCTTAGGGTTTGGTATATTATCGTTGTTGTCAAAACTTCCATCCAATACTAATTTTACTGCACACTGATTTCTGTAGGAAAGATTGGCATCAACACAATTCCTGATGCAAAACAATCACCCCTATCACCACTCAGTTCTACTTGATTTTTTTCACAACACAATCTCATCTCTGTCTTTCTTAGGATATGAGAAGGCAAAGGTGGATTCTCTTCCTTGAAGCAGTCTACATAACGTAAAAAGCATTAAACATATCACAACCTTTCTTCTTTGTCTAATAAAACATTCACATGGATACCCCCTCTCTCTCTCCTTCAGGCTTCATCTATGAGCATATATTAGGTTCACAAACTCTCCCTGAGTCTCAATCTAATTATTTAGATGAAGACTCTATTTTCACCCCATTCAGTCTCTCATCTGAACTTGAATCACTGTTGTAATTTACTTCCGAACCTGCAATTTCAAACAAGTTTGTGTGCCCGTCTATTCCATTGAACTTCCCCACATTCTCTGCATCCAATATAGACAGACTCTGTGCCTATCTACATATTCCCACTCAGATTTATTTAGCATCTAAACCTTTTCTATTGAACTTCCCCACATTCTCTGCATCCGATATAGACAGACTCTGTGCCTATCTACATATTCCCACTCAGATTGATTTAACATCTAAACCTTTTCTATTGAACTTCCCCACATTCTCTGCATCCGATATAGACAGACTCTGTGCCTATCTACATATTCCCAGTCAGATTGATTTAGCATATAGACCTTCTCTAGATCTCGAAAATATTACAAAGGAGAACAATCATACTTACCATCTCAACAAATAGGTCACACCGCAGTTGATTTGAATATCTTCACGAACGCATCGAGTCAGGCACTCTTCATCAATCATGATAGAGATGGAGGAGCACCAACGATTTATGCTTAGTGTGTAGAATGTGTATCAGTTGTGGGTGGCGTTCTTAATGGATAAAAGAATATTGCAATTTACAAATGGAAATCAGTATAAAAATAACCAACACCCAACCATACTACACAGTGTGGATATCATATACCGTAGGCATAGTATTCGAAAAAATGATTTTGGATCTGTAAATGGTCATACAACGTCCACGCAGAGATATATCCCATCCACGCATTAATTTTGTTACCATAGCGTGGAAACCTTGAAATCGATGCTAAATTCCATAATAAACGTCAACACCCCTTTTGGGCCTCATCAACAAAGTTGATTTGAGAGAAAATGCTCATGCATCAATTTCACTTTGTGTTTTATTGTAAGTTGTAGTAGACTACAATGTTTTCTCTTTGACCTATATTTTATTTTGTGATTTCCGAACATATTTACCAAGTTATTTTGCAGAGGGTACTAGGCGCCAGAGTATGCTATGGAAGGGAAGTTGTCTGTTAAAGCTGATGTCTATAGCTTTGGGATTCTTCTTTTGGAACTTATAAGTGGAAGGAAAAGCATAGATCATAATCTAGAAGAAGAAAAACAAGTCCTTTCAGATTGGGTAAGATATTATTTTCATTAAATTCTCAATTGATTGCATTGATGTTATCCAGGCCATGTTATTTAGTTTATCTGGAATGTCAAGAGGCAGGGCTCGATTTATTATGGGTACAGTAATACCAGGGCATAATTTTTTTAGTTTTTCTGGAATGTTAAGAGGAAAGGGATCGATTTCCCGGGTACAGGAATACCAGGCCATACTGTTTTTTTTTTCAACAGAAAAAAGCATAACAACGTCATTAATAAGTGTTTGATACAGCAGATGGAAAATATAAATCCTCTACATCTTGCAGACATAGCCATACAACTTAAAATCAAAGCAAGTAAAACTATCCATACCCTTCAGACAGATGACTTAGATTCAAGCACAAATAAAAAAAAAACCCCAAACATCTACAAACAGAAAGGAAAAAAGCCAAAATATACCCCAGATCAAAATTCAAAGGATCATCCAGCACAGATAGAACCATCCATCAGTATTTCAAAAGACATCTTGCCAAAACAGAGGAGCAGTCCACGTTTAGACAGGGCATCAACCATCCTATTTTGTTCCCTATACACATGAACAAAGGAGATGTCATCAAAAGAAGGAATGATCTGCATGATGTATGCTATCCAGTTGTGAAGGGGGGATCCAGAGAGAATTTTCTCCCAACACCCACTCAATGATAGATTTCGAATCCCCAACGATCTTCATAGATCCAAACTCCAGCCATTTCACACATTTAAGGAGCCCCCAAAGTGCCACAATCTCAGCCCTGAAGTTTGTACCCTCTCTCGTGCCATATAGAACCATCCATCAGCATTTCAAAAGACATCTTGCCAAAACAGAGGAGAATTCCACGTTTAGAGACTGCATCAACCATCCTATTTTTTTCCCTATACACATGAACAAAGGAGATGTCATCAAAAGAAGGAATGATCTGCATGATGTATGCTATCCAGTTGTGAAGGGGGGATCCAGAGAGAATTTTGTCCCAACAGACACCCACTCAATGATAGATTTCGAATCCTCGACGATCTTGATAGATCCAAACTCCATCCATTTCACACATTTAAGGAGCCCCCAAAGTGCCACAATCTCAGCCCTGCATTTCGAGAGATCCAAATGCCCCAGAACACATATAGCAACAGGATTGTCCTGAAGGATCTATGCCTGCTTGACCAATAACAGAGGCATGTATAGAAAGATTGCCAATTGGAATCCACTGTTATCCCCAATATCTCAGCAATGTTCCTGCATACTGTCCTAAATGCTCTGGTGTTGTTTTGTAGATTGGAATCTGTGAGAGGGCTTCTGCATTTGAATGGTCAACGGAGCTTTACATTAGAAATGAATTTCAATAACGTATCTCTTGAATTGAAAGAGCCCTTTAATTGATTATAATTGACACAATCCCATTCTGCTTGAATGGATTCTTTTTCATGGATACCTTAATCGACAGCTGCGGGATGTATATGCCTTATTCCTCTCCAAATGACTCTTTCTTTTACATAATGACATAGAAGAAACTAGACTGTAAAGTGACCAGAAATAGCTGATATAGTTCATTGAAGACATTCACTATTCTTTGAGTAGTGTATATACTATTATATTTGATCCGGTGTGTATATGTAAATCTATGTAGGCGAATAAGAATATGCAGGATATACATCCCTTTCATCATATACATCTCTTACCCTAATACTACATAGTGTGGATATCATATAGCGTAGGCATAGTATTCGAGAAAACGATCTTCGATCTGCAAATGGTCATACATCGTCCACGCAGAGATATATCCGATCCATGCATTCATTTGGTTACCATAGCGTGGAAACCCTGAAATCGATGCTGGATTCCATAATAAACGTCAACACCCCTTTTGGGCCTCATCAACAAAGTTGATTTGAGAGAATATGCTCTTGCATCAATTTCACTTTTTTTTTTATTGTATGTTGCAGTAGACTACAATGTTTTCTCTTTGACCTATATTTTAGTTTGTGATTTCCAAACATATTTACCAAGTTATTTTGCAGAGGGTACTGGGTGCCAGAGTATGCTATGGAAGGGCAGTTGTCTGTTAAAGCTGATGTCTATAGCTTTTGGATTCTTCTTTTGGAACTTATAAGTGGAGGGAAAAGCATAGATCGTAATCTAGAAGAAGAAAAACAGGTCCTTTCAGATTAGGTAAGATACTCTTTTCATTAAATTCTCAATTGATTGCATTGATGTTATCCAAGCCATGTTATTTAGTTTATCTGAAATGTCAAGAGGCAAGGCTCGATTTCTTATGGGTACAGTAATACCAGGGCATAATGTTTTTAGTTTTTCTGGAATGTCAAGATGCAAGGGCTCGATTTCCTGGGTACAGGAATACCAGGCCATACTGATTTTTTTTCAACAAAAAAAAGCATAATAGCTTCATTAATAAGTGTTTGATACAGCTGATGGAAAATATCAAACCTCTACAGCTTGCAGACATAGCCATACAACTTACAATCAAAGCCAGTAAAACTATCCATACCCTTCAGACAGATGTCTTAGATTCAAGCACAAATCCAAAAAAAACCCCAAACATCTACAAACAGAAAGACAAAAAGCCAAAATATACCCCAGTTCAAAATGCAAAGGATCATCCAGCACAGATAGAACCATCCATCAACATTTCAAAAGACATCTTGCCAAAATAGAGGAGCAGTCCACGTTTAGACAAGGCATCAACCATCCTATTTTGTTCCCTATACACATCAAAAAAGGAGATGTCATCAAAAGAAGGAATGATCTGCATGATGTATGTTATCTAGTTGTGAAGGGGGGATCCAGAGAGAATTTTCTCCCAACACCCACTCAATGATAGATTTCGAATCCCCGACAGTCTTCATAGATCCAAACTCCAGCCATTTCACACATTTAAGGAGCCCCCAAAGTGCCACAATCTCAGCCCTGAAGTTTGTACCCTCTCCCATGCCATATAGAACCATCCATCAGCTTTTCAAAAGACATCTTGCCAAAACAGAGGAGCAGTCCACGTTTAGACAGGGCATCAACCATCCTATTTTGTTCCCTATACACATGAACAAAGGATATGTCATCAAAATAAGGAATGATCTGCATGATGTATGATATCCAGTTGTGAAGGGGGGATCTAGAGAGAATTTTGTCCCAACAGACACCCACTCAATGATAGATTTCGAATCCCCGACAATCTTGATAGATCCAAACTCCAGCCATTTCACACGTTTAAGGAGGCCCCAAAGTTCCACAATCTCAGCCCTGCATTTCTAGAGATCCAAATGCCCCAGAACACATATAGCAACAGGATTGTCCTGAAGGATCTGTGCTTTCTTGACCAATAATAGAGGCATGTATAGAAAGACTGCCAATTGGAATCCACTATTATCCCCAATATCTCAGCAATGTGCCTGCATACTGTCCTAAATGCTCTGGTATTGTTTTGTAGAGTTGAATGTGTGAGAGGGCTTCCGCATTTGAATGGTCAGCAGAGATTTACATTAGAAATGAATTTCAATAACGTATCTCTTGAATTGAAAGAGCCCTTTAATTGATGAGAATTGACACAATCCCATTATGCTTGAACGAATTCTTTTTCATGGATGCCTTAATCGATAGCTGCGGGATGTATATGCCTTATTCCTCCCCAAATGACTCTTGCTTTTACATAATGACACAGAAGAAACCAGACTGTAAAGTGACCAGAAATAGCTGATATAGTTCATTGAAGACATTCACTATTCTTTGAGTAGTGTATATAATATTATATTTGATCCGGTGTGTATATGTAAATCTATGTAGGAGAATAATAATATGCAGGATATACATCCCTTTCATCATATACATCTCTTACCCTAATACTACACAGTGTGGATATCATATAGCGTAGGCATAGTATTCGAGAAAACGATCTTCGATCTGTAAATTGTCATACATCGTCCACGCAGAGATATATCCTATCCATGCATTCATTTTGTTACCATAGCGTGGAAACCTTGAAATCGATGCTGGATTCCATAATAAACGTCAACACCCCTTTTGGGCCTCATCAACAAAGTTGATTTGAGAGAATATGCTCTTGCATCAATTTCACTTTTTGTTTTATTGTATGTTGCAGTAGACTACAATGTTTTATCTTTGACCTATATTTTAGCTTGTGATTTCCAAACATATTTACCAAGTTATTTTGCAAAGGGTACTGGGTGCCAGAGTATGCTATGGAAGGGCAGTTGTCTGTTAAATCTGATGTCTATAGCTTTGGGATTCTTCTTTTGGAACTTATAAGTGGAAGGAAAAGCATAGATCGTAATCTAGAAGAAGAAAAACAGGTCCTTTCAGATTAGGTAAGATATTCTTTTCATTAAATTCTCAATTGATTGCATTGATGTTATCCAAGCCATGTTATTTAGTTTATCTGGAATGTCAAGAGGCAGGGCTCGATTTCTTATGGGTACAGTAATACGAGGGCATAATGTTTTTAGTTTTTCTGGAATGTCAAGATGCAAGGGCTCGATTTCCTGGGTACAGGAATACCAGGCCATACTGTTTTTTTTTTCAACAGAAAAAAGCATAATAGCTTCATTAATAAGTGAGTGTTTGATACAGCAGATGGAAAATATCAATCCTCTACAGCTTGCAGACATAGCCATACAACTTACAATCAAAGCCAGTAAAACTATCCATACCCTTCAGACAAATGTCTTAGATTCAAGCACAAATCCAAAAAAAACCCCAAACATCTACAAACAGAAAGGCAAAAAGCCAAAATATACCCCAGATCAAAATTCAAAGGATCATCCAGCACAGATAGAACCATCCATCAGCATTTCAAAAGACATCTTGCCAAAATAGAGGAGCAGTCCACGTTTAGACAGGGCATCAACCATCCTATTTTGCTCCCTATGCACATGAACAAAGGAGATGTCAACAAAAGAAGGAATGATCTGCATGATGTATGCTATCCAGTTGTGAAGGGGGGATCTAGAGAGAATTTTCTCCCAACACCCACTCAATGATAGATTTCGAATCCCCGAAAATCTTCATAGATCCAAACTCCAGCCATTTCACACATTTAAGGAGCCCACAAAGTGCCACAATCTCAGCCCTGAAGTTTGTACCCTCTCCCATGCCATATAGAACCATCCATCAGCTTTTCAAAAGACATCTTGCCAAAATAGAGGAGCAGTCCATGTTTAGATAGGGCATCAACCATCCTATTTTGTTCCCTATACACATGAACAAAGGAGATGTCATCAAAAGAAGGAATGATCTGCATAATGTATGATATCCAGTTGTGAAGGGGGGATCCAGAGAGAATTTTGACCCAAAAGACACCCACTCAATGATAGATTTCGAATCCCCGACGATCTTGGTAGATCCAAACTCCAGCCATTTCACACATTTAGGGAGCCCCCAAAGTTCCACAATCTCAGCCCTGCATTTCTAGAGATCCAAATGCCCCAGAACACATATAGCAACAAGATTGTCCTGAAGGATCTGTGCCTGCTTGACCAATAACAGAGGCATGTATAGAAAGACTGCCAATTGGAATCCACTATTATCCCCAATATCTCAACAATGTGCCTGCATACTGTCCTAAATGCTCTGGTATTGTTTTGTAGAGTTGAATGTGTGAGAGGGCTTCTGCATTTGAATGGTCATCTGGTATATATGACCATAAATTCTTTTTATAGTGCATTATAGATCTTTCCATTTGTACAGATGATCACTCAAAATTTTCGATGTGGAGAGAGTCATTCAGGTTAGGATAAAACAGTAGGAAGCATTTGATACCCTGGCATGCAAAAATTTTGAAGTGGCAGACTCATTTCCTCACATATCAGAACAAAAGGGAAAAAATACAAATTCATTTCCTGACGTCATGACATATCCTAAAAATAGGTCAAAGCATTTTATACCCGATAAAAAGAATGGCATACCAGAAGAGTTGTCACAGCCAGCAAGAATATAATCGAGAGTCGAGAAAACAAGCATCATAACTTAATAAAGAAAGAAAGACCCATTGTCACAGCCAGCAAGCATATAATTGAGAGTCGAGAAAACAAGCATCATAACTTAATAAAGAAAGAAATACCCATTGTCACAGCTAGCAAGCATATAATCGAAAGTCGAGAAAACAAGCATCTTAATTTAATAAAGAAAGACCCAGAAGATTAGCTAAAACCAAAATGTCCTTTGTTAGTTTTTGTATACAAACATCTGTCACCTAGGTCACTCTGCCTCACAGAGTATTTCTATTCTTTCCCCCTTTCACCCACACCTACAAGATTTTCTTTTGGTTTTTCTATAGTTTCTATCCCTGCAATGTTCTTTTAAACATCATCGGTTGTTGCTGTTTTGACTATCTATATCTTGTAAGCTGAATAAGTAGTGGTATGTTAAAAGGAAGATGGATAGTGGGAGATGAGGAACTATATTTTGTCATTTTTGGGCCCTTTGCATTCTTATGTATGTTAGATATTCTCTTATATTTGACCCACAACTACATCAATTCCATTCTCTCTTGTAGAAGATTTTATTTTGGTTTTAATTCTATAGTTTCTATCCCTCCAACATTCTTTTAAACATCATCAGTTTTTGTTGTTTTTCCTATCTGTATCCTAATTCCTTTATATCTATTTTTGAGAATCAATATCTTAATTTCGCTGTTTAACATCAAATTAATTACAATTGATTTCTTTCTAGCTTCTTCCTTATAGCGTTTCTTTTGCAACATTAGGTGCAATTGCTAGTTATTGTTATGTTGAAGTTTACTTATTATTTTACCCATGATTGTATTCTAGTTTTATTTATTTATACTTTGAATTATATGTATTTGTATACATGATTGCTAATTAATATTAATTTATGTGCATGCAAGGATGAGAATGTTACATCATGATTGCTAATTAATAAGAGAATCTAATTTAGTTGTCACGTGATTGATTTTTTTGTGAATATGATTGATTTATTGCTTTCAGTTGCTCCAAAAAAAAAAAAACTAGACTTACCTTAGTAACTTTGCTATGTACTCTATAACATTAATGATTATTTATCACAAGTATAAAAAGGCTGTGTATATTAAAATCTCCATCTTTTTATTGGAAAATTCTTTTTTTAGCATTTTTCTGACCTTTTATTAGGTGTCAAAATGGTCTCTCTGCATGAGAATTCTAATTCTTTGGAGATATTGTGTTGTCTGTTGGATCCCAATTTGAGAAATAGGTGCAGTCACTTAGACAAAACATAAGCTTTGCAATATGTAGCAGAGCTATAGGTGCAGTCACGTAGGCAAAATATAAGCTTTCACTGTATGTAATTTAATCTTTTACTGCAAACAAACATAACCTTTGACTGTATGTAATTTAATCTCTTATTGCAAACAAACTGTGATCTTTTCATTTAAAAAAAAAATATGTTATTAAAAAAAATTATATTATTACTTAAAGGAAGTGATTCAATGTGCTCCTTTAACTTAAGGTTGAAGAGTTGTAGTGAGAAGTGAATAATTGTAGTGCCTTTCTTATCTGTGAGGTTGATGCGACTTGTCATGTAAAATGGAAAAGGAAGTGATTCAATGTGCTCCTTTATCCCAGGGTGGAAGAGCTGTAGTGAGAAGTGAATAATTGCAGTTCCTTTCTTATATGTGGGTTTGATGCGACTTGTCATGTAAAATATGCAAAGTTATTTAATTAAAAGGAAGAATGATATGAGCTATTTAATTTCAAAGACTCCATGTTCTACAAGGAGATAAAAATTAGTAAAGGATTAAATATTTAAGAAACATGTTAATGCCAATAAATCTAAATAACTTCATAAAGCAGATGGATCCCGCGGTCAGTATCTTACGGTACGGTAAACTTATGTATATGTAAATGTTACTAGTAATATACTTTATGGGTCGATAATCATAATTACAACATTTGAGGGTTCAGTTATTTAAAGCCCAAGGAACTTGTCGCCTGATAGCCTCGTGCTCTTTTGGAGTAAGACCGTTTTCAATACTTTTTCGGGCGTTTTACAAGCCGAAATTGCATTGGCAATAGTTCGGCAGACCAAGTCAAAAAGACTCCTGATATCCAGATATCGGGCAGCCAGCGCCAATTGAAACAGAATCGAACGATAAAGTTACACAAAGTCCATATCCGACAGGTCAACATTGTCTTGGGTTTACATGGGACGTGGGAGATGATCGACATGGTGTGTACAATATTTGATAATCATTTCTAAAATGTCGCAGAAGGTAGAGGGATACGATTCTCAGAGTCGAAATCCTCCGCCACATTCTTTATCATCACCGACTGCATCGCCACTGCTTCTTGCACATCGAATAATTTTCCATCGGAGGACTTCAATTTCAAAAATTTACCATTTTGTATATCAGTCTCCTGCTGCCTCTCAATTTTCGTTGCAATTATAGACGATGATGTTTTATTTTTTGCGCATGTATACTATCCTCAATCAACTTCGACAATCATCGCCAAAGAAAAGCACCGAAATGTTTTTCGTTATGATTTCTAGTTGTAGTTATGATATGTAATGTGTAATGTGTGTGTCGATATATATGTATGGGGCATGATATTGACATCGTCGGCATATTATTGACATCGTCAATGCTTAGGATCGTAACCTTTCGTAAAACAAATTTTCTATTAATCAAATAAAAATAAACTTACCATTGTGACTTTGTAAAAATACTCTTTATTAATCAAGAAAATGTTAATTTAGAGTTAATTGATCAAGAAAATGTTAATTTAGAGTTCAATTATATTATAGAAAGTAAATTTATTATTGAAAAGATTTAATTTAGACTTAATTAATCAAGCAAATGTTAATTTAGAGTTAATTTATATTATAAAAAGTAAATTTATTATTGAAAATATTTAATAGGAAGTGAAATTATTACTAGTAATTACACTTTATATTGCGAAAGAAACATTTTAAGGCAATAAAATAGGAAAGAGTAGTATAAAAGAAATAAGATGTTGCAGAGAAAGAGCCATCCTGAAGGAATGCAAAGAAAATTTTTCTTCCAGGAAGCATGTCGTGGAGGTTTCAAAGATATTGATGATAAGATATAGCAAACTTCTTGGCACAATATGTCACCTTGAAACAAGTCCAAATAAAACAACTGAAGTAAATACTATGAGACTATTTTCAATGCATTTATGTAATTAAAATAGAGCTAGGAACTTTTGAAAACTATTTCATTGAAAATTAGAACCATATTCATGGCTGTTGGCGTCAACATAAAATTGAAATTATTAGCATATATCATTGCAGACATGGTTACAGTTTTTCAAGGATTAGGTGGTATGTATTAGCAAGAAAGGATATTAAATTATGTTATAAGTAAAGCAACTACTACACGGACTATTCATATTCCTTAATGATATACTCAAATTTCTTTCACAATACTAATCAAGTGTCTAAAGAACCCATCATCACTTCCAAAATCACATATTTAAACATACAAGTTGTAAAAAATGAATTTGCTTCAATTGAATCTGTTTCATAAATTTTAATAGAATCATGTGCTAAGATATAAGATATAGTTCTTAAACTGTGAATCCTCTTCTTGATTGAAAACATACTAAACTCATAGGATATAGCTTAAGAGGATATATATGTGTGTGTGTATTTTAATTTAATTTAAAAATAAAAAAATATTTTATTTGAATACATTAAATAAATAATTATTAATTTAACAAATAATTATATCAAGAAAAGGCAAGGACCATGTTATAGTGAAATCTTACTGCAATACTGCTTCCTTGAACCTTACAAATCATGAGGCCTATGTTGAAGTTAAGTTAAAGACCT
>CM076581.1:1400139973-1400294381 GCA_034641835.2 Pinus albicaulis | reverse complement strand
TATATCTTGAGGTTCGAATGCATGAAAGAAAGCCACCCACGCACATGTTTTTATGATTTAAAGAAATTTCGAACCAAGCTTCTCCCAGCCACATGAACTTCAAGAAACGGTGCACTCAGACCTGAAAACTCTTCATCGCTGGATAAAATATAGGAAAACCCAACACATAAACTTCATGCAAGCAGTAAGAAAAAATGATATAGGAAATCTGAAGGTACTTCCAAGCTCTGCTCACTCATAGCTTGATGGTGTAAAAACTGAAGGGGTTTGAGTTGGTGAGCTTGGTGAAGGGGTTTATTTTACCAAAAGTGAGCTTGGGGACCAAACAGAAGAGTTTATAGCCCAGCTTCCATTAAGTTTCTGTTGGCTATGTGTCAAACGTTCCACTGATCATGGTAGAGAACTGCAGTGGGAGTAATGGACCACTTCAGAAGCTCCCAACAAGAAATTAATTTACTGCAGTTAATTTCCGTAATTTAAGGAAACAACTGCAATTGGTTTCCATAGTCTAAGGAAATGACTACAGTAGTTCCAGAAATCGAGGGAATAGTTCCTGAAATTGAGCAGTGGGAGAGGGAGCGTAACATTCTCCCACTCGGTCCATACTTCCACTCTTAATGTCTCATCTTAAAACCCATTGATAATATGTATTAAGCAATAGATACATGAATCATGGCGATAAGTCCTCTAATGGCGAGTATTATCTTCCATGTATTACTATGTATTTATTTCTATAAAAATTTATGTGGTAACAATTTCTTAATGAATAAACCCCATGTTTATTCTTGGTCCTACATAGATGAATTCTCTCAAATCAAATTAAGGTGCACATAAATATGAGAAAAACATCACAATAATTAAGAATTTCATTAAAAATAACATTGTTCATACAATGAGAATCTACATAATGGAACCAAGTCCCATATTCATTACATGATCCTTGAATTTAAACGGTGGCATGCCCTTATTCAAAGGATCAACGATCATCAACTCAGTGCTAATGTGCTCAATGACCACTTTCTTTTCTTTAACACGTTCCCTTATAGCTAAATACTTAATGTCGATGTGTTTATTTCGAATCCCACTTTTGTTTTTCTTAGCCATAAAAACAACAACTGAATTTTTGCAATATATTCTCAATGGATTAGAGATAGAATGCATAATTCTAAGCCCATAAATGAAATTATTAAGCCATACACCATCTAAAGTAGCCTCAAAACAGGAAACAAACTCGGCTTCCATAGTAGAAGTGGCAATCAAGGTCTGCTTGGCACTCCTCCATGATACAGCTCCACCGGCCATCATAAAAATGTATCTTGATGTTGATTTGTGTGAATCAACACATCCAGAAAATTCAGAATCTGAGTAGCCAATCACTTCCAAATTGTCCATCCGTCTATACATAAGCATGTAGTTTTTGGTTCCTTGAAGGTACCTCATTACTTTCTTTGCAGCTCTCCAGTGGTCTAAACATGGATTACTCTGATATCGTCCCAACATTCCCACAACAAATGAAATATCAGGTCTTGTGCAGACCTAAGCATAGATTAGGCTTCCGACAGCAGAAGCATATGGAATGTTCTTCATTTTTTCCCTTTCAAAGTCGTTCTTCGGGCATTGGTTCAAACTGAACCTATCACCCTTCACAATGGGAGCAACACTTGGTGAATAATCCTTCATCCGAAATCTCTCTAAAATTTTATTAATATAGGTTTCCTGAGACAGACCCAAGATGCCTCGAAATCTGTCTTTATGAATCTTAATGCCAATGACATAAGATGCCTCACCCATATCCTTCATATCAAAATTATTATAGAGGAATTGTTTCACCTCATGCAGCAAACCCTTATCATTGGTTGCTAGAAAAATGTCATCCACATATAAAGCAAGAAAACAGATTATACTCCCACTGAATTTAAGGTATATACATTCATCCATAATGTTTTCTACAAAACCGAAAGAAGAAATTACATTATGAAATTTCAAATACCATTGACGGGATGCTTGTTTTAATCCGTATAATGACTTCTTGAGCTTGCAAACCAAATGCTCACCATCACTAGAGGAGAATCCTTCAGAGTCTTTCATGTAAAACTCCTCCTCTAGATCTCCATTGAGAAATGCCATTTTCACATCCATTTGGTGCAACTCCAAGTCAAAATGGGCTACTAATGCCATAATAATGCGCAAGGAATCTTTCTTAGATACAGGAGAGAAAGTCTCCTTGTAATCGATTCCTTCTTTCTGAGTGAATCCCTTTGCAACGAGTCTAGCCTTGTATCTCTCAATGTTGCCCAATGAGTCTTTCTTTGTCTTAAAGACCCATTTACATCCAATGGCTTTTGCACCATTAGGCAACTCAACAAGATCCCAGACTTCGTTACTCTTCATAGAATTCATCTCTTCCTTCATGGCATCGTACCATAATTTTGATTCTTTGCAAATCATGGCTTGTGAAAAAGACTCATGATCATTTTCCGCTCTAATGTCGTAGTCAGATTCTTGCAGGTACACAACATAATCATCAGGAATTGCTGATCTCTTTGGTCTAGTAGATCTTCTTAATGTTGTCCCACCATCTTCCTGAGAAGTATGTGGTTCAACTCATTGTTCAAAAAATTCTTGGCAATTCTTGAACTATCTGATCTACTGGAATGTCGTCAGCAGCTTGTGGAACTTCAACAATTGGTTGTTCAACACCAGTTTGTACTTGAGGTGTGCTGTGAACAATAACCAATCTTTCACTTGAGGTGGAAGGTTGAGATTCTGAATGATCCTTCTCAGAAACTATGTTCCTGGTTTGATCGCTCCCACTGATCAAGTCATTTTCAAGAAAATTTGCATTTCGTGACTCCACAATCCTAGTGTTGTTAGATGGACAATAAAATCTGTAACCTTTAGACCTTTCAACATATCCAATGAAATACCCACTAATGGTCCTTGGGTCTAGCTTCTTCTCTTGTGGATTATATATTCTCACTTCAGACGGGCATCTCCAAACGTGCATATGTCGCAAACTCGGTTTCCAACCTTTCCATAATTCAAATGGCGTTTTAGGAACAGCCTTAGTTGGAACTAAGTGCTTTAGTCCACAAGAATTTAGGAATATTGGAGCTACTAAGCATTCTCCACACCATGTCCAATAATGTTCGGTTTCTTCTTTCTGCTACACCATTCTGATCAGGTGAACCAGGCATGGTGTATTGGGAAACAATCCCATGCTCTTGAAGAAATTTTGCGAATGGCCCAGGTGCTTGTCCATCTTCTGTGTATCTACCATAATATTCTCCACCTCTATCTAATCTCACGATCTTAATTTACTTGCCGCATTGATTCTCTACTTCAGCCTTAAAGATCTTAAAGGCATCTAATGCTTCGCTCTTTTTATGAAGCATGTAGAGATACATATATTGTGAATAATCATCTATAAAAGAGATGAAGTATCTCTGACCATGTGAGTCCATGTCTGGACTACATATATCAATATGCATGATCTCTAATATGTCTAAACTCCTATTGGCACATTTCTTTGACTTGTTGGTCTGCTTTCCCTTTATGCAGTCCACACAAGTCTCAAAATCAGTAAAATCCAGAGTATTAAGTACCCCTTCATTTACCAATCTTTTAATTCTTTCTATGGAGATATGACCTAGTCTCCGGTGCCATAATTTAGAGGAATTTTCATCAATAACACATCTTTTAATACTAGTGTGAACATGCATTGAATCATAAGTGACATTGTTTTGTAAATTAATGCAGTAAAGACCATTAGACAGAATACCATTCCCAACATAATCAGATTTATAAAATAATTTTATAGATGTTTCTGAAAAGTTAAAGGAATATCCAAAAGGTACAAGCCTTGAAACTGAAATCAAGTTTCTAGAAAAACTTGGTACATAAAAGGTCTTTTCTAATTCTAAAACAAAGCCACTACTTAAAGTTAAATAGCATGTTCATATAGCCTCCACATGCGAGCCCATCTTGTTTCGTGATAAGATGCTTTGCTCACTTCCCACTGGCTTCCTTCGGTTTTGCAAACCCTGCAAGGAATTCGAAATGTGAATTGTTGATCCAGAATCAATCCACCAGGTGTTAATATTGACATTAACCATATTAGATTCATAACAAACAAATGAGATTGGATTACCTTTGTCCGCAAGCCATTTCTGAAATTTGGCGCATTCCTTCTTCATGTGTCCCTTCTTTTTACAGAAGAAACACTTGGAATCCTTCTTGATATCGGCTTGGGGAGGTATTTTACCTTTCCCTTTCTGATTGGCTTGAGATTTTCCCTTTCCTCACGTTGCCAGCATTGCACTTTCTCCCATTTCCATCACCGGTCTCTCTTCCTCTTGAACACACATGGTCATAAGTTCATTAATTGACCATTTATCCTTATGTGTGTTGTATGAGATTTTGAAGGGTCCGTATTGGTGTGGAAGGGTGTTCAGGATGTAGTGCACCAAGAAAGACTCTGATATTTCAACCTCGAGTTTCTTCAATTGAGCCGCAGTGTCCCTCATTTGCATGATGTGATCGCGCACACCTTTTACACTGGTGAGCCTTAGGGATGAGAACTTCATAATTAGGGTGCTTGCTAGTGCCTTGTCTGAAGTGAGGAATTGATCATCAATGGCTTTCAACAAGTCTCGAACCTTTTCATGATGTTCAACGGAACCACGAATACCAGCGGAAATTTTAGTCTTAATGAACATCACACTTATATGATTAGATCGTTCCCATCGTTCATAAAGCGTGATATCCGCTGCAGTGCTGGTATTATTGAGTGTCGGTGGTTCGTCTTTCCTAATAGCATAGTCTATGTTCATCCACCCCAAATGAAGGAGAACTCTCTCCTTCCAGACCTTATAGTTATCTCCTTTCAGTTTAGGGATATCAGTACGAATTTCAGAGAAATTTGCAGGTTGTACAAATGCATAAAATTAAAAAATCACATGCTTATGTTAAAATTGAGGCATAAATAAAATTTCATGCTTTACCAATGTAAATCATGCTTTAAAAATTGAATCTAATGACATAAAAATTGTCTGTGGACTAAATTTTTAATTCAAGCAAATTCAATTAATCTTTTGAACTTTATGATAAAACTTATTAATTCATAACTCCTGTGGGTAAGTTATGAATATTTTATCCCAATTAATTACTTAAATATAATAAAAATTCCTGTGGGATAAAATTTCTTATATTTAATATAATTAATTACAATTAATGTCTAAATATTCTTTATGTGATCCTAATGAATCATAATATATAATTTTATTTAATTAGAGATGTTGTGGCTATTCTCTAATTAATTAAAATTATATGGATCACTAAACATTATTTTTATAAAATCAACTGATAATTTGCATAAATAAAACTACAACATTCATGCATAACATTTAACCATGGTTCTTGTATACTCATTCATAATAACATGTTTTAATTAAAACTTAAATAATTAAATCATGCAACTAAATACGAGCATATTTTCCAAATTGCATATAATTAAACTAATAAATATTATATGCATAAATTTTTCAAATTGCAATAAATATTATATGCATAAAAATTGAGCAGACATATTTCCAAATAAATGTTTTAATTCAGAAAATTTTAAAAATAAAACATTTAGCCAAACTATGTCTATAATTACCAAGGCAGAGATAAACTATGCTCTGATACCAAATGTAAGCTTAATAACTAAATAACGATTCTTTAATGCAGAATAAAAACTTAAAGAATCTAAAAGTAAAAACTTTAAAATGTCCAGTAAAAACATAAATACCTCCAACCATTGGTGGCTTATGCAAAGCTTCCAGCAGAAATATCAAGCAAAACCCACACAATAAGAATCCACTTGCCAAGTTTCACAAACTTATAAATATCAGTTTGGTCAATACTCCGTGCTTCAAAAACTGTTCAATGGTTTAACGCAGATTCGAATTCTCAAGCACCAAATAACACTAGCCTCTGGAATGGCTTCTTTCCAGCGCCCACGTATGGCACGAAATTAACTCTGATAAACACTCTGTTGCAGGCAATAAGTCGACGCTGTCGTGGGAATATGAACCTTAAGACCTGGGATTTATTTGATTAAAGAAACACAACTTCATTAACAAAAATCATTGAATGCAACTCGCGAGAGGCATACGGGAAGCAATATTTTGCTATGATAATCAAATCACGATTATTCACGCAGCGTATATTCTGCACTCCGGTGTACACGAGCCCATCAAATAATTAACACAAACTTCACACAAGCAGAAAATCTTAAAAGTCTTGCAAGCTCTGCTTACTCATAGCTAGATGGTGTAAAAACTGAAGGGGTTTGAGTTAGTGAGCTTGGGGACCAAACAGAAGAGTTTATAGCCCAACTTCCATCAAGCTTATGTTGGCTATGTGTCAAACGTTCCACTGATCATGGTAAAGAACTGCAGTGGGAGTAATGGACCACTTCAGAAGCTCCCAACAAGAAATTAATTTACTGCAGTTAATTTCCGTAATTTAAGGAAACAACCGCAGTTGGTTTCCATAGTCTATGGAAATGACTACAGTAGTTCTAGAAATCGAGGGAGTAGTTCCTGAAATTGAGCAGTGGGAGAGGGAGCGTAACAAATATGCCAGTGGAGTTGGCGATGTCGATGATAGCGGGATGGGTCCATATTTCTAGGGGAAGACCTGGAAACTTGGCCCATACTATCTTTCTTCATAAGATGATCTGGACCATTCTGTAATAAGCTGATCTGAGGTTGGTATCCAATTTTCGATAGCCAGTTCTTCGTCATCCATTAAATAATTTGATCTCACGAGAGATGCAGGAATTTCCACCTGCCAAGAAGAGCATGGGTTTTAAGGTGCTCTAGATGTTCCCAATATAATTCAAGTCACATTGTTAGTGACTTTTGCACATCGTTTACCTTCAAGGGGCGAGAGACTTTGGTATAGAGAGATCTGCGGGGAAGGGTATGGAAATCACATGTAGTGGGAAATCATTTGCAGTGTCGAGTGAAGAGGAAGATACACGTTCAGGGTTATCATTTTTCTTCTTATCAACGTTATTCTTCTTATCATTGTCATGTTATTCTTGAATAGCGTAGTTGTCTTGCCCAACACTTCGCCTGATCGACATGAATATTTGGGAGCGAATTAATTTCATTAACATCAAGAATGTGTTGAGAAACTCCATGGAAAATATTTGGGCAAGATTATATTTTTATAAGGAAAAAGAGATGAGGAGTCTTTGAAAATAATATATCAAGTGATGATTTTGAAGCAATAAAACTAATTTGCGACTTTGGAATAATGTTTTGGTATAATATTTTGTTTTATTATTTTAGGAAAATAATTTGATTTTTAAAGATGATTTGTTTGCTAGATAAATTTTTTCTTCTGTTTCTTCTACTTTGGCCCATGTATAGGGTGTAATAATACTTTTCTTTAATCAGATTTTAACATAACTTCATGATAAAGTGTTGGACATTAAATCCAAGTTTTGATGTCGCCGGAATTGCCCGCATAGTCAAAAGTGGCCGGAATCCGAGCAAAAAAAAATAAAAAAATCTTGCAGTGACATTGTTTGAATCATGTTTTTGATGGTGGAAATGGATTCAACACCATCAAAAACCTCTAGAACACCCAAATTATTGAATTTTAATAGCTATAACCTGGATTTACAAAAATCCCTGCCATATTTTCTTAAAATCTTACCGAAATTTCCATGATTTTCAGGGCAAAAAAACAATCTAGTTATACTACATCGTTGATATTATTTTCAACCTTCATGATAATGTTATTATGCCTCCCGCGAGTGACATATAGTAATCAGTCTAAAAAAGTAACAAAATGACTCAGAATCCGACAAAAATTTTCAAAAAATCTAGGAAAGATTTTATCATAAAATTGTTTACAGTTGTTAAACTTTAGTATTTTGGATGCCCTAAGGATTTTTTATAATGCTGAATCCATTTCCACTATAAAAAATGCAATTCAAACACTCCAAGTACCTGATTTTTTGAATTTTATTTTACCAAATTCCAGTGAAAAACTGTCATCCAAGCTAAATAGTATGTTGGATAAACAACTTCATTAATTTGCACCATACAGGCAAAATTAAAAAATAAAAATAAAAAAAATAACGTTTTCCATAGTTTAACATTGGCTTTAAATTATTTTGGGAGGGTGACTTAGGCCCGCCACCGGCACTAGGGTTACGGAGCCCGAGGCCATACGTCACCCTGTTAAATTAAGTTATGTTAATTAATGTTTTGTGCAGTTGAAGGATATTCCCACACATTCTTCTAAATTCCTTAATAATGTTGTACACATAACTTCTTAATCACGTGAGATGAAGTTCAAAGCTCGGGTTAACGCCATGCGAATAATTATTGAAAATTTGCCATGAAACAAAATCTAGTTAAGTGATTGATATCTCAACTAACGTTGAAAACAAATAACACATTCATACGGTCTTGGTGCCAGCTTTTATGGTCAACATTTCAATTTACTTCCATTTTTACGCCGAAAGGCGTTCCTTTGCTGGCTTTGGCTGAATGTCACTGTTCACTGGAGCCAATGAGAGGGCTTTCTCATCGCCCTTCCAGCCACTGAAAATGTGACATTTGCCGCCTGCTCCTCTTACCAGCGCACAGTTTCAATTGACCTCACTGTTTCACGATTTACCAGCTCGCACGATTTACCAGCTAACTCTTCCACCTCGTTGTTTCACGATTTACCAGCTCACAGTTCTTACCAGCTCGCACGATTTACCAGCTCACAGTTCTCAAATTAATTTCTGAGATTGATTGGACGCTTGCTCCTTCGTTGCAACTCGGCATGCGTCTCGTTAATGCTGAGATAATGGTGAAGCGTGACAGCAACGCCTCTCAACCTCTTACCAACTCACGCTTCCAAAATCTGAGAAATCGCCGAGATATGGAATCAATGTTCGCTTGTTGCAGCGTTAAATATGGCCATACATCTGGTTCATCGTGACTGCTCGCTCATTAATGGTGAAACTTGCCATCTACGGCTGTGCTTAAATGCGTTCGTTTTAGCTCCGTCTTCATATGTTCGCCCGCAACTGCTTTCGTTCTGTTTCACTGCCTACCAATTCAATCTCGCTGCCCGGCTTCCACCTTCACAGAATAGCCGGTAACCTTCTGTTCTTTCACTAGTTCTGTTCAGGATTTTTATTTATGTTGTTCTCTGACTACTAACAATCTGTAAATATGTTTTCCAATCGCTGCCCATTTATGTTGTTCTAACAGTAGACCCAGTTTGTTGTTCTCAGGGCTTCAGATTCTTGTTATAATGACCGTGCTTTGATTAAGAGCCGCCAACATTTGTTGCTTTATCTGTTACTTGTCACTGTTTTTGCTATTAAGAATCTTGTTAACGTGAGTTGAACTAAATTTAAATTTCATTATAGCAATTCAGGACCTGGTTGAGAGCTCTAAAAATTTGCTGATTTATCTGTTATTTGACACCGTTTTTACTGTCAAGAATCTTGTTAACTTGAGCAGATCTAACTTTAAATTTCATTAAAGCAATTCGGAACCTACCTTTTAATGACCTAACATTAGTGTTGAGGCGAAATTACCTTGCCCACGTCCCTAGCGTGTTGTTGTGTGTACTCGCGCTGTGTGACGAAGCTAGCCATTATATTATGTTAATGTGTTTGTTTCCTATGAACAATGGTTGGGTTCTCCGTGGGCATCCCAAACAAGCGCCTCTTGGATTGATAAGTTTGACTAGTGTTATGTATATTTAGATTCAGTTTGATGGAAAAACAACCAAGTATTTTGGAGAGAGATGTAACTTACAGGTAGGTCTTTGTTTTAATGTATTTTGGGAGTGTTTTCTCCGCAACATATATAAAAGAGAGTTTTGTTTTTACTGTTCATTCTTTTCGAGGCAAAACCAGTGGCAAAGCTCAGGATTCAAATACAACTCGTGTTAATCAAGAATTTCGTTGATCCTTACAATTTCGCTTATGGCTGAGCCGGTAACCCAGTGAACTCTCAAAATCATCTCATACTCGCCTCGTAGGGTGAACGATTTTAACTCATAAATTTGCCTTTGCTTGTCCTGAAGATAAGGCAGATTTTACCCTTGAATTATTGTGCCAGTGTTTGAATTGGGTGTTTCCAAACGGCTTTCTTTCTTTTACTGTTTTTGGAGTTCGTAGATTTCGAGAAACAAGTCTTAAATTTCTGTGGAACTTTGTGAAAAGGGCGTTTCCAAGGTGCTTCTGTGTTAGTTGTGATAAAGGTTGAATTTAGTCAAGGGCCTTTGTAGTCCATATGAAGTCGGTGTCTTTAACGTCTTATGCGTTCAATGTGAATTAAATAGCCGCTTTTCAAATATTTAGGAATTAAAATGACAGCCTGCTTTTTAAATTTAAGTGGTTGGAGAAATATGTCCCAACGGACTGGATATTGCATAATGGACTTCCTCTGGCTTGGCTGCAAGTTCCGAGGGGTAACTATTCTTCCCAAATTGCTTTGTGACTTGCACCTGGCGTCATCCCTTTTGAATCTCATCCCAGGTAGAGGATAGTGGGAATGAAGCCTTGGTGGATGGTTGAATCCTCTGTCAACCTGATAAACATACCAAATCCCCATTAACAGTCTGAAGTTTTTTTTATGTTTGTGGAATACGTCTTTAATGCGGTTACTCTTTTGTTAAATTATTTGTCTGTTATCATTTTCTTCAGAAAACTATTTTTTCGTCTGAAGTCGCTTCGCCCTGATTATGAAATGGGTGTTTCACTTGTCCACCACATGTTACTTTCTAATATTTTCTGTCAATTCACTAGGAATAGTTATATGAGCGTCTTGTGCTATTGGATTGGTGGTTGTTTTTCCAAAGGCCGGTACATCCTTATTTAACGGTTAATGTTCAGTGTATGAGAAGGATGGAGGCCAATATGAAGTTTTTGTATAGCTCTGTGTATTTATACCCATCGAGTGCCCTTGTATTAGACACTGGCGAGAGTCCAGTAATTAGTGTTCAACATGTATATATATTTAGATTAAGTTTGATTACTGCTGAGTATGTCACACTGGCGAGAGTCGAGTAATTAGTGTTCAGTATGTACATATATTTAGATTAAGTTTGATTACTGCTAAGTATGTGTGTGTCCTTATACCCATTGAGTGCCATTGTATGAGACACTGGCGAGAGTCGAGCAGTGCTGAGACAGGTAATGTTACAGTACTACGAGGGCTGTTTTATACCTCTTGAGCTGGTATTGATATTTATCACAACTAACACAGAAGCACCTTGGAAACGCCCTTTTCACAAAGTTTCGATTTTCAAGAAATATAGTTTCGATTTTTACTCCCCCAAAATGAGAATACTTTCTCATGACATTTCAAAATGGAGTTGTGCAAAATTATAAATGTTAGGCTGTCCATTTAGAACTGTCAAGTTGTCAAAATGGTTAGAACAATATTGATCTTGAAGTCCTTATAAAGATTCATTATGCCTTTAGTTCTGGTTTATTCAATAGACAACTTGGATATTCCTGTTTATGCAGTTGATAGTAACAAAAAAAAGTTAAAATCCCTCAACAGTATATCTGCATATGGCAACATACATTTTTTTTATATTCTGGATTACATGTGATTGCAGCCATCTTATAGAGGAACATGGGATCTATAAAATACTTAATTTTTGTTGTTTTTCATGTGAAATTCATTTACCTTCTTTTGCATACTTCTGGAGCACAAGTACAATAAAATCATTTCAAGTTGTTACACTCATCCTTTTGCAACTTTGGTAGTTCAGTTACATGGTTGTAGCTTGTTAGAGGCATGCCAAAAGTTTTCTCCTCTCTTTATCCTAATTTGGTTGTAAAATATATATCATTCTTTGCAGTGGTATTTACAGTATTTTGTAGGATGTGTGACTCTTTTTATCATCTAATGAAGAAAAACAATTATGTAATTCCAAAATTATGGGTGGCAGAATATAGTAGTGACAGTTCTAAACAAAAAAATTAAAATCTCTCAACAGTATATCTGCATATGGCAACATACATTTTTCTTATATTCTGAATTACATGTGATTGCAACCATCTTATAGAGGAACATGAGATCTATAAAATACTTAATTTCTGTTGTTTTTCATGTGAAATTCGTTTACCTTCTTTTGCATACTTCTGGAGCACAAGTACAATAAAATCATTTAAAGTTGTTACACTCGTCCTTTTGAAACTTTGGTAGTTCAGTTACATGGCTGTAGCCTGTTAGAGGCATGCCAAAAGTTTTCTCCTCTCTTTATCCTGATTTGGTTGGAAAATATATATCATTTTTTGCAGTGGTCTTTACAGTATTTTGTAGGATGTCTGACTCTTTTTATCATCTAATGAAGAAAAACAATTATGTAATTCCAAAATTATGGGTGGCAGAATATAGTAGTAACAGTTCTATTTTCAATCAATGTATTCCATTTGCTTGCGCGCTTATGTTTCAAACTGTCATGTGCATCTGTCGTGTCAAACATGATTTTCAATAAGTTGAACAAAAACACTTAAAATATTCAAGATATACAGTTGCAAGTAGCATACTTCACAAGCTAATTTACAAATATGGTTATTTCACATTACTATTTCCATTCACACAGCTCTTTGCACTATAATCCACGCTTGTCTGCATATTGAACTTTTTATTTCCCATAGACAATTGTTTACGGAGAAAAAATTTAAAATCAACAAGTACCAACAACAGCTTTATATAACATAACCCATGCTACAGCATAACTATGAATACTGATTGAAAAGTGTTGAGCACTAAACACAGAACTACTGATTGATAGTTGTCATCTGGCATCAAACTCATGAGTACTGATCACAATTCTTTGTGCAATGAATTTTTTATAGACTGAAACTTGACAGTTTTCTCACTATGAACGAACTAAACTCATCGATAACCCATAATAGCACTAGATCCCATGGCTATAACACAAAATTTAATCAAGAGAACCCATAGGAACCTTCAAACACGATTTACAATTGCTTGGGCATTGAAATTGTGACTTGTGACTGAAAATTGCTGCAAGAATTGAAGCCGTGACAACATTCACATAGTTTGTTGCCACCAGAACCCACTGCTACCACTAACCAGTAATTGTTTGCTTACTGAACTTTCAACTGTCAACTGACAATTGTCTTCCTAAGCACAAACTAAAACCAACAACAACCCATCACAACATGGCACAAACTTTAAATCAATTGAACCTGTAGCAGCATTTGAACTTGAGAAGACTGAATAGCAATAGCTCACGCGTTGCACTTTAGGACACATTTTCAGCTGTTAGAAGACTTGAAGATAACCACCAGTGTAATTAGCATGTATGTTCAAGCATAGATGATAAAAGGAAAAAACCAATCATTGTTTTTTTAGGTGATAACTAGCATATCCTTAATTGGATGCATGTACCAGCACAATATAATCGTATGAATGGAAATAGCTCCCATTTAAATATAGCCAGCAGGTTGTCGTTTGCTATCATAGTGCAGGTCCACCTTGTCTCTTTGTAAATATAAATGGCATCTATTGTAAATGGTTGAAGAAATGTTAAGGTAATGGTTGAAGATTTATGTTAGCTATTATTAGAAGAATTAATGGAGAAAATTGTATAGCAAAGAGTTTTTTTAGAGTGGTTTTGGTGTGCAGCGAAAGCTCAGAACAGTAGTGAGATTGTGTTTTGTGTGCAACAGTAATTATTTCCTGTGTAATTGGAAAATGCCGAAACTCTGTCCTGTTCTATATTATGAATAAATTTAATCTTTATGCCTCAATATATAAAGAATTCGTGAAGATCGATGAGTTGTTTTCTTTGTAATAGATTGAATGGCTGCGATCTGGGTATGTTTAGTTTAACTGTAAAAAGAAATTGCTGTGTTGAAACAATTCTTTTGAATCTGCGAGCATGAAGTCATTAATACAGAAAAAATGTGAAATAAACCCTTTCAGAACTTTCGAACGGATTTAAATATATGTTGATTGTTTTATGATCCATCGGGTCTGGTAAGATCTTCGCGTCGGCTTGAAAGAAGTTCACAAATCGCATTACATGTCAATTGGATTCGATGCGAAAATAATAATAAACTGGTTGGAGAAAGTGGAAATCGGGTCCGATGGACATCGCGAACTTTATGGGGAGGTGACATTGAAATGTATTGATATCCGATTTCCGATAATATCACATCGGAACTGTAGACTAATATCGCATCGCCGTAGTGGTGAATACTTTGCATACTCCGATTTCAAGCTATACTCCGATTGCCGATTGAGGCCATACTCCGATTTCCGATTTGCGAATGTATTTGGGTCGTTCGATTGGCCGGACCTGACCGTAAGAATCCACATAAGGTTCTGTTGGTAAAAGCATTCAACACGATTTTTAAATAGGTTAAAACCATATATCGGATCGGAAGAATTATAGAATATTTGTGAGTCTTATAAAAGGGTTTTGGTTCCGATAAGGAAAGGAGAAATTAGGGGATTAAGAGGTCTATTGGGGGTTTTGTTCGTAAAGTCCAATGCTGCCGCTGCGTCAATGTGATGTGTTAAGAGATGGTTCGATTGCAGAAATGCGTGGACAGCATGATGATTGAACTTTGAAATGGTGGCGACCGGTGTTCTATTTCAACTATAAGAATTTTCATTTGAAGGCAAATATGGCATAGTTTGAAGTCTGTGAGTGGAAAAGTTATTAACACAGCGAATCTGTGAAATAAAACATTTATCGGAACTTTGAGCGGATTTAAAATTTATATTGGTTGATTGTATGAGTTATCGCGTTCCATATCGCTTCACATAACATTGGAAACCGGATGCGATATGGTTATAAAATTTGTTTAAAGTGAAAATCGGGTCCGAGAAAAATCGCATTGCCATAGGAAGTGACACCATTCAATTGTTGCGACTTGCGATCGCCGATGGGCATCGCATCGGAGCTGTAGTGAATGCGATATTCTGGACCCGATGCATTTCAAAACTGAGATGTAATCTAATTGAACTCCCCTCTGGCATATCTCAAAACTTATGACACATACTACCCCGCAAAATGGTTTTGTGTGACGGTGGGACCCAAGATACACCATTCGTCTCCTTTCAGCGTTTCTTTGCACCACTGTGCAATTGCTAGTTATATTGATAATTGTCTCGAAATTCGGAAAAAAAAAAAGTAGGTGTTTATAATTTGGTTTAAATTCTGTTTTACAATTTTATTTTATTTTTTTCTTTTCATATTGAATAATGTCCATATCTTTTTTAAACAATTAAGAATACATAATTATTTACTTTTTCTTAAATTTAAATATTAAATATATTAAATAATAATAATAAATATTATTATTATTTAATTCACAGTCACGTGATAAATTTCACCTTTCATTATTTTTATGGTGTATCGGTAAGGCTTACGCTTCAGGATAGGGTTGTTTGATTTGCAGTATAAAATGTTATTATGTTTATATTTATTGTGTCAGTGAGCTTTAGGCTTCGGGAGGTAGGGTCGGTAGATACGTTTCTACAAATCGCATATTGAATAAAATTCATACTTGGAAAAATGAATGGAGAAATTCCTTTAAATTTTTATATTCTTGGAATTGGGGGGACACACTTATATATAGGGTCGGTAGATACGTTTCTACAAATCACATATTGAATAAAATTCATACCTGGAAAACTGAATGGAGAAATTCCTTTAAATTTTTATATTCTTGGAATTGGGGGGCACATATATCGAGTGATGTCCCTATGAATGTAACACGTCATATCCTTATCATGACAATTTGAAAGTTACGTCATCTCCTTATCATGACAATTTGCAAGTTTTCCCTCGGGACAACGTTGAGTGTGGTATCGGGAATGGATATGGCTCATAATCTTAAACAAAATGGGATTTTTTGTTTGTAGGGGGAAGAAACGATTTCGATGGATATTGGTGGTTATCCATGTATTCCAATGGATCACGGCACAATTTTTTATTTTGGCAGTTTCTACAGTTTATTAGGTCTTGAATTTTCAAATCCATTTTGAGGCCCTAAACGGTATTTTTTTGGGATATTACAGCTTGCACTTGTAGTCGGAAGATGTACTTCTCTATCAGATCTTTTCAATGGGATATCAAATGTGTCAAATGAATATCATATTCCAAAGTTACAACCCCGTGAAGTTGATGTTCCAACTTTCCCCATCAAGACCCACAAGTCTTTTAGCACTTCATCTTCTAGGGTTTGGTTTTTGGACGTTTAGGGTTTCTCGTTCCTTTTTTATGATAAAAAGACCTATGAGCCTTATTATTAGACATTTTGGCAAAGGTGCATAGCCATCAAATCTCTTCTTAGATATAAGCTACCACTATTCAAGCTAATTTGTTTCTATTATGCATCTATAAAGTTTAAGCATTTTCCATTTATTAATAGAAGTCAAGTTTCATTATATCTCTATATTTTGGTTATAAATATGTATATCATTTTATTACCTTCATAAATTTGGATTAGTGGTATTAGAGCGGTTTGCTCTTTCTCTATATTTTTGTGCATGTCCCCAACAAGGTATGGGTATAAGGAGTTGGGACTTGAATTGCTTAAGCCCTTGTAAGACCATCCTTGTTGACCCCAAAGGTCTCCCATGGAAAAAGAAAATAAAGACGAGGGAACAGGATATTCTATTAAGCTTTCTCGAATGACAAAGGAATGAGATGATGGCTAATTTTTCCCAGATCCTTCGATGGATTCCAATAGGCAGCACATCTTCATCAAGTGGCCACTTTGGAGGCGTCGCCCCCTTTAAGATGCAAGTTAATTTTGATATTTTTATATTTAAAGGCTAGATAGATGTGGTTGCTTTAAACAAATGGTTAAATTTGATAGAAGGGTATTTTTCGGTCCACAATTTTTCTGATAAAGAAAATATTACCTTTGCACTCCATAATATTCCCCCCATGTCAAATATTGGTGGTTAACTTACAGTAATCAAAATGCCACAAAGGAATCAATATTGTTTTCAGTCACACCCACTTGGGAATATTTTAAGGACATCATTAAGGAACAATATTACCATGTTTGTAGCTACGAAGACTAGTGCATGAGATGGGCCACACTACAATAGGAAAGGGACCAAACACTGCCAAAGTTAACATATATATTCCATACCTTATGCACCAACCTAGGTATCAAATACTTTAAGAGACATCCAGTGCTCAAGTTCCATAGTTGTCTGCATATATATTCAAACAAAAATGGAGTTCTTGGACATCTTCTCACTTGATGCATTGTACCATTTGAGCAAAAGTTTCAACAAAATAAGCGAGACTCTGGATCTATGAATCCTTCAAAATAAAATCAAGGCAAGGGCATCCCCAAATCACAGATCAAAGAATAGTTCCAAGATTGACGAACCCACGACAACCAATCTAAGACGCAAACAAATAATTGTAATGGGAAAATGAAAAAAAACATGGGAAAGTGGTGCAAGTTCCATAAGAGCTCCTCTCATAACACCAATGAATGTCGCAAAAGGTAGTCATTAGTAGCCAAGCTAAAAGCCTTAGATTCAAATGAAGGTTCCAACTTTAAACAAGACCTAGACAAGGGAAAATAGATCATTGTGGTAGAACCTAGTGCCATTGTTGCCACCACAAAGGTCCAGAATAGTGATCCTGAAGATCCAAAGGAAGGTGAGTGACTCTTTCACTCACAAATGTGGGCGAAAAGTGCTCCACTATGTTTCATTATCGATAGAGAGAGTGCAAACGTCTTCATCTCAATAGAGGTCGTTAAGTAGTTGGGTGTGCCAAAAACACAACACCTGCAACCATACACTTTCGAGTGGCTCCACCAAGGGCGATATCTTCGCATCAGCCAACAATGTCACCTACACCCTATAGCATCAAGCCCTTCAAGGATGAGGTATTATGTGATATTGCTTCCCTTGAAGTTTGTGATGTACTTTTAGGCCAACCATACTTGTGGAAGTGTCATGTTGTATCTGAGTCGAGATATTTTAGTGTTTTATTACTTTGGACATACAACCATATAGCATACCATAGGTAGCTTAGTGATTTTCATTTATTTGATATTTTCTAAGCAATTTAGTAAGGTCATCTCCCAGGGTGGGAAAATTTTTCTTCTTCCCGATTCACTCTCAAAGTAAAGAGAAGATTGTGGCCACTTCCATGGCCCCCACACAATGCTCCTCCACGCAGTAGAGGCAAGTGGATTAGGTTGTGGAAGAATACAAATTTATCTTCACTTCGCTCGCTGGGGTACCTCTGCATTGTCAGGTTAGGAATTCAATCAATCTAACCATTGACACACCTCTACCCAATGGGTCAATTTACCACCACTCTCTTTTGGAAAATGAGGAAATTAGGTGATAAATCCAAGAGTTTCTCCAAAAATGGCACATCCAACTAAGTTCCTCACAGTGTGGAAGCCCATTTGTGTTCATGCATAAGAAAGAAGGGACCTGGTGAATATGCATTGATTAAAATAATCACAGTTAGGAACCAATACATGATTCCCCGTGATGACCTTCTTGACTAACTCAAGGGGGGCAAGTATTTTAGTAAGATTGGTTTGAAGTCCAATCCTAATAGAACCAATTGATATATGGAAGATTGCTTTCAAGTCCAAGGAGGATAATTTTGAATGGTTGGTCATGCCCTTTGGTTTGATGAATACCCCAACAACTTTCATGAGGTTGATGGATGATATCTTGCATCCTTTCATCAAATCCTCTGGATTTGTATATATATGTGATATCCTCATCTTCAGCAAAATTTGGGAAGAACACTTGTTGTTGAATTTTCTACAAGAGCACAGTAGAATACTATTTTTTGCTAGACAATGTTGAAGTTTGCAACAAGAAACAGTGAAATTGGCATCTAAAAACAACATCCTTGACCCTCGTGAAAATTAAGCACTTACACTAGGTGGGGCCCACACAAAATATTTTTAGGTGTATGTCTATTTATAGATGTATGTGCATAATCTATTTATAGAATGCATGTCTATTTATAGATGCATGTCTATCTTTATTATCCCTTAATATAGATGGACAATAAACTGTAATCTATTCTCAATGTGGACTTGGAAATATTTAACTAAAGTGGAAAATCAGTTAGCTAAGTGAATTTCGAGTTAAGAGTTTGGTTGGTGAGACATGCAAAGTGACTTGAGTTGTAACAGAGTGATTCTAGTTGTAACCGAGTTGGAAGTGTAGTGGTGCATGAGTTGTGCAAGTTGTAAATCAGTTTAACTCAGTTAAGTGAGTTAAAGTCAGTTGTGCTAGTTGTAACTGAAGATACACTAGTGAGAGATCAAGTGAAGTAAATATTAATTAATTCACATGTAGTGATATCACATGCAACTGATGTTTACTATTATTAACTGCATGCATGTCAGATCCAGTGGAGACCCAGTTGAGTTCTAGGTGAAAGGGAAGATAACTATTAGTTGTGACATTATTTGGTTGCACACATGCAACCACACACACATTGGATGTGCCCATGATATTTACGCAGTCAAGGAAGGAAATATGACCCATCATTCAGGGTTCTTTACGATCAAGGATTGTGCAGTGGAGGCAGGCTATCTAGAGATAGTAAATTGGCTAAGGAACTTGCCAATTTTTGTATGACAGTGTGAAACAATTAGCTCATGTACTGAGAGCTCTTGGATTGGAGCTTTGTATGTAATTGTTTCATGATCCATGATATAATATACAATAGAAGATAGTGGGGTTTTTAGCTGTAAGCTTTCCCCGAGAAATTATCTGTGTTGTGTATGATTGATCTTTCTTCATGCTTATGTAATTGGCGGTTGTGTTTTAAATTCCGCAAATATTTGTAGAAGTGATTCTGTATTTAACAGTAGAACATTATTAGATCAGGAGAATCTAGGACATACATGTATTTTGTATAATTTCTACAGAAAATTACTACCTAATTATTATTCACACAATATTCTTATTGCATTGATATTATTGAACAATTACACTTCAGAAAATATCAACAATTAGTGGAAAAAATAAAGATCGGAGAAATATAACCCTGCATAATAGAGACAACAATTTTAACTTTGGAAACCTAACCTTAGAAGAAAACCCAGCAACACTTATTCTAAATGAAGTTATTCTTCATCAAGGTTTACAAATCCAATTTGTCTAAAAATGTGTGCCAAAATCCAAGTCAAAATACTAGTCAAACCTGGTCAAATTCCAGTAAGTCAAAGATGGTCAACCCAACCAAAATGCACAGAAGGACTCAACACTAATGAAATATTCAAACTTTGGCCCTACAGCAGCTACAATCTACTCTTTAGTAAAATTCACATTGTGGCCAATTCTAGTCAGTGGTCAAGTATGGTCAACATTCAAACTAATTATTCAGTCAAACTCTAGTCAATGCGGCCTCTTTCTATCACACATGTGGCGGTTCTAGAAGAGAGAAGATGTTGAATGATCGATTATGTAAATGAAGTGTCAAGTCATGTATATATACTAGTCAAATGGAGATGAATTAGCCCAAGGGACACACCCTTTCATGTGGTTAGGTTGACTTGTCTCCTTGGGCTGACTTGATTCCCTAAAATAAATTTATTTTTATTTCCTTCATGACCGAATTAGGTATTTGGGAATACCTCCCGATGCTACAAAAATTAACACTCCCTCTCAGCAAGGGAGGTATTCTCCTTAAATGCAACATATTTCCCCTTAGCTAAAATTTCTCCTCATAAGAAAAGTGTATGAGCTTGTTATGTTAATGCATGTATATAGATCTTGATCCATCTTGGAGTAGGCAATATGACTCCTCACATGCACTTCTATAGGTCACTCCATCTTAGAGTAGGCAATGTGACTCCTGGGTCATTTACCCCTAGCCAAATCAGCATGGCCTAGAAAAATTCCTTTATGGGTCCTCGGGTAAATGTATCAATATCATTTATTCCAATTAACATAACTCGACCAAATTCCTTAACCGCTTCCAAAAGAGAGGATCTGCTTATGTACCATTCACCTTTGGCCAAATCAACATAGCCCAACTAAAGTTGTTTGTGGTTTCTCAAGTGAATTCCATCTCTCTCATCTCCTCATATCAACATGACCTAGCCAAGTCCTTCTAGCTTCTCAGGATAATATTTTTCCAACCCTACAATTTCCCTAGGTCATTCACCCTTGGCCAAATCAGCATGGCCCAGCCAAATATAATCAACATGATTATATTTTTCGGTGACTCGATTTTTTTTTCTAGATAGATAAATTCTTGTGAATAAAATTAATTATCTTGAGAAAATAAATTTGGGTTGTGTAATATCCTACAATACAAACTCTTGTAAATTCATATATTTATAAAATAAATATATTATTATTGTAATATATGACTAACATTTTCATCAAGATTTAGTTAAGGTGGATGTTGTAACTACCAAAAGGAATTACTAGTCAGTTCCCTAACATTCTTGGTATTTACAGTGGGATGGTTTAAAATACTTGATTCTTCTTGGGAAATATCAATAGTTAGTTATAATTTAGTAATGACGCTCGTAAAACTGAATGTAAGGAAGGTATGAGAAAAGGGAAAGGAAACTAGAGTTTCATGGAGGAAAAAACATTATATGGAGGAGAAAACTTACAAATGAATTTGCAAAGACATTGTTAGTAAAGAATTGGATATAGAGGTGGAACCTATGAAAACAAATGAAATTTTCTTCAACAAAATATAAGTGTTATGTGCATTGAATTATTAAAAGATTGCATGGCTATATTAATTGTGTGAAATTGCGTGATTTATTTTACTGAAAGTTAAGTCAACCTGGTTGTTGTCTTAAAAGATTTTCATGTAATTTTTTTATGCATAAAGATGGGTTAGAAAGCACAAAACTTGGCATATAGAAATATAGAAAATTGTGTTAGTTCATGAAAAAGATTAAACGAGAATCATGTGCATAAAAGGACAAGTAGCCAAGCTTCTTGAAAAGAATGTGAATTTTCTTTTAATACTTTTTTTTGAAAAAGGAATACATGCTTAATGCACAAAGTTAATAATTATTTTGCCAAGTTTGCTTGAGAAATAAACACTTATTTGCATGAAAAGAAAAGTTATTATGTTAGATTGAACAACTTTGGCTTTAGATTTCTTGGAAAGAAAACACACATGAAACCTGCACACAAAAAGATTAAATAAATCATGATATTTTTCAAATGTATGTTAAATTTTCTCATGAAAAGAGAAAGAAAACAAGTTATTTCATTAAAGAAAAGATTGCCAGGAAATTATGAGAGAAAACAGATTATTATTTTCCTTGGAGATATTGACATGATTCCTATAGATTCTCAATAGGAATATGTGCACGATAATAATATCCATTATATTGGAATTCTTGAAATAAATTTCTATGTTAATTCTTGAAAAGAAAATATTAAAGCGAAATGTCTTTGCATACATTATCAGATTCTTGGAAAAGAGAAAAGTTAATTAGATTAATTTTCTTGGAAGGGTTTTCATGAATCTGTATGCATATATCACCCATATTGTTTATTTAAATACTGCAAGGATTTGAGTGCATAAATATTTGCATAGGATTTTTGTGCAAATGAAAAAATAATGTTGTTTTCTTAAAAGATGCATATGAATCTTGTTCATACAAGAAAAATAACACATGCGTGTTTCTTGAAAATATTATGTGCCTTGATGTAAGGGTCATTGTGTAAAATAAAACACATGTTGCATGCACAAAAGGATAGTCATTATAATATAGAAATATGTTTTTTCCTATAGATAAAAAAAGTTATTACGTTAATTTTCTTGAAAAGATTGTGTGGCTAGATGAATTGTGTTATTTTCTTGATTTAGGTGTATAAAAGGTTAAGTTAACCATGTTGTTGTTTCTTGGTTTTAAGCATAAAATATGGCTATCTATGCTAATTTCTTGAAAGAGAAGCATGAGAAACTTACGTGTAGAAAGATAGAGAAACAAGGTTATATTAAATTCTTTGTGAGAAAGAAATATGTATTTGTTTACATGAAAATAATAGTTAATGATGGTAGAATTTTAGAGAATGAAATGTGTGTTTCACATGTTAAAAAAGGGTTATTATGATAAGCTCTTTCATCCACAAAGAATAGCCATTGTGTTATAGAGATATGTTCTTTGCATGGATAGAAGAACTATTGAGCAATATTTCTTTAGAAATAATATATGTGATTACTTTTATGCTATCATAACTATTATGTTGATTTATTTTGGAATAAGATCATGTATATGCATACAAGAATTGTATTAGATTTTGTTAGAAATAATATACATTTGTATGTGAGAAATGTTAGCATGTTGTGTTAGCCTACATTGGAAAATATTATTTGGGAAAGAAGATGAATTACATGCACAAAAACCATAATAATGTGTTGGTTTCCTTTGGAGAATATATATATATATATATATATATATATATATATATATATATATATATATATGGGTAATGTTGGTATAATCTTTGGAAAAGAATACATGTATTTGTATGCTTTATTGCATTAGTTTTATGAAAAAAAAAACATGTTTTTGCATGTCCTAATATGATATATTTCCTCGAAAAGGAAACATGTGTTTGCATGCTCTATTGTGTTAAGAATTCTTTTAGGAAGATTCTTTTGGAAACTATATGCATTCACATGCATAGGAATAACAGTCGTTGCGTTAGGTTTTTTTAATTATTTGCATGCACCAAAAGTAATAGTTGAAGGGTTAGTTATTTTGGTAAAGTTTGTGTAAATTGCATGCACGAAGATCATAATTGATGTATTAGTTTCCTTTAAAGGAATGTATGGACAGTTGTAGCGGTTTGTCTTGCAAGAACATGTGCTTGTGTAAAGGAAATATTAGTAATGTGGTATTTATTTTATAGACATGATTTGATGGTTACATGCTTATAACTAGCGCATATGCGGCGTTGTTAAAGGAAGCATGTCACAATATTTTGCTTGCAATTCATGAATGTACGTAAATACATGGTGAAGCATCACTAGTATAGATTTATGAATTGGTTAATTAATACTTTATGTAATCATGATACCAACATATGTTGATGACAACAATGGCATGAAAGGATGGTGACTTGTGCAAATGATAGATTATGTTGAACATGGTGGAAGGTAAAGAATTAATGGTCCATGCATATGAGTGCGAGCTACAGGATGGTCCACTGAAGGAACAACCAGGCCACAAAGATATAAATATTGAATATATGTGGGTGCACGATATCATGATGATTGTAATAACTTTAAGCTAGATATTTGGTAATTAAATGAAATTTCCTTGTAATATTTTATGACAATGATTAAGGTATGGACTCCCTTGTAATCCATTTAGTGAGGGGTGAACACCCTCACGAGCATTTAATAATAAAATTAAACCTCTGATGGTTTTCACCTTACGGGGTTTCTAAGATATATCGGTGTCTAATGATGTGGTTATCTGTTGTGCTAATTTTATGTTGTGGATTCCATGCATGAGCAGATGTTTATAATATCAAGTGCGTGATTAACTAATCTAGTTAAAGGAATCCTGAAAATTATGCAAGGTTACATCAGAAATTTTATGTCAATCTGTGACAATAGTGGTTATTAATGGTTATGTAATTTACTATTCCTCTACTAACGTTTTTTTTTTTTGAATTGGAATAATTCTATTAAGCAAAAATATGGTACATAAGATATTATAGTCAAGAGAAACAAAAAACCAGCCAACCGGAAATGATAAATTATCAACTTCGGTCCCCGGTGAGAGAAAAAGACAAGCAACGAGCTGCAGCAAGCGACTAGAGAGCTGGAAAGAATCGACTACTACCTAGAATTGGTAGAGTCTTCCACTCGAAGTTTCTTCCCTTTCTTTTTGTTGACTTTAACCCAACCATCATGTTGAGTGTGTGCTTGGACAATTTGAAGACTGGAGTTCTCCAAATGAGGGACCTCCTTATCTGAATCAGAGGAGGCGGACTCATGAATACGTTTCTAAGTGACAGTAGTATCAGGGGGATGCTCTGGAGCATCAGTGGACAAGTTCTTCGACTGAGGAGCAAGATTTGATTCTGTGTCACTCCCATCATCATCTAAGCTCGAGGATTCAGAGTCTACAGCAGGCGACGGGGTACAGGGAGTCCATCTTTTGGATTTCGACTTTGTACTATTTCCGTTTTTATTTTTTGCAGGGAGTGTGGGGCAAGAGTTCTGCAGATGCCCTGTTTGGTGACAATGGCAGCAACGAAAGGCAGTGTTCTCGTAGTCTAAGATCTGAGTCCATACCAAGTCGCCAACCTTGATGATGATTTGGTCGGGCAAGCCTTTGCTTATGTCTACCTCCACACATATTCTGGCATATGTGTAGAGACCCTGAAGTTCCCTATCATAATCTGCAGTAACAAAGCGGCCCAAGGCATCGCCCATGCATCTGTAGACTGCCAGATGCCATAGATGGACTGGTAAGTTGGGAAGCCTAACCCAGACAGCTATCCTGGTGATGATAGCTGTAGCTGGGTCGAAATCTGGGAACCATGGGGTTAAGAAGAGCCCAGCATTTCCCAAAAACTAGGGACCTTCCTCTAAGGCCTGTTCATAGTGCTTAGAGTGATCGAACAATACTATGAAGAATCCTTTTGAATAGAAGATGACCTTACATTTGCTAGTCCAGTTATCGTGGATCCATTCGCAGAGTTCCTTTGTTCGCGGCCAAAGTCCATTAAATCTGCAAATGATGGCTTTTTATACAAATTTTTGAAGATCTTCTGTGGGAGATCTCAACAGAGGGAACTTCATCCAACTTTTCAACCAGAAAAGGCTGGGGTTTGGGGGTTGCAGGGGGTTTGGGGTTCTAAGAATCTACAACATATTTGTATGAGAAAGTTGGGGCTGAAGAATACTGTCCAGTGGCGCCACCTCTCAAACGAAGGGTGAACACAATAGAATCATTTTTGTTAATGTTGTAAACTGAGAGGGGAAGAAGGTCTTCAAGTTGTTTACCTTGGAAAAGAAGTCTCTAGTGTATCGAGGGTATCCTAGTCCGACGTGCCAGATTTTGCTTAAGATTATGTACCAGATCTGAAGAAGAAACCTAATGCAAAATTGTTTTGCCAGAGAGCTGCAGGATTTGGATCTCAAATGAGGCAGGGTGCTTTTTAAAAACTAGAACTGCGCGGCAATTGAGGGCGTTTCTGATTTTGCGGACCTCTTCGTTCCTCTGCAAAAATAAGCCGTGAGGGAGGGGAACGCCTTCGGACCAACTCTGGAACCCGAATATATTGCCCAAGGGGTAGCAGCTAGAGCCATAGCCAGGGCTGTGATCGAATATTTTGCAGCGGGGCTCGTTTTTTCCGAAGCGCCCGAACTCTCCGAGCTGAAGGCAGCCACGAAGAGGCATGGTTTAGGGAACCAGAGCCAGAATCCTCTGGGCTCTGCATCAAAGCTAGTCCCCTGCATCAAAGTGTTGAGAACCCCTGATTCTTCGCCATCGACAGCCTCCTCGCGGTAGAAGGTGAAAACGACGAGGGGAAGATGTGCTTGAGCAGGACCTGCATACTCGCTGACGGCGACGGCAGAGCCGAACATAACCCTAGCGGCAGCCATTTCTCTGACGGCGGCGGCAGTACAATAAACCATTGTTGCATGGACAGAAAAAGTCATTCCTCTACTAATGTTACTCTATGTAATGATGCAGATTATATCTAATGGTTAATGAGTAATCTGGAATAGTAATTTGGATAGTATCCATGGGTAAATTTTGTAAAAAAAATATAACTCCATACATTTTTATTCGAGGTTACTAGGAGATGTTACAGGCTGGTATTCGAGAACTTTAACATTGTATCAGAGCTTCTAGATAACTCTGAGAGAGATATCTGAGATCAAAAGGTTTTGCAACAACGAGTTTCTCTTTTTTTATAACAAGATATTTTTTTTTTAAATTTTGCAGTTGGTTTTTGTGCATGTTTTCAATTTGTGAAGACGACATCATTGAGTAGTTCATAATATGAAGACAAATTGGATGGGGCCACTAATTTTAGTCCCTAGAAGGAGTGAATTACAATTATAATGAAGATGAATGGATTGTGGGATTTTTTGAACACAAACATTCAAGTTTCTCCAGATATCAACCTTCCATCGGAGCATAATCTTAAAGATATGAAAGCAAGGTGTATAATTTTGGATGGTGTGGGAGATCACATAATTCCTCACATATCAAGGAAGGACGTCAGGCGTCAGATGTGGGTAGCTCTAACTGGTCTTTCTTCGAGTACAAATGAAAACGTGAAAATGATGTTGCAGGAGAAATTAAACAACATTAACATGAAAATATTTGAGATTGTAGCATTTTACTTCACGAGGATCCAACAAGCTCGTGATGATCTTGCAGTTTTTGGGGAAACTATGATTGATTCGGAGTTGGTGAAATTTGTTGTGAAAGGTTTTGTTAAGCATTAGACTACCTTTGTAGATGGTATCCCTGCTAGGCAACAACTTCCTGATTGGAGTCAGTTGTGGGATGATTTCATCCAAAAGGATATCTAGGAGAACTAATTGACCAGAGGGTAGCGAAAGTGTACTAGGGAGAAAGATGAACTTGCTCTTACTACATAAGCGAAAAAGGGAAAAGGGAAGGCCAAGAAGAACCAAAGTGAAGGGAGACCTTCAGAAAATAAAAATGAGAAGGATGAAATATTTTGCAATGTGTGATTGATCTATGTGATTTAAATTTTATTGCGTATATATATTTCTAGATGTTAAAATGTCAGTGATTTTATTTTTCAATAATTTGGAATTTATTTTGCAAAATAAATAACTTGTTGGAAATAAAATGAATTGTCATGAGAAAATAAATGTGTGCTTGTATTTGGGAACTTTAACACACACACACACACATTGGTTCATTGTACCAAAGATCGATGCTAGCTACATCCACAGAAACCCCACCCATGTTTAGGTGGGTTGGTTACCTTTCATGTGATATCGATGGGACTAGAAACCGAGTGGGGAAGATAATAATGACTCCTACTTACCACTCGAACTACACCCACATGACATGTGTGTGTGTGAACATTGTTTTATAATATATCCATATAGCACTTATTTAAATAGTTTTTTTTTGTGTGACTAGAGTAATTGACCACTGGTTAGTTTCATGCTTACACGACATGTGTAAATCGAAGAGATTTGAGCCTCAAATCTATTGGGACATAACACTTCATTTTCAGAAAACTTGCCAATTGATTTACTATAAAACTATAACACTTATAAAAATATTAAATAAATAATAAAATTATAAAATAAATAAAATGAAGTCTAAAATAAATTTATATATAAATAATTCATTTGATAATATTAAAAATTATTTTATTTATTATTATTTGTATTTTAATATATTTTATTTATCAATATATTTAATTTTATTTATGACTGAATAAAATACTATTTTAAAAATATTTTATATTTATAAATTATTATTTATGAGATATTTAATAGTGAGTAATAAGATATTTTTATTAAAATACTCTTTATATAAAGGTTGTAACTCCACCACTTAATACCTAATCAGTATAAAATATATAAAATAGGTAACTTACTAAAAAATAATATGATCCATAGAATAACTCCCGAATCTCACACATCACTGCAAACAAAATAATATTTACAAAATATTAAAATACTATGAAAAGTAATAACATTTAATTATATAAAATGGGAATCCAAATTTTTAAACAAAACAAATTTATAATTATTAATTTATTATATATATACATATATATATATATATATATATATATATATATATATATATATATATATAAAGATCATTTATATATTTTTTAATAAATGTATATTAGTTTTATTTTTTATTTTTCACTTTGTAATTATTGAGAAAAATTATTAGAGGTCGGAAAGCTTATTATGAGCTTGAAAATAATTGTAAGTCTATAGATCTTTGGATTTGGAGTAAAACAAATTCCTCTCCTTACTCTGTTATTTTATATGGATATGAGTTTTGGGGTTGCAATATATCAAGAGAATCCTGGAAAAATATTGAGATGATCCAAAGGCAATTTATAATTTACAACTTCAAGATTAAAAGAATGATTTGAAATCTACAGGAATGATTTATTTGCACAATTAATTAAGGAAGTGTTTATGTGAATGAATGAAGGAAACTAAGTTATTATTATGCCTTAAACATAAACGTGAGAACAACAAATAAGCATAACAACATAAATAATAAACGCAAATACAACAAACATTGAATACAGAGTTCGTCTGTCTTGGACTATGTCTTTGGTTCCGCTTCCAAGTGGGTGTTCGTTATATTAGGAATGCTCCAAAAAGCTTCTTTACATAGAATTTCATCTGTGCACGCTCAAAAGAGTATTACAGGCATATACAAAACGCGGTTCTACAACTCACTGTTCAACAATTGATTGCACTAGTGCAATGGCTAAGTCTTTTATAAGGCCTCAGGCAAGTTTCAGGGTTGAACCTCCCGAGCTATACATAGTAGGTTATTTTTGGTTAGGTTCTCAGTGCAATGATAATGCTACACCTTAGCTTAGCGCAACACCATATAACTTAATACAGTCTTATTTTTTGGGCGCATTTGTTTTAATATAGTTTAACTATATGTTAAATATAACATATAGCTCCGCACTATGGTATAACTCTTTGGCACAATGGCAACATGTCATCGAACTTTAATGAAATTGGTTGGCATGGATAAATGAAGTTCGACGGTCAATACATCCCCAGACTCGTGGCACTCAACCTCCGACGATGATTGGATCGGCTCCGACGGTGACTGGAGTTATTCAACCATGAACTGAACTGTGAATCATGATCTACCACCGTGACATATATGTTGACACTGCATCATTTGATAAGGGTGACCACATAACCATGCCACATCGCACATATAAACTCTGCTCTAATGTTTGATTTGCACCATAGTTTAATACTCCTTCATAATAACATATCCGCTCCATAGGTTAATACTTTATGGTTTAATACCATAGTTTACAAAGTTTTTAATACTACAACATTTTTACGCCCTACCAAGGTTTAATACCTTTACACCATGCGCCCTCCATATATTTTATTAGCTTGTAATGTTAAAATTTGAAAATTGCGTCATAGTTTAATATTGTACCCACCTTTACACATAGGTTTGAATATTTAATAAAAATAATGCGCCTATGTATTTGAAACCACAACCATAGACTTGCAACCACCTTTTGCACCTGCACCTTGATAGATCAGAAACTTCAACGGACAAGTTCTTCTCCATCTAAAGGCCAAATGAGAAACTGAAGGTAGCACCAGATTCAAAACAACAGGCTCTATTGCTTGGCATTATTTCTGAGAACAACTAGACATTTAAACTTGGTGCAATTGGAGGATACTCCTGGATCAAAGAAGCACTCACTACCATATTCTCTTGATTGAAGCTAGTAAACTTCAAGATTAAAAGAAGCACTCCCTACCCTATTCTCTTGATTGAATCTAGCTAACTTCAAGATTAAAAGAGGCACTCCCTACCATATTCTCTTGATTTAAGCTAACCTTTCCCCTATTTAAAGCATGGCTATGTTTATATATCTAATGTACAAGAAAAATTTGTACAACATGGAAGCCAAGCAGCTCCCAAAAATTGTTTATAACTCTAGTCAAAACCCCCACCTTTTTTTCAAGTGAGGTTAGCATAAGGATGGGCTTCAAATTCAAGATTAAAAGAAGCACTCCCTACCCTATTCTCTTGATTGAAGCTAGCCTTTCCCCTATTTAAAGCATGGTTATGTTTATATATCTGATGTACAAGAAAAATTTGTACAACATGGAAGTGAAGTGGCTCCCAAAAATTGATTATGACTCTAGTCAAAACCCCCACCTTTTGTTAAGTGAGGCTAGCATAAGGATGGTGAGTCTTGGCTCGACCATTGGCGGATAAAGGAGGAGATCATCTTGGAGAATAATTATAATATTAAAAACAATATTACTTCCGAATTTAAGGATAAGTTGTGGGATGATGAGTTAGAGGGGAAAAGGAATCTAAGGTTGTTAGGTCCCTATAATACTAGTGTAGTCCCTTATTGTTATTGTTGTGCCCGTGTAGTCCCCATATTGTTATTATTGTGCCCCATAGGTGTAGCCCCATTATTGTTATTGTTGTGCCCATGTGGTCCCCATATTGTGATATTGTGACCCTTTAGACTCCTATATATAGAAGGTGGGTTTTCTCATTTGTATCATCCAATAATTGTTCATTTATGTAATTTAAAGGAGGTTTCCCCCTCGAAGTGGATAATTTTTAAGTCGTTGATCTATCTTTTCTTCTGTTTTGTGAGCTGGTTGCATAACATTTGGTATTAGAGCTTTGGATTTTAGGGTTTTGATGTCGCAAATAGGTCATATTGGTATTTTTTCTATAATTTTTTTTTATGAAGGCTCATAAGCTTAAAATTTTACCACGAGAATCTGAAATCCTGAGGAATTTCGTGTAAAAATTTCAGATCTTGGTTCGCTATATTTTCGGAGATATGATCTAAGGAAGTTAGGGTTTTTTTAGGCTCCATAATCTCATCTCAAACAGGTGACCGAGGGAAAATAGTCATAACTTCTGTTTCAAACATCGGATTTGAATTCTGTAAAAAGTAGCCAAAAGTGCACGAACTGTAGTTTCTTATGTATCAATTTCAGGGCCGAAGGTAAAAACAATGACATGTGACATGCCATACAAGTTCAATCTACTGAACCAATCCATAATTAGGTCATTGTGGGATATTGGGCATAAGTTTATCTTGAAGAATCCAAATTAGGTCTGTCATGTGTAATTAGAAAGGAAACTTAGAGGGTTAACATAATACCGAATTTTAGATATTGGAGATCTAAAATTACAGAGTTACAACCGTTTCAAGATTGAGCTCCTAAAAGCAAGAAAAAGGTGTTTATTTTTTCAAAAACAAATTGCATAACTTTTGTTTGAAAAATTAGTTTGAAGTGATTACAAGGGCGTATTGAAGGATAGATATTTGTATTGGGTTCTAAAATGCCTCCAAAAAATGATTCTACACCCATTAAGCCCTTATAAAACTCTACTATGATGCATGAAGAGGAAAAATTGTAGTATGATATATCAAAATTACGGGACCAAGTGCGACAAATTCTGATCTCACAAAGAGAAACTAAAGATGTCATAGATGGTTTAAAAGCATACATGGAAGCTAAGATGGATGGTTTTAAAGATGACATGAAAGCTAATATTCCATATGGTATAGAAGAAAAAATTAAAGGAAACATGGAAGATTTGAAGAATGGTTTAAAAGTAGATTTGACAAAGTTGCTACAAGAAATGTTTCCTAATGGCGAAAAGGTATTAGTTGAAACTCATGATGATAACAAAAGAATGTTAATCATGATTCCATAGCCTCTAGCGTTGGATTTAAGACCCACCATATTCCAAAGCTCGATATGAGAAAGTTTGATGGCAAGGATCCGATAACATAGATACTTGTAGATGAGTGTCTTTCGGATGAATCACATAATTGAATGTCTTTCGGACTAATCACATAATTAGATTTAACATGGATACTACAAATGGAGCAATACTTTGATCTCCATAATGTGGAACACACACAAAAGGTACGCATTGCAACTTTGTATTTAGAACAAAACCAATTTGTATGGCATCCATGACCTTGTTCTCGTAAACCATTTTTCACTTTGTCAATTTTTACAGAGGAAATGATAGCACATTATGAGGATACAAATAGCAACACCTTCTTTAGCCAATTTATAAATCTTAAACAAAAGGGTTCAATGATGGAGCACATTGAGGACTTCCAAAAATTAAATATAAGGGTAAATGATAGTCTAGAGGAACATAGGATTGATGTCTTCATAGAGACTTTAAAGGATAACATGCAATATGAGGTTCACCTTTGGGAACCTAATACATTGGAGAAGACATTCAGGTTGGCAAGAAAAATTGAATGCAAAATTATGGAAACAATGAAGCCTACCACTCACAACTATAAAAATGGAAGTGTTGTTGCTCCTAGCCTTCCACAACCTACAAGGTTGACACCACAATAATTGGAAGAAAAAAGAGAAAAAGGGCTTTGTTACAGTTGTGGTAGAAAAATACACTAAAGGTCATAGGTGTGCTGAGAACAAATTAGTTTAGATAGATTGTGAAGAGGAGGAAGAAAAAGAACAAGAAACTTCAAAAGAAGAGGATATACACGAGGAACCGACCTTAGAGAAAGAAGAAATGAATCCGACCATATCTTGTAATGCATTGGCAGGAATTACCACTCCTCAAACTCTCAAGATAGAAGGACATATCAAGAAGAAAAAGGTAATAGTGTTGATTGAAATAGGTAGTACCCATAATTTTGTTCATTGTAAGATAGCCAAGGAATTGAATTGCTTCCTATATCCAACACCAAAGTGTCAAGTGATGGTTGCAAATGGAGGAACTATAAATTGCTTTGGAAAGTGCCATAATATCAAGATAACCATGGGGGAATATGCATTGAATAGCCCAATGCTTTCCATTCCAATAGGTGGGGTTGATGTTGTATTAAGAGTTTAATGGTTACAATCTTTGGGTACGATAGCTTTTAATTTTCAAGAACTTTTCTTGAATTTTTTTTTTTTGGGAATGAAAGGAAGTTGAATTAATGGGTATTGCAGGGAAACCAGGAAAGATAATCATCTCTAACGGCATGACAAAGCTTCTAAAGAAAGAACAACGAGGCATAACTACACAATTATGCTCACTAGAGTTTCAAACATCAAAATTATCTTTAAAAGAAAATTCTAAGGTTCAAGCAGTGGAAGATCACATCAACAATCAATAACAAGTTCTCCAACTCTTAAAGGATAACCTAACTTTGGTGCAGAATCGAATGAAACAACAAGCAGATCAACATTGTAGTGAAAGAAGTTTTGATGTGGGCGACTGGGTATTTTTACGGCTACAACCATACAAACAAATGTCCCTCAAGCAAGCTAAGAAGGATAATAAATTATCACCAAAGTATTATGGTCCTTACAAGGTGTTGCAAAAGATTAGTACTATGGAATACAAATTGGAGCTTCATGCATCTTCCCGAGTGCACCCATTTTTCCATGTTTCATGCTTAAAGAAGGTTATAGGTGACAAACTCCAAGTTCAAACAATATTTCCATAACTTGACGAGGAAGGAAAAATCATATTGGAACTTGAAGTAGTCATGGAAACAAGATCTCGATAGCTACGAAATCGATAAATTTCAGATTATCTCATCAAGTGGAAGAACTTACCCGTTGAAGATTCCACATGGGAGGATGAGAATTTTATACAAAAGCATCCATAACTACTCAAGCGTTGAGGAAAACACTTGTTTGAAGGAGAGGGGCATGTTAGGTCCCTATAATACTCGTGTAGCCCCTTATTGTTATTGTTAGTGTAGCCCCATTATTGTTATTGTTGTGCCCATGTAGTCCCCATATTGTTATTATTGTTCCCATAAGTGTAGCCCTATTATTGTTATTGTTGTGCCCATGTGGTCCCCATATTGTTATATTGTGACCCCTTAGACTTCTATATATAGAAGGTAGGTTTTTTCAATTGTATCATCCAAGAATTGTTCATTTATGTAATGTAAAGGAGGTTTCCCCCTTGAAGTGGATAATTTTTAAGTTGTTGATCTATCTTTTATTCTATTTTGTGAGTTGGTTGCATAACAAAGGTATTATAAGGAGGTGATCAACCCCACTCTTGCTAAGCAGAATTATCTTTCTACATTGACAAGTGCTAAGAAGAAAATGAGCATTCCAAAAGTGAGAACTAATTCTCATGAGCTACTAAGTGAAACTGGGAGTTGGTCTATTCCCAAAACACCTTGGGAGGAAAGAATTCCCCCCTCTGAGATACTAAGAGAGTTGAAGATGAAAAGCACTTACTCTCGGATTGTCCAACCCTTAGTCACATTAGCTCTCATTTTTAAATTATTTTCCATACTATCAACTTTCTTGACTTGTTAAGTCGGCTATCACATGAGTTTTCCTTTTCAAAATATTTTCCACACTACCAACCTTCTTTAATTGTTAAGTCAACGATCTTGAAACGCTTCTTTTCCTTATTTTTATCATAAAAATAAGATATTAAAGAGTCTTAGTTAATGGCTTGTTTTATTATTATTTATTTTCATATATATGATAATGTGAAGTATGTTGTAAGACCCCATTTGGTAAAGTTGCTCTCAATCATCAAATCATCTATTCATTGAAATTGTGTAATAAATTTTATTTTATAATATTTAAATAAATTTATTTCATCCCTTTTCTAAATATTTCATAATATTAAAATAATATTAAAATATTTATATTTTATGCTTTTCTTATCCATCCATTTTATATTAGATTAATTTTATTTTATGCTACCTGCATTTAGTGATGTGTTAGTGACGCATTTAGTGAAATATTTTATAGGATATGCATTTGGTAATGTGATACATGTTTTCAAACATCACATCATGTACTCTGCGGTGAATTCTGTGGTGAAAATTTTGCGGTGAATTATGTGGTGAAAATTCTGCGGTGAAAATTTTCTCCATTAACACTTGGGTCTACAGTGAATTTTCTCGATTAATACTTGGGTTTGCAGTGAAAATTTTGCAGTGAATTTTCTTGATTAAAGCATTAATACTTGGGTCTGTGGTGAATTTTCTTGATTAATACTTGGGTCTGCGGTGAAAATTCTGCGGTGAATTTTCTTGATTAAAGCATTAATACTTGGGTCTGCAGTGAAATTCTGCAGTGAAAATTTTGTGGTGAATTTTCTTGATTAAAGGTGAGCTGTCCGGTTTGTTGATATTCAGGTGCACACATTCCTTATCTTTTTCTAATACATATTTTCTCATATATTCTCAAGTATGAATAATTCACCACAACTACCAAAGATTACCAAAGGTAGACCTAGCACAGTTACTCTACAGAGCCTTTATGAGTATATAGAGTCTTTAGAGAAACGAAGAGAAGAAACAGAAGTCAAGCTACAAACCCAGTTAGAAGCCATGCTGGAAAACAAATTCACATCTCTTGAAGACAAGATCCAAAAACAAATAGAAAATAAAATAGAACTATTGGAGAATAAAATGGAGGCAATGGAAACTAGGTTGCAGGTCATAGAAAAACAAAACCAAGATACGAACCAAACATCCGAGCAAGGAGATGTTGATAATATAGAGAGTCTTAAAATGAAGGACACGATTAAAGAACTAGAAGAAAAATTTAACAACAGTCTCACCCTAAATAGTGGGACAGGTAAATTAGATATCAAACCAATTAAAGATGAAATGAAAAAAATGATCGAATTAGACCATGAACGTAACAAAAGGGCCTTGAACCTTATAATATTCGGTTTGAAAGAGGAGGTAGACGAGGATACTTTAGCCATAGCCTAGACAAAATTACATAATAGATTACAAATTGAAACCACGTGTCTCACAGAAGCAACAAGGTTAGGGAAATTAACTGAGAATAAAGGAAGGCTGATATGAATAAAGGTGAGCTCTACTGACCATAAATATGACATACTTAGTAAACCCTCAAGTCTAAAAGGAACAAGAATATTTATAAACGAATATCTCATTCCAGAAGATCAAGCAGAATTAAGAAATGAGGTTCAAAAGGTAAAAGAAGCTAGGAAGGAAGGAAAATGGGCAATAATTAGAAATAGAAACGCTGTTATTTGAGATAGAAACCAAAAAGATAGTAATCAATAGAAATTCAACATGCTCCGAATTCTTTCTTGGAACTGTCGGGGCTTTCCATGGAACAAAGGCCCCAAGCTAAGTTGGATCTCAAATGATGTTGATATTATATTGCTTGTTGAAACTTGGGAGCATGAAGAATCTAAGGTCCCTAACATAGATGGCTTTGCACTATGGTCTACCTGGAACAAGCGATCCTCCCATAGAGGCATTGGGGGCATAGCTTGCTACATTAAGAAGAACATCTCCCCCCATGCTAGGATTTATAAAAATGACCCTTACAACCAATATAGTTGGATTGAGATTACTGACATTAATGATAAAAAGACCTACATAGCAATCTGTTATTTCCCCCCCATTAATTCTAACTTCTATAAGAAAAATAATCTAGATAAAAATAGTCCTTACAATGGTTTAGAGAATGATATTTCTAGCCTAAGGAATGAAGGTAATATTCTTTTAGTGGGTGACGTTAATGCTCGAACTTCAAGCAACCAAGTTATTCTTCTAAGCAATCATTCCGACCCCAATCCTCTTTGGTTAGACGAAGACCTTACTCTGGCTAGCCGGTACAAAAGGAACTCTGAATATCTCGGGGATAATTTGTTTGGGTCGGAGCTAGTCAAGCTCTGTAGTGCTCAGGATCTCATAATTTGCAGCGGTCTAAAGAAGTGGCCCAATTCTAACCAGATGACCTGCATCCATGGGCTTGGTAGCAGCGTGGTAGACTATGTTATTTCCGATCTCCCTTTATACAACGAAATAATAAATTTTGACATCTTAGATGACCACGAGCCTGACTCTGATCATAGGCCTTTACTCATAACTCTCAATCTTTTCATGCATAGAGATCCCATAGAAGATAAACTTTATAGTCAAAATAACTTAATCTTTGATAGAAATAAAAATGATCTCTTTCTAAATGAATTAAAAACTAATTTGCTTCCTTTATCTAGTATAGACAACATAGATGACCTCTATCATAATTTTACTACAACCCTCTCATATTCTATTAACAAGTTCTCAATTGAAGTCTCAAGTAATAAAAGAAATCGCAAAACCAACCCGTGGTATGACAAATATTGTAAAAGTGCGAGGAGAGAAATTAAGGAAGCTGTTGATGAATCTCTCAAAATTGACAAGATAAAAATCTACAAAGCCCTAACTAAAAGGAAAAAAAGGCAATATATTCGTAAAAGACAAGAGAATCTCTTACACCTCTCTAAGGTGGCTCCTAAGAAATTCTGGAGGCAGAATCTAACTAGGAATACTAAAGATAGTAATAAAATTACTTTACATGACTGGAATTTATATCTTAAAAAGCTTTATGAATCTCCAAATGCCAGGGATTTTGAAACCCTGCTCACAACGAAGGAAGTTTTCTCATCAGAAGACATTGATTTTGGGGCTAAATGCCTAGCAAATGGGAAAGCTAAAGACATTGAAGGTTACCAGGCAGAAATCTTAAAAATTGGAGGTCCTGTCCTCATCCCCCACATCCAAAAGCTTTTCAACCAAGCGGTCAAGCAAGGGTTCCCTAAACCTTGGACTCAGATCCTCATTATCCCTATTTTTAAAAGTGGGGATACAAATAACCCCTCTAATTATCAAACAATTATGATCAACCCTCTCTTAGCCAAGTTATATGGTATTATTTTGGAAAATAAGTTGAGCATTTGGCTTGAAAGTGAAGGTAAGTGGGCTAAAGGCCAAGCGGGTTTTAGAAGGTAGCACTCAACAACGAACCACCTCGTTACGCTTAGGATCATTGTGGAGGAATGCCGCAATGATAAATCCAATCTCTTTTGTTGCTTTGTCTACTTTAGAAAGGCTTTCGATATGGTTCCTAAAAACAACCTATGGAATAGATTAGAAAAGCTAAATGTTCTTTTCGAGCTAAGAGCAGCTGCTATAAGGTTATACGAGAATGTAATTGCCAAGTTAAAGAGCAATGAGGGGTGGTCGAAAGATATTAAGTGTAATATCAGAGTTAAACAAGGTTGCCCCCTCTCCCCTACCCTATTTGGCATTTACATCGACAAGCTAGAAGGTTGTTTAGAGGAAGCAGGATGTGCTGGCACGATCTTAGCTGGGATAGTCATCATCCTTCTTCTCTATGTTGACGATATTGTTCTTCTCACAAGGTGCCCATCTGATCTTGATAAGCAACTTAGACTTCTTAAGGATTTCTGCTCTACCATGGGTATGTCTGTTAACACTAACAAAACAAAAGTTATGATTATCAAATCCAAGAAGGACACTTACACTAATTTTATGTATGACAATAGTAACTTGGAGGAAGTGTCTTCTTACAAGTACCTTGGAATTGATATTCATCACAAGCTCAACTGGAACTATGGCATTCAGAAAAGGATTAATGGGGGTTGGAAAGCTTATTTTGGTCTTGAAAATAATTGTAAAACGATAAACCTCGTAATGTGGGATAGAAAGAAGTTCCTCTTTGAAACTTTAGTCACTCTTGTAATCTTATATAGATGTGAGGTTTGGGGTTGTAGCATCTCTAGAGAATCCTGGAGAAAGATTGAGCAAATCCAGAAGCGTTTTATAACTTATAACCTTAAAATTAAAAGTAATACACCCTATCCTATTCTCCTTATAGAAGTGGATCTTTCCCCTATCGAGAGCCTAGCTATGACTAGGCTTCTATTGTACAAGCACAAGCTCAATAACATAGGAGACCATAGACTTCCTAAGCTAGCTTTAAATTCCAGCCAAAACCACCTAAGGCTTAAACGAGGTTGGTATAAAGACACCAAGGCCTAGTTAAACCATTGGGAGATCGACGAGGATGTTGCATTGCAAAACATTAATAACGTTAAAAAAATTGTTACTTCTAAGTTCAAAGAAAAAATGTGGTGTGAGAAAGATCTAGCAGCTAAAAGAAAATTAAGATATTACAAGGAGGTCATCAACCCCACCCTAGAAGATCAAAAGTATCTCTCTGTTTTAACTAGCTCAAAGAATAAAATTAATATAGCCAAAATTAGAACGAACTCTCATGAGCTCCATAGTGAAACAGGTCATTGGACAATTCCTAAAACACCATGGATGGAAAGGATTTGCCATCTCTGTGAGAATATGAACATCGAGGATGAAAATCACTTCCTCTTACAGTGCCCCGAGTACAACCACATTAGAGCTCAATTTCATAATCTTTGTTGCAATACTGACCTTCCTAGCCTTTTAAGATGTCAAAATTATAATGAGCTCGGGAGGCTTCTCTCCAAGCTTTTTGAGCATAGGAATAAAATCTTAAATCAAACTAAATAACTCTTTTCTGTCTGACTGGACTTTAACCATCATCATCATTAATTAATTTTTTATTAATAATGAGTAATTTGATTTTGAATAAAAATGTAATTTGCTTTTATTTAAAATACATGCTTTTAATATATAAATGAATTTAATATTTTGCAAGAAATATTAAAATTCTAAGCTTTTACAAATTACACCATTTAAATTTATAATTTTTAAAAAAATTATAAAAAATATATTAAAAAGTAAAAAAACAATATTTAATTAAAAAAAATACTAAATATATTTAATAGTATAAATTATTTATGAATAAATTTATTTGTTTTATGATTATCTAAATAAATACATTTATAGATATATATAATGATTTTATTTGTATATTATTTTAGAATAAAGTTTTCAAAGACATCAATAAGATATTTTAGTAGCAAACTCTTGAGATAATTTTATAAAAAAATAAAAAATAAAAATTATATATTCTCATAGCAACTTTTGAATTTATTTATTTAGAGATAATTTATTTTAGTTAGAATTTTATAAAAAAATTATTAAATAAAAAAAATCAGATAACAAAACAATCTGTCTGTACATTAAATATATTTTTTTCCTTTTACTGGTTTAAAAGATATTATTCACCGCTGTGAAGGCAAATAATAATACAGCCAATTTGTTCACCGGTACAGCCATGCGTAGCACACTCAAAATTGAAAATGCTCTTGCAGTGGATGTGAACATAATCATAATCAGAATTTATAATTTTAATGGATTGCCTTGCAGGAGATGTTCTTTTAAATTCTTTTGCTATTTATTAAACGTAATACATGGTCTCTTTCGATTCTGAAAATTAAAAAAATTAAAAATAATAATAAATAATAGCAGTAAAACTTTAACATTGGGATGTCTTTTCAATTGATTTGCAGAGATCTGCACGCACGCTTTAATGCAGATCGATTACGATAATCCTGCCACTTCTCTCTTCTTTTGACCCATCATCCGATATCCTATTTCTGGTGTGCGAATCGAAACTTAGTTTTGCACAGCAGTACGCGGTGCCACTGTCAATTTTACAGCACTCGGGAAAGAAAGATGCCATCTACAATGGAAGATGTCCAGACCCAGGAGGTGAATGCTGTTGAAAAGCTGCTGTCCAATGGAACAAATCATCTTCAAGTGCAGGATAAATATATCCTGCCTCCCAGTGAACGCCCCCAGCTGTCTGAGGTGTCTTACTCTGAGAGCATTCCGGTGGTGGATCTCCAGGATCTGGATGGCCCTAACAGAACAAGGGTAGTTGAAGAAATCCGCCTTGCGTGCGAGGAAGATGGCTTTTTCCAGGTACATGATACTTGGATCCCCCTTCTCTTGCCAGTGCTTTCCTTTTAATATTTCTGGATTATCCTCCAATCGCACCAAAAGGGTCCTATGTTACAAATTAAGCTTGTCATGGATATTCTAGGATATTTCTTATCAGTTTTCTCATTCGTTGGGTTTTTGAGGCTATCACTTTCAGAGTTGCAGGATTATTTAATCTGTAATTTTAATGTCAGTCCATTAATGATGATGTGTTAATGAGTTCTGTTAAGAGCCGTAGTGACTGGTTCAAGTTTCATATCCGAGGGTATGTACTATTTTTTTTATGGCCACATATCTTGTGGTTGATCTAAGTGAGCGCAGATAGTGAACCATGGCGTGCCAGAAGCAACCATGAAAAGCATGCTGGAAATTGCCAAAGAATTCTTCGAAATGCCCGTGGAAGACAGAGCATGCCTCTACTCAGAGAACCCTAATCAGCGGGTTAGGCTTGCTACAAGCTTCAATGTTCGCAAAGAAAAAGTCCTTAACTGGAGGGATTATCTGCTGCACCCATGTCATCCTCTGGAGGAAGTCATCAGCTTTTGGCCTGAAAAACCTGCAGCCTACAGGTATTCAATCAATTATACACTGTTAGTCTTCGTAATAGCTGTTGAACTGCTGAAAAGATTGAAAAGGCTAGAGATTGAACTAAAATCTGTCCCAAGATTGGGGAAACCAGCACCTTGTCAATATTTTAGGTCTTTTACTTTCTTTTTGGGCTTAAAATGATGGGAATCGGAACAGGTGATTTTTTTTATGAAATTGCAAATATTAGCATGGGACCTATGTTACAGTAGGATAGTCGGCCAACGATTTAGCCCTTTTCTCTTTTCCGTTCAGCTTAAAATGACTGGAAGCCAAAAGGGTGGGGTGATTTAGTGTGCATTTGCAGCCAAATGGGCTGGGTGATTTAAGATCAGGTGGGGTGATTTAATGTGGAGTGGCAATAGGATAATGCATGGGGTTTATCCAATTTTTTTCAATAGAAATTGAAAATATTAATATGGTATATAGGAGGACATATGTTTAAATCCAGAAGGACAGAGTATGTTTAAATTCAGAGGAACAGGGTATATGCTAAATCAGAGGAACAGAGTATATACTATGTACACTTAGTTAAAGGGTTGGTTTATCCAATTATTGAAAATATTAATATGGTATATAGGAGGACATGTGCTTAAATCCAGAAGGACAGAGTATGTTTAAATTCAAAGGAACAGGGTATATACTAAATCAGAGGAACAGAGTATATACAATGTACACTTAGTTAAAGGGTTGGATCTAGTGGTTTCTTGTACCATAAACAGCAGATTTCATACATCAAAAGAACACTTCAGCAGATTTCATACATCAAAACAACACCTAGTTAAAGGGTTGGATCTAGTGGTTTCTTGTACCATAAACAGCAGATTTCATACATCAAAACAACACAACAGATCTCATACCCCCAAAGTCTGACTTGACCATGGCAGATTAATATTATTATGATATGGTAGGTGATTTTGAGATTGCTGAATTTTTCAGTATCAGTACCATCATAGTCTGTGATTTTGAGTGGATTTAATGATAAAATTCAGAAAATTCGGCAAAGATTGAGGTACCAGATTCGATAGAGGGTAAATAAAAGAAGTCCAAATTCTGGAGGAACGATATTGCAACAGCAGCAAGTACTTATCTTGCATATGTTTTTGTTACAGAGAGATCGCAGGCAACTACGCTGTGGAGATGAGAGCTCTGATTTTAAGGCTGCTGGCTGCCATTTCTGAAGCTCTAGGGCTCGATTCCAGTTACTTGGATAGAATCTTCGGAAAACACACCCAACTCATGGATATAATGTACTATCCTCCATGCCCGAACCCGGATATTACTCTTGGCACACCACGCCATTCAGATGCACGTGGCATCACTGTTTTAATGCAAGGGGAGGTCAGTGGTCTGCAAGTACTTAGAAATGGAAAGTGGGTTGCTGTAGAACCCATACCCAACGCTCTCGTTGTTAATATGGGAGATCAACTGCAGGTATTTAACAAGAGCCAAGATCTGATAAAATATTTTTTTTTTCTTCCTAAAATTTTAACAATGTTGTTATTAATGCTAATAATTTGTCAGGTTGTGAGCAATGGGAGATTCAGAAGTGTTGAACATCGAGCAGTAACGAATGCATCTACTGCGCGTATATCAATTCCTACGTTTTATGGGCCTTCAGAGGATGCCTTCATTGCCCCTGCAGACCCCCTGGTTGATGAACAGCATCCGGCTCTGTACAAAGGATATAAGTTTGGAGAATTCATGAGAATTTTCTGGAGCCAGGAATTAAAGAATAAGTCGGTGTTGGATCATTTCAAGATCGAATATCCAGAGAATAAAAGTGAATGAAATTTGTCGTTGAATTAATTTCAACGAGCCTTCATCAACATTATCACTATTACTGGACCGTCCAATGACCCGGTTGACCTCTGCCCTTCACCTTCAGACACTTGTATTATAACTCTGCCCTTCACCTTTGGACACTTGTATTAGAATCAGTTGAGAGGCACCCAAATAAAAGAGAATGTGAGGATGAATAAAAGTATTATATATTTTCAATTTCTGAACATAGGCACCCAAAAAGAAAGTATTATATATTTTCAATTTCTGAACATAGGCACCCAAAAAGAGAATGTAAGGATGAATAAAAGTATTGCATAGTTTTAATTTCTAGACATATTTATGTGTATTTATGTTATATTATTTGTGCCTGTTTAGTAATTTTTTTTCCATATATGTAATGTGAAGAAATTTTCTAATGACAAATTTGTATTTTAAAATTTTTCCAGTTATATTTTCAATTATCTAATGTTTCAAAATTTTGTATTTTAAAAATTTTATTATATAATGTTTCCAATTATCTAAACACTGGTTATTTTTATCTTTTAGATTTTATATTAAAAAATTGGTTAAAAAAATAATTTTTTTCCAACTAAAAATACTTTGAATTTCAAAGACACTGTTATTTTTTTAAATGAATGGTGATTTCGTCCTCTGTAAAAAAATTTGGTTTGATGTACCTAATTTTTATTTTATTATTTTGAATTTTCTAATTTTTATTTTAATATTTTGAATTTTCTATATATTTTTATATTTTAAATTAAAAAGTTGAATATCATATAATTTTGATAAAATAAATTTAGAATTAGTATATTTTTTTATTTTGAATTTTGAATTATCAGTTAGGTTGTGTAGTTTGTAGTTTTTTTTAAAGAGTAATAATAACTCAGTTTGTATTACGTAATAGCTGCTTATATTAATTGATAACAGCAGTTTTAAATAGTAATAATGACTGAGTTTGTATTAGGTAATAGCTGCTTATAGTAATTGATAGCAGCAGTTGATAGACCATAGTCTAAAAAAAATTCTGTAGGATTATGAAATTGAAAAATTAAATTATAATAAGATTATGAAATTGAAAAATTAAATTATAATAAATTCTTATTGGATTGAACAAACATAAACTTTCCACATTAATAAATTCAAACTTACTATTAAAAATTAATTTAACTATTCACTTTGGAAAAAATAACTTTTCACTTTCAATAAACTTGAAATTCTGAACTATCATTTTAAAAAAACAACATTAAAATTTAACTATTCACTTTTAAAAAATAACTCTTTACCTTCCATAAACTTGAGATTCTGAACTATCATAAAGAAAAATTTAAAATTTGAATTCAGAATATCCTTGTGATTAAAAACCTAATATTATTTACCAATTATAAAGAACCATAAACTTTTTTGTATTTTTAACTCATGATCTATCATTAAAAACCATCTGCTCATAAATGCGCTTAGGCCGAAAATGTCTACAATAAAATTAAAGATTAAAATAGTTACATAATAGCTTAGGCCGAAAATGTCTACAATAAAATTAAAGATTAAAATAGTTACATAATCTTGAAAATAACCTAAGTCCATTTATGAGTCTATGGACTGGAAAATAAGCTTGGCCTTCTTTTACTGAAATTTTGTTCAGTTGAAATTTTGCAAAAATTTATTTTTTTAACGCATGTTGTATTTATTTAAGAAATGCATGAGCGAAAAATCTATATCGTCATAAAATTCATGGATTTTATAATTTCGGATTTAATCTGAAACTCGATCTCGCCTTTTCGTACTTGTCAGAAGAATCATTAATGGTATTAAGAATACCGTGTTATTAAAAAAAAATCAACCCTTTTGAGCATAAAACCTGCTAATATCAGAAAGCTGCAGATTTTTATGAAGTTTTTTCCTCGACCATTGTTGATATATTGATATCAAAATGATGATTTATTGATATGAGAATGAATTATTTTGGCTTAATTTAACTAGATTGTTTTTTGTTTTGAAAAATATGGAAATTTCAGTAAGATTTTAAGAAAATTTTGTAGAGATTTTTGTAAATTCACGTTATAACTATCAAATTTTAATATTTTGGGTGCCGTAGAGATTTTTGATGGTGCTGAGTCTATTTTCACCATCAAAATCATGATTCAAACACTGTTACTGTAACATTTCTTAAAAATTTTTTGGCTCGGGCCAATTTTAACAATCCTAACAATTCCTCCATCTCGTTAGACGACTCCAATTATTTCTATGAATGCTGATCTCAACTAATCAGATTTATATGAACGAAGAACATTTATGACCGGCTCACAACCAGTTTTATCCCTTATCACGTTTAGAATTGACTAGATTTAATAGTTTATTTAAATTTGAGTAGGTTTATCCCCTATCACATTTAGATTTAATAGTTTTAGGTTTGACTAGATTTAATAGTTAATTTAAATTTGAGTAGGTTTATCCCTGATCATATTTAGATTTAATTAGATTGAGTAGTTTTTAAATTTAGATTTTATTAGATTTAATAATTTTTATTAGATTGAGTAGTTTTTAAATTTAGATTTTATTAGATTTAATAATTTTTATTTTTAAATTAGAATAGGTTTAATTTTTATTTTTAAATTTGAGTAGATTTAATAATTAAAAGTATTTGATATTTGGTAAAAATAAAAATAAAAAAAATGCCCAATTATCTCAGAATCTACCCAAAGCTACCATCGTTCTGAAACAGAAGTTCAGCCACCATCAAATTACTTTGCATTTTTTTGTGAAATTCAAAGTGCCCAATCATCTCAGAAACTGCCCAACGGAAACTCTTGAATCTATGAAGAGTGAATGTTCTCGTTAGCTTATCTCTGTAGCTAATGTAGTCTTCTTCTTTTTTCAAAGTAAGAGACCTCCAGTTATGGTTGTTTTAGGAAGCCAAAACTTTAGATTCTTGTTTGATTATCTTGATTTTAATTGCAGATTTTGCATATCTAATAGACATAAAACGAAGTTAAGCTAAATGTGAACGACTGTTGTGATACCAATTACATACATAAAATCTGTGATCCAAAGCTCAAACCTCTTGAACGCCAGTTTTATTCACGAACTTTAAACATTCAATACTCAGAACTCTTACTTTAACTCTAAATCTTTAATTTTGACAATTCTTATCAAGGAAAAATATACCACTCAGGGGTAGAGTTCAGGGCTAAGATAGAGCAGAGGTTAGATACCTCATGACCTGCGTTGGGATTCATGGCTTTAATGGTGTTAATGCTTTCCTCCTGGTTTTTGGTGTCTCTTCTTCATACAGAGCAGATGTGTGCTAGACCACTCAGGGGCAAAGCTAACACAAACCAGAGGTTGGATAGACCACTGGTAGGGTAACACAAACCAGAGGTTGGATAGATCACGACCGTATCCCGTAACACACAGAGCTTAGGGCTAACGAGCAGGTTAACTTGCTTGTCTCCCCCTCTTTTCCTTCGAGAGGTATAACGTTCCTTGCATTCGTTCTTCTGTTCTTCGAGACAGTGACTCATCGTGAAATTGCTTGTATGGATAAATTTTGTTGAGTTGGAAAAGGGTTGTGGTCATTAGTGGCCTGCAATTGTTTGTCTGTGACTCGTTTTTGCTGAAGTTGTGATATAATGGTGATTATGGGCTTTCCACCCAGGTTTGTGGCTTAGTTTGGGTGGCATGTTTTCTTTGTGAAACCCATTTGGTCTGTATTATGGATACATTTGGTTAAATTGGAGGGAAGAAAAACTAATGGTGATAATGGGATTTCCACCAAGGTTTGTGGATTAGTTTGGGTTGCATGGTTTCTTTGTGAAACCCATTTGGCTTTATTGGATACATTTGGTTAAATTGGAAGGGTATATTTATTAGTTTTTTTTTTTTTTAAATTAGAATGTCTTAACCATGAGTTAAAAAAGATGGCATAAATGTGTGGTTTGGTTTCTAAATTTAAAACAAGTTGGGTATTTTTGGTTTATTTCTTGAAAATGTTTAGTTGTCATTTGAATTTTTGAATGTTTTCCCACTTTATGCCTTTTTCTTTTCATGCTTTTCTTGTTTATATGTGTCCTTGCATAGGTTTTGTCTATAGTAAATCTTTCAATCTTATCCCAAGTTGTCCTTAAGGGGCGATGTTAGGATATTCCGACACATAGGAAATAGTTAAGTATAACTTGGTCTAACGTAGAGTTAGGTAAAGTGTGTTTCCTTACTATGTACATTTGTAACTTATAATCTAACAGTCATGATATGTAGTGATCCGATGGTTCATTCTCTCTTCGGTATTGCTGATGTTTGATCCGTGGCTTAACACACGATTGGTCCATGATCTCTATTTAAAGAGCATGGAGGATCATTTGTCTGATAACCGTTTATGAGAGAAGCTTATGTAAATTTTCTTTCTCTATATTAATAAATTGTCTGAAGTAGCCGCGTTGGCTCAGGTCGTGGATTGTTTCCATCTTTGAGGGTTTTAACCACGTCAAATACTGATGTACTGATCTGCGAGCCTAGTTCGGCAGGTGTGCCACCTTTGGCCTGCGAGCCTGATTCTGCATATGTGCCACCTCTCTCTATCTCTTCTATTTTTGAAAACATTCCTTCTAGTTCGGATGATGACAGTGAGGATGAAAATCCTCCTCCACCTCCTCAAGATCTTCCTTCGGCTCCAAACCTTCCAAGATGGGTCCACTCTACTTGGGATGCAGCAGGTTCTCTTGCAGGTGACCCTGCAGATCAATGTTGTACACGTTCTCAATTCGAAAGAGCCTCTTCCTTATTGGCTCAAGTTCCAGAAAATCCTGATCTAGACACTTTTGAAGAAGCCTCAAGTCATCCAGATTGGGATGCAGCTATGAATGGAGAATATCGTTCCTTATTGGCAAACGATACTTGGGATCTTGTTCCTCTTCCAAAGGAAAGAAAACTTGTCAAATGCAAATAGGTTTACATAACAAAGTTTGGACCAGATGGAAAAGTGGATAAGCATAAAGTTCGTCTCGTTGCTAAAGGATTTTCACAAGCTGAAGGCATTGACTATACTGAAACCTTCTCCCCTGTTGCCAAAAATGAATTCTATCTGCCTTGTTCTTTCCCTTGCTGCCTCATTTAAATGGGAAGTCGATCAAATGGATGTTAAATCTGCCTTCTTACATGGGGATTTGCATGAAGAAATCTACATGGAACAACCCCCTGGCTTTATCCAAAATGACTCTAGCCTTGTTTGTCGCCTTAAGAAGTCTCTTTATGGTCTCAAACAAGCCCCTCAGGCTTGGTATGCCAAAATGGATAGCTTTCTCTTAAATAATGGCTTTTCTAGATGTCATTCCGCAACATTGTCTACACCAAGAAATTGGGTAAGTCCTTAATCAACCTTGTTATTTATGTTGACGATATTATCCTTACTGGTAGTGATCCCAACCATATAAACCATATAAACCATGTGAAGTCTAGCCTCAAAAAGAAGTTTGAAATGACAGACTTAGGACACTTGCATTATTTCCTTGGTCTTCAAGTCTTGGAATCCAAAGAAGGTAATACCCTTTCTCAGTCCAATTATGCATGTGATCTTCTATGCCACTTTCACATGGAAGACTATAAGCCAGCCCTTTCTCTCTTTCAGTCTGGAGTCAAGCTTTCAATCATTTGTACTTCCCCTGAAGTTGATGCTACCTTATACCGTCAACTTGTTTGTAAACTTTTGTATCTAACCCATACCCGTCCTGACCTTTCCTTTATCGTTGGTCTTGTTGCTTGGTTTATGCACAAACCTCATGAAAGTCACTGGAAAGAAGCTAAAAGAATACTTCGATATATTCGAGGTATAGTTCACTTCGGGATTCATTACAGTGCAGGAACATCTCCATTGTTGATTGGTTTCATTGATTCTGATTGGGTTGGTGACCCCGATGATCGAAAGTCTACTGCAGGTTATGTATTCACTCTTGGTTCAGGACCTATTGCATGGTTTTGTAAGAAACAAAGTGCCATCTCTCTTTCTTTGGCAGAAGCAGAGTATCTTGGTGCAGTTGATGCCAGCAAGGAAGCCCTGTGGCTTCGTCATATCTTGACTGAATTTGGTCTTCATCAGTAGCATCCAACTACACTTTGGTGTGATAATTAGAGTGCCATTCAGCTATTCAAAGATCCAGTTCAGCATCAGTGCATGAAACACATTGAGCTACACATAGTGTTGAGATTCAACAAGATGATGAGCTTAGTGAAAAGAGTCGCCTTCACTAAGTGGGCTCGCAGGTTATTTTTGGCGCAAAGTCTATTTTTAGACTATGTCTATTTTTAGACATGTCGATCATATTCTATGAGTTGCAGGATGCTATTTGTGGATGGTTGGTCAAGTTGGAAAAATAGATGGACTTCTAATTTTAGACATATTGGGTGGAGTCTATTTTTAGACTGTCAATCTAAAAATAGATATGTCGAATATTATTAGCTCTTGATAATATTTGGACTCTAAACATTAACTTATTCTCTTGGAGCACTTCAGTTAAGTGCACAGATGTGGCACAGCAGCTGACAGAAAGAATTATGCTAATCCTGAGGGTTTACTGGAGCTATTGCATGGAGGACTCGGTTAGAACTCAAGTGGCAGAGTTATGACACAGTTGGAAGAAGTAGTTATGGAGTTGTGTTCAGTTTAACTTAGTTAGACTCAGTTGAGCTAGTTGTATCTAATCTAACTGATTGATACACTAGTGAGAGTGGAGTGAATTAATTAGTTAATTAATTCACAAATAATAACTCATTAATCAACTGAAGAATACATCAGTTAACTATAGTGCATGGCAATTTCAGTGGAAACCAGTGGAGAGGTAGGTGAAAGAGCAAGTGTGACTATCAGTTGTGACTATAGTGATGCATTGATTGCATCCAACACTTAGTGGAGATGCCAATGAGGATTGCGTGAGCAAGGCTGGGGTAATTCAAATTCATTCAGAGCCATTCTTCAGCAGGGATTGCGCAGTAGAGGCAGGGTAGCAGGTGGCAAAGATCGGTGCATGGATTTGCAAGATCGGGCCTGATTAGTGTGTAGCGATTGTATTGTACTGAGAGCTTGATATGATAAACTTTGTATGAGGATTGTTACATGATCTCTATGACATATATTATATACAGATAGTTGGGGTTTTCAGCTTTAGGCTTTCCCGTTAAACAACTGTGTTAATGTGTGTGAATTTTTATTGTTTCATGTGTGCATTGCAATCTTGATTTAATTTCCGCAAATGATCAATGATGGAATAGATTCTGTATTTTGCATGAAGTTAAAATAGTGTGAGATCAGGAGAATCTTGGACATATAACACATAAGTTATATAATTTCTACATGGTATCAGAGCAGTTGATCATTGGAGGAGATTGCAATTATTGAAGTGGTTGAGTTTTGTGCTGGTGGAATTCGAATTTGCTGCAGTGTTTTCTTGGTGTCGAAGTTGAGCATTCATTGAAATGTCTTTCAACGGATTGCGATTGGAGTATGCTCTTGATGGCAGCTTGAATTACATAGCATGGAAGGACAGGATGGAGGCGGTGCTGGAGGATAATGGGTTGAAGGACTTCATCGATAGCGATGTTCCTAAGCTGGGATCTAGCGATGTTGTCGCGCTTGACACATGGCAAAAGAAGGTAGCAAAGTGTCGAAGGATTCTGTTGGAAGTTGTGAAGGACCACATTGTGTCCAACCTTCACGGTAAAGCCACTCTATTCTTAATGTGGAAGGCTTTGATAGACTTGTTCCAAAGCAGAAGTGACCAGAGGAAGTTGGTGCTTAAAGACAAGCTCAGAAAAATAAAAATGGAGAAAGGCGACAGTATACCAAAATACCTCACGAAGTTTTTCCACTTCAAGGATGAGCTGGGAAGTGTGGGGGTTATTGTTGACGAAGAAGACTTGGTGAGCTTGGCTCTCCTTGGGCTTCCGAAGAGTTGGCATAGTTACGAAGACTCTGTCAACGGATGGGAGAAATTGCCAGGATGGGAGCGACTTTGGTCGGATCTTGTGCAGGAGGAGATAAGGCGGGGTACTAGGGATGGATCTTCATCGAAGAATGAAGATGAAGAAAATTGCGCTTTCGCTACCAAAGCTCGGAAAGGAAAATGGAAGAAATCTTCCAAATCCGAAGCTAAAGCCAAGAAGTAGGACTTGTCCAAGGTGAAGTGTTTTCACTGTCACCAGTAGGGGCATTTCACCACTAATTGTCCACAGAAGAAGAAAAATAAGAGCGTCGTTGGTTCTGCAGCAGGAGAGACCTTAGCCTCGCAATTTGAGCTCAACTTTTCTTTGATCGCATGCTTGGTTTCAAGTGTGATGGGATCGATGTGGTTTCTTAACAGTGGTGCGTCTTTCCATATGACCGGAGACAAAGATTTGTTTAGTGATCTGCAAGAGAAGGATCTTGGAGTGCACATCGAGATGGGCGATGATGGTAGATACAGTGCAACTGGTATTGGGACCATTTCCTTTGACAGGGAGTTCTGTAAATCTTTCATCTTAAAGGATGTCATGCATGTTCCAGGATTGAAGAAGAATATGATCTCTGTGGCGATGTTGGAAGACAAGGGTTATGATGTTGTTTTCAATGATGGAAAAGCTTTCCTCCGACATAAAACAACTGGTCAAACCAGGAGGATAGGGATTCGAGTTAAGAATCTTTATCAATTGCAGGTAGATGGCAGCGCTGTAATGGCATGCAAAGCAGAAGGAGTGGTGAGCCGAGATGAGGGTGAATTGTGGCACAGGAGATTGGGCCATCTTCACCATGGCGCTTTGAAAATTTTGCAGTAGATTTCTACAGGGCTTCCCAAAGGGACACTTGTGCAGTCAGATCAGTGCAAGGGATGTACTTTGGGAAAATTTGTGAAGACCACTTTTCATGAGAAGGACAGTCGCGCCTCGACGATCCTTGAGAGAATTCACACAGACATGTGTGGACCTTTCTCGATTGCTTCAACAGCAAAGCACAAGTATTATGTGATATTTGTTGATGACTTTTCTCGTAAGTGCTGGATCTTCTTCATGCAGAAGAAGAGCGAGACATACTCAAAGTTCTGTGAGTTCAAGGCGCTGGTTGAGAAAGAGTCGAGGAAGCAAGTGAAAGCTCTAAGGAGCGATAATGGTGGTGAATACATCTCTGGCGAATTCAAAGACTTCTGTAGCAAAGAAGGAATTCGAAGAGAACTCATAGCGCCTCATAACCCACAGCAGAATGGGGTCGCGGAGAGAAAGAACAGAACGATCGTGGGTGCTGCATGGGCGATGTTGCATGATCAGGGCCTTCCCATGCACTTGTGGGCCAAGGCATGCAACACTGCGGTTTATCTACAAAACCGTTGTCCTCATAGAGTACTTGGCATGAGTACACCCGAAGAGGCGTTTTCTGGTAAGAAGCCTAATATTTCTCGTTTGAAGATTTTATGCTTACCTGTTTACATTCATGTGATGAAGGATGCCAGGAAGAAGCTAGAGTAGACCGCAGAGGTTGGGATATTTGTGGGGTACACAGAAACACCCCACAATTATCGTGTGTATTTTCCAGACAATCTGATGACTGTTGTGCGATGGGATCTCAAATTTCATGAGGAGAAAGCTATGAAGTTGTCGCTTGAGAGGGCGCTACAATTGCTTGCAAAAGAGGAGCTATTTGTTCCTAAAGATGAGCTTCAAGATGTGGATCAACCACAAGAGGAGGTTCATGGAGTGGAAGAAACCACTCATGCAGCGCCAAACATCAGAGGGCAGAAGCGCACTACAGAAGCTGAGCGACTGAATCTTGATGCAGTGCAGAATGTAGGAGTTCCTACATCACAACGCAGACAGAGACAGTCACCTGACCGATTTACTGGATACATGGCTCGATGAGCAAGTGTATCAGAGCTATCCTCTTTCGAGGAAGTCAGGAGGATCCCACATGGGTAGATGCCATGTAGAAGAGTATGATTCGATTGTCGAAATGTGGCATGGGAGATTGCCCCAAGGCCGGAAGGGAAATCATGGTAGGTTCGAGATGGATCTACAAAGTGAAGCAAGTCGTCGACGGTAGCGTCGAGGAAGCAGGCAAGACTTGCTGCCTCGGGGCTTCGCATCGAGGGGATTGACTATGAAGAAACCTTGCACCGTCGTAAGGTATTCATCTACATTCCATAACGACCATCCTCGCTCTCTCGCCGTATGGGTTGGCACATTCATCAGATGGATGTGAAGACTGCGTTCCTCAATGGGGTGATTGAGGAAGAGGTGTACATAGAGCAGCCTGAAGGTTTCAAGATCTTCAGCAGTGATTCGCATGTGTGCAGACTCAAAAGAGCGTTGTATGGGTTGAAATAAGCACCTCGTGCTTGGTACACATAGATAGACAGTTATTTCACCAGACTTGGATTCTCCAAGAGTGAGGTGGATCCAAACCTATACCAGATTGTGGTGGAGGGTAAGTTGTTGATCATTGTACTTTATGTAGATGATTTGATTTTGATAGGTGATGAACTGTTGATACACTCATGCAAGGCTAATCTTGAAAAGGAGTTTGAGATGAAGAACTTGGGCCTCCTTCATTATTTCCTGGGATTGAAAATTTGGCAGCACAATGATGTACTGTTTTTTTCTCAAGGCAAGTATGCCTGGGAGATACTGGAGAAGTTCAACATGCATGGCTGCAAGCCTGTTGATACTCCTCTTCCTGGTGGATGGAGGAAACACAATGCTACATCTAAGCAGAGGTTCTATTCGCCACTATTTATCGACACAGCTAGTTGGTTCGCTCTGCGATTTAGTCAATACAGGACCGGACATATGCTATGCTGTGAACCAACTTTCACAAGCAATGGTGAAGCCTACCAAGCTCTTTTGGAAGGCAGGCAAGCATGTCCTGAGGTATCTCAGGGGCACATCTAGATATGGATTGTGGTACAGACAGTCGGATGAGGTGACGCTGCATGGCTTCACGGATGCGAATTGGGCAGGAAGCCCAATGGAAAAAAGAGCACATTTGGAGGGATTTTCAGTATCGGATCTACAGTAGTTTCTTGGTATAGCAGGAAACAAAGATCTGTGGCACTCAGTTCAGCAGAGGCTGAGTACATGGCAGCAAGTTTGGCTGCATGAGAGGCTATATGGATGAGGAAGATCCTGGTCGGTTTGTTCGGTTCACATTTAGATCCCACGGTGATATATTGTGATAATTAGAGTTGCATTAAACTCTCGGTTAATCCATTATTTGATGATAGATCTAAACATATTGACATCTAGTACCATCATATCAGAGATTGTGTGCAGTGGAAGATCATGTTGTTTTCTTACATTCCTATGGAGGATCAGGATGCAGATATTGTGACGAAGACGCTCACCAGGAGCAAATTTGAATACCATAGAGACAGGATCATGGTAGCAGATAATCCCTATCTTGTTGAGAGGGAGTGTTGAGATTCAACAAGATGATGAGCTTAGTGAAAAGAGTCGCCTTTCGAAGATATGCCTGGTGCTATTTTTGGCGCAAATTCTATTTTTAGACATGTCAATCATATTCTATGAGTTGTAGGATGCTATTTGTGGATGGTTGGTCAAGTTGGAAAAATATATGGACTTGTATTTTTAGACATATTGGGTGGAATCTATTTTTAGATTGCCATTCTAAAAATAGATATGTCGAATATTAGTAGCTCTTAATAATATTTGGACTATAAACATTAACTTATTCTCTTGGAGCACTTCAGTTAAGTGCACAGATGTGGCACAGGAGCTGACAGAAGGAGTTACACTATTCCTGAGGGTTAAGTGGAGCTATTGCATGGAGACTTCAGTTAGAACTCATGTGACAGAGTTTGGTGGAGTTGTAGAAGTAGTTGGTGGAGTTGTGTTCAGTTTAACTCAGTTAGACATAGTTGAGCTAGTTGTATCTAGTCTAACTAATTGATACACTAGTGAGAGTGGTGTGAATTAATTAGTTAATTAATTCACTAAATAATAATTCATTAATCAACTGAACAATGGTACCGCTAACTATAGTATGAAGTGCCTAATGGAGACCAAAGAGGTAGGTGAAAGAGTAAGTGTGACTATAGTGATGCATTGATTGCATCCAACACTTAGTGGAGATGCTAATGAGGATTTCATGAGAAAGGCTGGAGTAATTCAAACTCATTCAGAGCCATTCTTTAGCAGGGATTTCACAGTAGAGGCAGGCTAGTAGGTGGCAAATATCAGTGCATGGATTTGCAAGATCGAGCTTGATTAGTGTGTAGCGATTGTATTGTATTGAGAGCCTTATATGATCAACTTTGTATGAGGATTGTTACATGATATCTATGACATATATTATATACAAATATTTGGGGTTTTCAGCTTCAAGCTTTCTCGTTAAACAACTGTGTTAATGTGTGTGAATTTTTATTGTTTCATGTGTGCATTGCAATCTTGATTTAATTTCCGCAAATGATCAATGGTGGAATAGATTATGTATTTTGCATGAAGTTAAAATAGTGTGAGATCAGGAGAATCTTGGACATATAACACATAAGTTATATAATTTCTACACATACACTTCATTAGAAAGCTCATTCATGATCGTGTTCTTGAAGTGCGGTATTGTTCAACCAATGATCAAGTTGTTGATATCTTTACAAAGACTCTCACAGAAGCGAAATTTACCAAACTTTGATCTATGCTTGGAGTTCAGGAAAGTTATCATTAAGGGGGGATAGGCTCTAATGCCTCCTTCCTTCTCCTATTGTGTCACTTTTGTAAATCCTTCAACCCTATCCCAAGTTGTTCTTAAGGGGGGATGTTAGGATATTCTGACACATAGGAAACAATCTCTTATTGTGTCACCTTTTTAAATCCTTCAATCCTATCTCAAGTCATTCTTAAGGGGAGATGTTAGGATATTCTGACACATAGGAAATAGATAAGTATAACTTGGTCTAGCGTAGAGTTAGGTAAAGTGTGTTTCTTTACTATGTACATTTGTAACTTATAATCCGACGGTCACAATATGTAGTGATCTAACGGTTCATTCTCTCCTTGGTATTACCGACACTTGATCCGTGGCTTAACACCCGATTGGTCCATGATCTCTATTTAAAGAGCATGGAGGGTCATTTTTCTGATCACCGTTTATGAGAGAAGCTTATGTAAATTTTCTTTCTTTATATTAATAAATGTCCTTAAGTGGCCGCGTTGGCTCGGGCCGTGGACTGTTTCCCTCTTTGAGGGTTTTAACCACATCAAATACTGGTGTACTTATTTGTGATCTATTTGTGAGCGGTTTCCTTTGGTGTTTTATCTAAGGAACTTACCCTGTATATTCCTACACAGAGGTCCTTTTCTTCGCTATGATGATTTCTTCTTTTAGACTGTGTATATTAATGAGCTTATGTGAGAGTGAGAGATTAATGACAGAGGCTAGCACTGCTTCTCCTCTACATTGATCTTTCTCGCGTGCCTCTCTACTCAGCCTTCTATTTTGTTGTACCTCCTTCACCTTACGCATTGTATTACAGGTTCTTCTTTTATTGAGGTAGCCCTTGGTCTACCTTATCTTCTGCTCATGGTTCCAGTCCTTTTCTCACATTGACTTGCAGACTTTATACCAAGATGAAACAAACCCAATTCTGAGTGTGAAAGCCCTTCCTCTTCGTTGTAGTATCGCCCTTCTTCACACCAAATTTCATATCTCAACCTCGCACTGTAATCTCAGAGCATGACCAAACTGTGGTGCACAAATGAGGCTGCAGTCCCTCCTATTTATAGAGGTTAATCCATTATCCTAGGTTGACATGTCTTGTTGAGGATGATCTGAATTCTTCAAGGATATGTTTCCATCATATTTGATTCGACTTTGTGGAGCATCTTGACAAGGTCTTGAGGCATACATTTACATCAATAATTTGTCTTTACAAGTGTAACAACACTTCAGTATTCATATACATGAATCTACATTATACATTTATGACAAGATGATAAACCCCTAAAGACATCAAGAAGAATTCTTTGACCTATAATAAAAGCTCCTTGCTCATGAAACCCATGATGCAATATTAAAAAATATATTTTCTATATATTTTTCTTCTTCATTACATAAATTCATAATTACAAGTCATTATGAAGACCTAACCTAGTTACACTTTTCAACATTCTCCACATCAAGGAATGAAGAAGGTTAAGCGGGTTTGCAGGAAGAATAATTTTTGCAACCATTGTAACAAAGATGGACATCAAAGAGCCATGTGTTGGGAGCTCCATCCAGAGCAATGTCTCAAGAGGGATAAAATGTCTATACATGAACCAAGCAATTAAGTTTTTCGAAAAGAGAATCAACTCTAGATTCGGATGACCCATTCACTTTGATGAGTGAGAGATGGTTTCACTAGAGATAGTAGATTTTAATGGCCACATTTTGTAAATCATGTGTTGTAATATGATTCTAAAAGTGATGATGTGTTTTCCATCACTTATTGAAGCAACATGATGATCTTTTGGCCCTTTTGTTTATAGCTGGGGTATTGGTTTCCGTTATGATTTTGATGTAAACTTGACCAAAGATTGTGTTATAAACTCTTGGTAAGTGTGGGGTTTGCTTCGGTCATGTTTGGTCTTGTAGAAGAACATGTATTTTGTAAATATTGTACCACAGGTTTGCAGAGGATGCAAGTGTCAGTTCATCACTAATGGCTCCAAAGAAAAAAAGTGAAGAATAAGGAATTGTGGCATGTTATGTCACTTGTTGTGTATACAAGGAAGTACAACAATTTGTAGATTTTATTCATGCTTTTGGAGGACTAAAAGTTCCTTAATGGGGAGGAAAGATCCAGGTGGCTCTAGAGAGGCTCAGGAATCAAAGAGGGCTTTGGAAAAGCTTAAAAATAAAATTTCTTGGATTGTAATGAAACCAAGGTAAGATCGAAGGTCTTGTCGCAAGATTTATAACGACACAAACGACACCTCAATCTGACATGTTATGTGAAAGTTATAGCCAGTCAAAGTTTTTCTCAACTTAACCCATTGGCTAATGTAAGTAGAGCGCCAACTAAATTTGGAGTTTGGCTAAATATGGCAGACCCGCTCAATTTGGAGAAAATTAACGAGGCAAAAAATTGTCACTTCACAGTGATGGATTCTAACAGTCGTAAAGGGCAAAATTGTCGCCTACTTAATCTTTCTGATGACACCAAAAAGTCTGTGGACGTTTTTTGAAAAAAATATTTAAAAAAAAATTAAAAAATAATAATAATAAAAAAGGGTTGTAGGCCACCACGCCCCCCCCCAACCGTTCATTTTATTAACAAATATATTAATATATATATGGCCAACAACCTATTCAAAACCGTCAACCAACATTTAAATAGGGTCGACAAGGATTGAACATGCCCGACCAAAACGGTCGCCCTGCCAACGGGAGGCCCTCCAAATTTATCCAACGGCCCAACTTAAAACAAAACTGCGCCAAGTTTGAGAAGGAATGGATGGGCCATGAGTTTAAACCTGGGCCACCCTCTAACGAACTTCTTTTAATAACCAACATGTCAACTTTAAGCCTTGAAAAATATGCCTATTGATTTATATATATACCCAATTTCGCCATTCGATGGTGATCAACGGAGGAGTGCATACATAATCCAAAGTCACACAGAACCCAGAGCGGGCACAAAAACCGAGGAGTGGAACCATGATGCAAGGGAATATGCAAAGAATCTGAAAGATTCCCTTGGAGCCAAATTTTCATAGTATCAAAATTATGCCAAGTTTATACTTAAATGAATTAGAATTTCACCAAGACTCTGATGGCATGTTCAATTTTGTGATCTGAGTAGTGGTTTTTTCAAAAGCAGATTGTCGAGGACAGAACCATGAAAGTGGAACCTTGACACAAGAATCTACATGGAATCTAAGAGATTCCCTAGAGGCCCGAAAATGACAGTTTCAGAACCCGACAGACTTTATACTCATTTTTCTTAGTTTTTCGCAAGAAAAGCCATGGTGTGATCATATTTGTCACCTGGGCAACCGAATTCCAATCAACCATCAAGAGGGAATCTTTAGGGAATATTTGAGATTCTCAAGGGTCCATATTTGACCGAGTCAGAAGGGGGTCGAGTTTATGGTTTGATTTCACGGTTTTTCTCCAGGAATTAAACTATGTAGGCTATTTCTTCAGCAAATGTTTGCATTTTCAGGCCGTCCCCGAAAGTGGAGGTATAAGATGCATTGTTGACATGTCTTATTTTGATTTTTGCAAAGATGATGATTTGATGTTAAGATCCATGTATGCCACATTGTAAGAGGATATTGGTAGCCCACTTTATGTGAGAGATTGTTATTTTTTCATGTTGAAGGAGAGATTTTATGAGTGAAATTTCTTATAGAAGAGTGTCTCGTGGAGGGACATGTCACTCTATTTAAGGGAGTTATTCCTTGTATTAACAAAGAATACACCATGTAATCATCATCATCTTGTAGCATTTAATTAAGCAGCCTCCCCACTCTTGACACGAGGCCCGGAGACGTAAGCCACACTGGGTGAACTCCGTTATCAACTTATGTGTGTTCTTTGATTTGATGGTTTCCTTTATGTTTCCTCTTCTTTAAAGTATGCACATGTGTTTTTTCATAATATTTCATCTGCAATTATGTTAACATCACAAAAGTAAAAGATATTGGTTAATTCCAGTAGCAGAGAGAATCTGGATCATTACTTTTGGTGTTTTCAATTTCATTTTCATTTGACTTCTTTGAAAAAATTTCCTTTTTTGGCGGCTCTTTCTCTTGATCATCTTTATATTCCAGATCAAAAAGATTTGGTTCAATGCTTACAAAGAGAGATTCCTTTGAGTAGAGGTTTTGTATCTTATCTAAAATCTCTTTACCTAATGTACACTATCCCACTTTGATTTTCTCAGAGTTTAATAAACCTCTCAAGATAGCATCCATTGTGTTTGTATCGTTTTTACTTGACACTTTTGCAGTTGCATTTGTTGATGGGTTTTTTTAGGTTATGTATCCAATGAAAACTGAGTCCCAAATATCATATCTTAGTGTCATCAAATACACCCTCATTCTTATGCTTTGTGATACATAGTTTGTTCCACCAAACAACAGAGCTCAGCCATTCCGATTGTCTTCATCTCGTTTAGTAGGTTTTGTATTTATGACTATGGAGGAGACTTCTTCTAAGGTATTGGAAGCTCTCCTTATTGACCTTTCCATATTTGTTCCTAGGATCTACCTTTCAGCTATTAGGATATGACTAAAAAAACATGCTCTGATACAAATTGTTGAAAATATTGAGAGGGGAGGTGAATCAATATTTATCCAAAATAACAATTTTTAATCGTTAATGCATCACATGATTAATCATAAATCAACCAAATCTATCTAACTTGAAACATATAAACAAAGAAATGCATATTGTTAAACGAACCAAACACATAGTTTAAAACACACAAACTAAGATATGCATATTAACAGAGCAAAAAGAAAGCAATAAAAAACTAGGAAAATATGATTAAACTTGAAATACATTGAAAATAAATGCTTTTCGAACAAAAAAAAAAACATAGCATAAAAATATGATGTACTTACCAATTTCACGACTATATATTTTTATGTTTTGTTGATGATTTCATAAACTTTAATCTCTATATTTTTTTCATAGTTTGTACAACTCTACTTCATAACAAGTTCCACATCTCTTTGTATGATGTTAAATGACTAGTGAGTTTTAAAACTCTTTGCAACATGTAACTTGAAACACAGGAACTAACAAATGCATCTAAGCAAAGCAAAAACATAACACAAAAAATTAACCAGAAAAATATGATAAAACTTGAAACATAAAATAAGATAATGGGAAAAAATTTAATAGATTCAGTCAATAGTTTCAAGTTACTATCACTTTGAATTTGAATAATTTTCCTTAGTTATGTACAAAAAAAAAGGTAAACTTTGTTTCTGACTTAATCACTCTACGTAAAACTCTGTGCATGCCTAAAGTTTGTGTGAAAGAAACGAGATAAAAGGGCAAGTTCCACTGCTCTACACAAGGTGGCCCCAAAAGAAAATATTTATTTTATGATCGTCTTAGGAAAACAACCCAGATATTTAGAGTCATGTGTAATGTTTCTCTAGTTGTATAATTCCATTTTGTGTTACCTAGAGATAAATGAAGCTACTTCGGTGCAGGAAAGACAAATATAAAGCCCAGAGCTGTTTCAGTTGGATATAAATAATAAAATATAAAGTTGATGTAAATAAATTAACAACAACTACTAGATAATTATTTATATTCTTTGAAAATAATAAAATAATGCAATGATGGAAAAAAAAAGTTAATAATTTCAAGTAATAGTTTTAAGTTAATGCCATTTTACATTTGAATAATCATGCACAAACAATTGATGTCATACTATTATTGTTTTTTTGTATATTTTCAACTTGATGGCAACCAAATAGTGAATACCTAATACACTTTTTCTGCCTTTTGACCACACCTTGTTAGAAGACCTTCACACATGCTTCTACTAATTTGATCCAGGGGATAAAAAATATGCACAAAAATGAAAGTGCTGAAAATATCCCAAAACTAGCGCCAAATCATAGATCTCATCATTTTGATTCCAACTATGCTTGAATTTCCTCAATCCGACACTATATGAGGAAGTTATCACATTATGAGGTTTTTGGCAAACAATAAAAAATTCACAGTGTAGGGTTGATTGTGAAAACTGTACACTAACGTGGTGTTGACATCAACAAGTTGACTGGACTATACTGATGACAACTAGGCCAATCTTGTGAGGGAATGTGGTGTGTGATTATTGGGCGTACGATTGATATGCTTGGCCAATCACAAGCCACCACATGGGCAAATTAGAGGGCACCATGTGGCCCTATGAGAGGTTGCATGTGGCCCTAGGAAGTTGAACAATATTTGGTTTATACGTTGAATAAGCCTCCATCGGGCTCAAATACACGACCTCTAACCAGTGAAACGAGCACCCAACCATTGGGCCACTAGTGATCCTTGTTAACTATAGTCTCCCACTTGTATTTTAAGGTTTAGTTGTGTGACAGTTGGGGAGAGGGTCAGGTCACCAGGCACGCCTGACCATCCCAGCCCTGGTTATATGGACCACCACATGATTGATTTTAGTGGAAGAAATGACATTGGGTGTGTTGGTTTCGGCCATGGTTCTTGGCACGTCACAAGACAGTTAGAAAAAAAATCAGGGGTGGGGTGTATCAAACCTTGTCGCACTCAAGGCCCAAGGCCCAAGGCCCGAGGCGCATGCATTATGCGAGAATTAGAGGCATCGAAGGTGGGCAGGGCACATGTTTCATAGTTGCATCCCATGGTTTTCCATGCAGTCATTTGACCAATTTAACCAAAGATAAAAGGGGTGGGGACCAGTGACCTCTATTAAAAAATATATTAAATATAACAAAATATTCACCACTAATTTCAAATCAAACCCCCGACCTATAGGGAGTTAACCAGAGTGCTCAACTAGTCGAGCTAGGTGAAATTTGTTGATTTTTTTTGCAAAGCAAATGGATTTTGTAGAGCAATTTGCAAACTATTTGGAAAAAGGGTCATAACTTGCTCATTTTTCAACCTTTTTAAGCTCAAGAAGAGCCTAAACAGGGTTTTTTGAGCATTCTGGAGGCAATGGAAGTGTTATTTTTGCATATTGAAGCTTATATTTTTATGTATTGAGCATTTGAGCATATAATTAAAAGGACACAATTGGAAGTTGGACCCGGAGACATGGCCTAAGAGGGGTGAACTCCATTATCAATTTTCTTGTGTTTGATGCTACATGTTTGCCCATTTTTAACTGTTAAAATTATACAAAATTTACTTAAGTTTGTTTTCTTTTGCAATCATGATCCATTTCTTAAAAGGCATAAACTAGCTTGCAAATTATTTCATTAAACCTTCACTTCTTATTTTGGACCAGTTTGGTATCACAGCATGGTTTTTGTGAAGGATTGATACAATTTGCAAGGTTTTTGAAACCTTACAAGATATAAAGTGAGAAGAGGATAAGGATCACTTGAAGAAACTAACCCTCAAATTGGCTCATGGAGGCCACAAACTCCACAAGTCATGGCACATGAAGAAGGACAAGGATAAGAGTTGATGTTTGAGGATGAGAGAGCTTTTAGAATTGCTTCCTTTGATATGGTTGAGATGGTGAAAATGTTGTGCAATGAGAAAACAACATGGTTTCAAGAAGAAAGTTCTAATCAACTAAAAGGTAATGGTGGTAATGGGAGCAAGCCTCCACCTCCTCCTCTCCTCCTTCACCTCCATCCTCGTCTCCTTCACATAGACCTACTCCTCCTACATCTCCAAGAGGACATGCTTAGCATCCTTTGCTTAATATTGATGTCAAGTTTTAATTACCAATGTACAATGGAGAAGTGAATGATGAAAAATTGGATAATTGAGTTTGTCAAATTGACGTCTATTACAAGATTCAAAATATTGATGATGATGTCACAAAAATCCATCTTACTTCTCTTCGCTTGGAAGGTGAAACCCTCATCTGGTAGGAGGCCAGAACTCAAGAATATTTGAAGAAAAGTGGTAAAATTTCCTCTTCTTGGAATGATTTTATAACTGCATTAAGAAGGAAATTTTATCCATTAGCTTACATGCAAAAAGAAATTATGGATTGGAAAAATTTTAGACAACCTAAAGGATAGATAGAGTGTCCAAACTTACACAATAATTTAGAAAAAAGAGCATTAATCTTGGGTGTTGATTTGACTTCACAAGATACTATCCTTAAATATATAGATGGATTGCATAATTTTTTGAGACATACTATACTTATGTTTAATCCCACCAATCTAGATGAAGTATGTGTTCAAGCAACTCATTTATAATAAAGAGGCAAGCATTTTCCTCAAGAGTCCAACAAGAAATCCTTTAAATCTGGAGATAAAGGAAAGGGGAAATTTAAAAGCAAAGGTAAGAAGAATGCTATCGTCAAGAAAGAGGGAGAGAAAAATACTTTTAAACATTGTTCAAAAGAAAGCCATGATGAATACCATTGTTGGAAATTACATCCAAAATAGAGAACAAATAAATTCAATAACAAGGGGAAACAAAAGACTGTTGCTACAACTCAACATGATCTAGGATCTGATTTGAGTGATGAAACCAAAATAATAGCCATGGGAATGTTACACTAAAAATTATCACCATGACATTTAGCTGTCTATATGGGTTCATCATTACCTATATTATGCTCCCTTAGAGGTCCAAAACCATAAAGTTCCTAAACCAAGTCTTGGAATTGGAGAAAAGCTCATTAAAACCCTAAAGAGCCTAACTCCGCACTTTTCCTAGTTCTTACCTACGGTACCGCGGTTTCTTGCTCTATAACCTATGGCACATCCTGCACGTTCTGCTTACTAACACTGCGGAAATAACGAGCACGGTTTTCGTACATTTCAAGCTTGTGTAAAAATGAAACCACTCTCAAGCATAGCTTTACTTTGTTTCAAGCTTGTATAAAAATGAAACCTATCTTGAGTCCATTTCGGTTATTATTTTCAAGACTCATTAAACTCATGAAAATCCCGAGATTATTTTGCTATCTTTCATTCTCGTAAAACACAAGAAAATGCTGAGTTATTTCCATCTTTTCCTGCTCGTTAATTAAATTGAAATTCGGGCATATGAGTACACTTTTTATCACTTTTTCGAACTCGTTAAAATTTACAAAAAAGTGAAACCATGCTGAGTATACTTTTATCTCTTTTTCGGGCTCTTGAAAATTACAAAAAAGTGAAACCCTGGAGTTCTCTTTTAAGCCCTTTTTAGACTCTCTAAACATGAAAATATTGTCGAGTACTTGACTATTCGAACTCGTTAAAGGAAATGAACAATCGTCCTTTCAGTATAAGTTTACCCCTTTTCCGGACTGAAATGGACTATTTATGAAAAAGGTATACATTAACTAATCATGGTCAATAGAGTTCTCTCTTGCATTATTTTATCCTTTTTCGGGCTTGAGAGACTAAATTTACGAAAAAGAACACCCACGGAGTTTTCTTAAGTTTTTTCTTCTGACTCCCTAAAACTGAAAGACACCGAGTTTCACCTATACTGGACTCATTAAAACTTAACAGTAAAGGACCTGTAAATTACAAACAGGAACGAACCACTCCTTCTTAGGGTTCAATTTTAATACTAAGTTGGACTCATCCGAAGGATGAACTTACACAACAAGAAAATGTTTTCCTCCTCAATATTTTCAAAAATAAAGAGGTACTTGCCAGAAATGGTGGGGGAAAAGAGAGAAAATGAATCCAGTTGTCACACTTTGTTTGAAAAAGAAGTATACCACTCTTTAACATGACACTTTTGTCACACTCATACCTGGGTTGGGAAAATCCTTTGGCCAACAGTTAATCAAACCATATTGAAAGACTTCAGCTAGTTTCTGGGTATTAGCTTTAGGTCGATTGTCACCAAACCATCTGCAGTGTTGTTATGTGTTCAAAAGATAGTTTAAATAAACCATTCATTGCAAAAATTTGTCTTCATTCGCGTTGACCATCCCTGAGTCAATCCTTGCAAATATTTCTTCAAAACTTGATCTAATGGTTTCATGTCGTGGGTTTTCCTACGACGGGTCACTTTCTATCGACGACAGCTCATCGTATAGAAAGTTGATCTAGAATCCTATCAGTACCTTGGGATTTGCATGCCCTAATGGAATATTTCTCGCCTTCGACGACAGGTTGCATCATTGACCTTCGATTGAATGATTCTGTGAAGTGTTCGACTTTAAATCATTCATTCACACTTCATGGATTGTACTGAGTACTTTGAGAACCATTGTCATTATTGGTGGCTTCTCTCACACTTGTTAACAATTCACATCATTGACTGATAATCAAGTGGTTTCTACCATGTTCGACTTTGACTCAATCAATCACATGGATAGAATCGTACTAGTTCGAGAAGCGGAAATCAAGACCCTGGATCTAGTTTCCACCATCCAGGCTGCGAGGAGTTTTATTATTCATGATACAGTAGACTACTTATGACAGATGGCTGCGTCCATGCTGTGTCTACTATTGATGTAATTCTAAAATCATTTATGTATCAGAACATGTAGTTAGTTTTAATCTGAGTATGAGAATTCCTACCTCAGCGATGATATACATATATATGTTTGCATTGAAGGTTTTTACAGGTTTCTATCGGTATGTCCGCAACCCAATCCTCGGAATGATAAAGCACTTCACTCTTCAGAACTACTTCAGACTTCACACTTTAGGGGGCAATCTGTTACACTAAAATATGTCACCATAACATTTAGCTGTCTATATGGGTTCATCATTACCTACATTATGCTCCCTTAGGGTCCAAAACCATAAAGTTCCTAAACCAAGTATTGGAATTAGAGAAAAGCTCATTAAAACCCTAAAAAGCCTAACTCTGCACTTTTCCTAGTTCTTACCTGCGGTACCACAGTTTCTTGCTCTATAACCTGCAGCACATCCCGCACGTTCTGCTTACTAAAGCTGCGTACCCCTGCCAAAGGTAAAATAAAAGAAAAAGTAAGTTCTAGAAGCCCAGCTAGTCGAATATTCTCCCAGCTGGAGGCTTCTAGAAGCGTAATTAGGTCGAGCTTCGCACCTTCATTCATGAACCTCTATCCCTTCATTAATGGATATTATCCATTGGTATTTAGAGCTAAAATCCCTTTATGAGAGGAATTTATCCCCCTCTTTATGGAACTTAAACCTCCTTCATTATCCTATAAATTGAACTCATGTTTCAGTCTCAAGGGTAGATTATAGATGGTACTTCTTAACATATAGAAGAGAATTACTGAAGAAATCATACTCTCTATACTTGGCATCATTGGTATGAGAACGATTACATACTCATATCTATAGTTTTATGCTAGTTCAGAGAGGAGAAGGCTTGTCAACCCAATGGAAAACGGTTGTTCAGGATCCTGGAAGAACCTATATGACATCAAGGCGACAAGGTTGTAAGGTTAATTCTTATCATACAAGTTAATACAAATGGATTCTATTTTCTCATTAAGTTGTTCATGTATCTATTTGAGTAATTTAATTCTTGGATTCCTTGATCACTGAGATAGATTAGTGTTTCTGGATTATTATATCTTGCAGGTGCTTTTAATCATTTTTCCTGTCTTTGAATGCAGGTCTTACATGCTAAATTGACCTCTTATGGAGCGACTGGATTGAAGATTTCAGCAAGCGTTGGACTTTAGGTAGGAGCATCTCCTCTTACTTAGTTAATTAATAATTTTGAATCGCAATAGTCTAGAGAAAATGGTTTGCATTTGGTTGTTTGTTTCTAGATATCCTTAGGATACTAGGGAGATCGTTCTTGTCCGCAAGAAGGATTTTATCCGCATAACAGGGAATGAAAGGTATAACTTCTAATGCAAGTACTAGTTCTTCTAGAAATCCTATTGAATCTCAAAAGGATAAAGAAAGAAGTGAGATTTTTCATATCAAGGTCATTACAAAACATACAAAGGTTGATACATTATTTGATAATGGATCTCAAGTCAATCTTATCTCTGAAGAAATTGTCAAGAAACTTAATTTATAGACTACACATCATTCAAAACATTAACCTTTGGGTTGGGTATGTGATGATGCCAAATTTCAAGTGACAAGAAAATGTAAACACAAATTTTCCATCACTGTTAATTTTATAGATGAGGTAGAGTTGATGTTGTACCACTTGATATGTGTGTGATTGTCTTAGGGGGTCCATATTTATATGACGAAAAAGCCATATTCTATCGTCATGAGAACCAATATCATATTTTAAAAGATGGAGTTGAGTATATTGTTAGAGCACATCGCAAGAAGATGGAACTATCTCTTGTTAGTGAAATTCAAATGAAAAGTCTTGTGAATGCTAGTAAGAATTTTGTGTTGTTGACGATTAAAGCTAAAGATAATGTTGAATCTAAAGCTTTCTAGAAATGTGATTCTAAACTCAATCATGAATTGGTTGAAGTTGTTAATACTCGTGACAAGATGTTTCAAGAACTTGAAGGGTTACCTCCAAAAAGAGGAATCCAACGTGATATTCAATTGCAGTAATATGCACCACTTTCGGACATTGGCATGTATATAATGTTTTTTTTTGTAAGCTGGGTAGGACTACATCTTCATCATCATGTCCAATATATCATCCCAATCGGGACAGGGAATTGAATCGGTGACTTGACATCAAGGAGTACCTTAACAGAGCTCCTGATCACCGTCTATCCAAGACCCCGTGGATGGCATGTATATAATGTTACTTTTGGAGAATGCAGAGATTAAGAAGCAAATCCAAGAGTTTCTTAACAAAGGGGTCATCATACCTATTACATCTCCTTGTGGTTATCTTATTGTTTTGGTTTCGAAGAAATATGATACATGGCGCATGTGTGTGGATTTCTGAGCTTTGGACAAGATCATGGTCAAAAATTGTTATCCTCTTCCTCGCATTGATAATTTTCTAGATTAGTTAAAGGATGATGTTTATTTTACTAAGTTAGACTTGAGAAGTGGTTATCATAAGATAAGGATTACTAAAGATGATATTTGGAAAACTTCTTTCAAAACAAAATAAGGTATGTTTGAATGGTTAGTTATGTCGTTTGGGATTTGTAATGCTCCTACCACATTCATGAGAGTTATGAATGATATATTGCGACCATTCCTTTATGATGTTTTATAGTCTACTTAGATTATATTATGATTTTTATTAAGACTCGTGAAGAGCATGTAAAGCATGTAATGCAAGTTCTAGATGTCTTGAAAAAGGAAAAGTTGTATTTGAAGATGTCTAAAAGTGAATTTGGGAAAATCTCTTTGGTTTACTTGGGTCATGTTTTAGAAGGTGGTGAATTGAAGATTTATCCCTCAAAAGTTGATGTTATTGTGAATTCACCTAAACCCAACAATGTAACATATATTTGGAGCTTTTGGGGAGAAACCCAATAATGTAGAAAAATTATCACTAACTTCTCATCCATTGTAGCACCATTACATGCTTTGACAAGTGTGAAGCGGGTCTTTCAATGGGGAGGAAAACAACATAAAACCTTTGACACTTTGAAAGAGAAAATCAGTACAACACTAGTTCTAGCACTTCTAGATCTTAAGCATCCATTTTAAATTCAAACTGATGCAAGGGAATATGCTATGGGGGCAGTTTTGATGCATCATTGTAAGAAAATATGTTATCATTTTGAAACCTTTTCCAATGTAGTAATTAATTATCCAACTTATGATAAAGAGTTGTATGCTCTGGTACAAAGCATGAAGAAATGGAAACACTATTTGATGGGTAGAGAAACAATTATTCATACTAGCCATCAACCTTTGCAATATTTACAAACAAAAACTAAACTACAACATGCTAGACATTTTAGAAGGATGGGATTTCTGCAACAATTTCATTTGGTTATCAGGTATAATAAAGGTATATACAACAAAGTTTCATATATGTTATCAAGGCCTATTGATAATGCATATGTCATTCTTAAGAATAACTCAATCATGCATGAAAGTTATATTGAGCAATATGCTCAAGATGAAGATTTTAAAGATGTATATGAACTTTGAGTCAAGGCAATCATGTTAAAGAGTTGGATTATCATGTTCATAACAAGTTTTTGTATCATCTTGGCAAGTTGTGTATTCCACAGGATGAAAGAGTTAATGTCATAAGGGAAGCCAATACTTCTCTTATTGTTGGTCACTTTGGTGTAGGCAAAAAAATTTCACAGCTACATAGGTATTGTGTTTGGCATCGTATGAATGAAATTGTATCAAGATATATAAAAGGATGTTATATGTGCTATACTATCAAACCAAGCAATAGGAAATTGGGTTTGTGTAATCCACTTCCTATCCCTTCTGGTCCCTGGGAAAGTATTTTTATGGATTTTCTGGGGGGGCTACCAATATCTAGGAAAGGTCATGATTATTTATATGTTGTAGTGGATCATTTCAGCAAAATGTGTGTGTTGATGCCTTGTAAGAAACATGTTACATTTTAACAAAATACAAAAATGTTCTTCCAAAATGTATGAATTCATTTTGGGTTACCTACTTCGATTATTTCTGATCGAGATTCTCAGTTATTGGGAAGTTTTGGTCAATTTTATGGGAACTCGTGGACATAAAGTTGAAGAAGAGCACAACATTTCATCCACAGACCGACGACCAAATAGAAGTAGTGAACAGAACAATAGTGTATCTCCTTCGAGGATATTGTGGTAAGCATCCTAAACTTTGGGATGAGTATTTGCATTACATCCAACATGCCTACAATTGTGCCAAGCATTCATCTACACAAGTACCTCCATTTGAAGCTTGTTTGGGATATTTTCCAAAATCTCCTTTGGATTTCATCTAAAGATATTGTAATAGATGTACACAGTGATGTGGAAAAATCCAAGCATTTCATTGAACGATTCCAATCAGTGCATCAAAGGGTACATGAACAACTGGAGAAAATCCAAGTCAAGTACAAAGCAAGACATAATAAGCATCGGGTTGATAATTATTTCCAAGTGGGAGACCAAGTTTGGTTATACATCAATAAGGAAATATTAAAGGTGATGGTAAAAATCTCAAGTCAATAAAATATGGTCCTTTTAAAATCTTGGAGAAGATTGGTAACAATGATTTTCGATTAGATTTTCCACCTTACATGAAAATTTATTTTGTTATGAATGTGGAAAATTTGAGATTGTATGAGCCTCCTGTTATCACACATAAATTTATATTTTTTTATGGATAGGGTCATCATAAGCTTCACCTTGTATCATTAGGTTAGATCATTCATTTGATGAGAAATTCACTTAATCATGTTAATTATAGGTCATAGACACTTCATTAGTCTTGTCATTAGGGTCATATCCACAATAATCCACCTTGGGTTCACTTGGATAGTCATCAAATTTTAAAAAAGAGCCACTAGCTAGTTTTACATATTTTCGTAGTGAATTCAATGTAAAATAGGTAGATTTCACTACGAAACTGGCTAATAATTTCGTAGCGAATATGAGGATTTCTCTGTTTTTTACTTTTGAGAAGTCAACTTCAAGGGCGGTTTCTGGGAAAACAGAGAAGTATTTTAAGAAACTGAGAGAGTTTATTTTCAAGAACATATCAAATAACAATAACCTCTTTCACTTTTCTCAAAGGTGCTACAAATTGGGAGATACAGGGATATATTTCAGCCCTATTTTTAGAAAACCGAATTTTCCTGTTTTATACATGTTTTTCAAATGCAGATTATGGATAGATGGAGATGGTATTTAAAAAAAAAAGAGAGGTTTTTCTTCAACACATTTTGATCTAAAAAATCTCCTCCAATTTTTCAAAATATATTAACTTTGGAAATATGAGTTCATTTCTAAATTGCAAATTCTGCCTTTTTTAGGAGTTTTCGTAGCGTGCTTCAGGCTTGAAGCCAGAAAAACGCTACGAAAAAAACTGTAGGTGATTTTTTGCATTTAAACTCAATTTTGGCATGTTTTAAGGAGGGGTATCCATGGTTTCAAGGTGTCATTACATGATGAATATTTTGTAACAGCAAAGAAGTTAAGAATATTGATGGAAAAGCCATTTTTCCCACACTACTAAAACACGCTACGAAAATTTTTGTACATGATTGTTTTAGCCATCAACTTCAAGTTTGCTTTCAGACCAAATGAAATAGCATTTTGTAAATTTGGAAGAGGTTTTTCTTCAGTACAGGTCCATCTACAAAAACCTCTCTCAGTTTCTGCAAAGCCATCAGGGTTTGTAAATTATACACTCATATTTGAAGCCTATGTTTCATAATTTTCACTAACCAGATTTGTGAAAAAATTGTAAACATTCGACTTGGAGGAGGTCCGGCTCATCATCCACGTGGCATAATGACACATCAGAACTCTAGTACACTCATAAAATTAGTTGGCTGCAGTTGATAAGGGTTATTAAATTTATTTTTTGAACTATTAATGAAAGAAGAGTCCCTTTTGTATTCAAACTCTGCAAAATAGAAATATCCCTAGGAAGTCTCCAAGTGATAGAATCATGTTTGAAATAGGTCTCTGAGGTGGGAATTTGAGGTGAGTAAGGTGGCATATAATTTGTATGAGTCCTGACTCTATAGAGGAGAGAGTTTTAGAGTTAGAAGGGGTTGGGAGATGTTATGAAGGCACTGCTCTTGTAATCTTTGTCTATCAGTAATATACAGTTGCAGCACCCAATTTCAGACCTGAGATTCTTTTATGTGTTCTTATGTATGTTTCTTATATCAGTATTATACTTCATCTCCAGTTTTCTAGTAGTATAATCACTTGGAATTCATGATTACATTCTCCAACTTCCTTTATACACCTAGTCTTCTGTTTTGTCATGTTTTATCAGTTTTGCTTATGTATAATCGCTTGGAATTCACGGTGACATGCTCCAACTTCCTGTATTTATATAGCTTGATGTTCTTTCCTTCATGTGTGGTTTTATAAGAATACAATTACCTCAGCTTCCATGAAATAGATTGACTTGTGACTTAGTTTTCATATTGACTCCATAAGCCCAATGGTAGTAAACCTTATACATCTTTCACCTACACAAAAACACATTCAATCCAATTCAGAGTTAGTCATCTTCTTTCAAGTTGTTCATTGAATATCCTTTATCAATTTGAGAGAGCCCCCTCAGAGTGGAAAGGCTAATTTTTAGTTACAAGTGGTTTGAAATAGTTACTCCAAGTTGACCATTGAAGCATCCCAATAGGAATCAATTTGGTGATAACATTTTGGGGTTGTTTCTAGGGACCGAAGGTGTAAATTTTCCCTAGGAAGAACGAAAAAGTTTCAATGCAGGGTCTGAGAGCAGAAAACACTTAGACACATATTGGCTATATTTCTACTCTAGTGACTCCACACAATAAATAATCAATTGGAAGGAGACTCCATTGCTTGAGGATCAATAGCTTGATGAAGTTCCAAGACGAATTCCATTGCAAGAATAAATGCCATGTATGCCCCTATGAATCAGTCTCACATCCCTGGTTTTCCAAATCCTATGCCAAAGGTCGATTGGTTAACTGATCTTCCCATATTTAAAAATGAAAATAAAGACAATGTTGATCTTCATTTGGTTAGATTCCATATGAATGTACAAAGACTTAAGGTTCAGTTCCCTGAGGATTGTCTCATGAAGATGTTTATGGTCACTTTAGAAGGAAAAGCATGGTCTTGGTACGAAATCATGTCAAATGGTTCCTTATATTCTCTTACTAATTTCCATGTTGAATTTTATGAGATGTATAAAGAATTTCATTCCTCCTTATTGCTGGTCAAAGACTGTTGTAAAAATTGTGTGAGTTTTATATAATATTTGGAGAATTGTTATGAAGATGATGAGTTCATGGATGAGGAAATTTTAGAGGCCCTTCATGACAATCTCTTTCATCACCAAGTAGAAAGGATAGCCTCTCTCTTGGATGAAAATGAAACCCAGCAATATTTTATTTATGAAAATCATGTTACATCCTTTGAGTTTGATGAAAATTTGCAGTAGACTTGTCAGTCTTTTGATCATCAAGAATATGAGAATCATTTCAAACAACAAGAGGAAATACTGGAAGATAATTTCTATAATCCTCAGGTAAAGAAAGAAGTTTATTCTTCATGTCATTCCTTGCATCAGCCTACATCAAATGAAGAAAATTTGGAAAAACAAAGTTTAGACAATTAGATGGGTATGCTTTTTGAATCATATGAAGAGTTACCTTTAGAAATTTCTGTGGCGCATGCTGAGTCAGTTCCTTTTGAAAGTGTCCAAGAGTTCTCCAAGTATTTCTTCCTCTCAAATGAAAATAATGATCAACATATTTTTCCGTTTTTATTTTAGAAAGGTCACAAGGGTTATAATGAAGAATCTAAACAAGGAACACGATCAAAGGATCATATTTACTCACACTTTATTGTTGATCAACAAGAATTATTCATGCATACTCTAAAATATCCTTTTGCAACTCTGCTGCAGTCTTCTATAGGAATGAATTTCAATATGATTTTTAGTTATGTATACAAATTCAGATGGTGGAACAACTTGTCATCTCTCAAGAATGGCTTTATGATTAGCTAAGTGCAATGTCTGTCCCAATTTAGTACTCAACTTCTTGATTGGCTTCATTGGAAGAGTGAGATCACTTGATTCAGTTTTTATGCTGAGCAAGTAGAGTCGATCATTTATATATAAATAAGCTTGAAGATCAAGCATTTTTTCAGTTTCAGTTTTAAACTCAGCATGTGTACTTTCATTTCTTTAGCAATTACTGGTTTTTCAGCACCAAGGTTACAGGTCAGAGCAGGTTGCAAGTTTTCATTTTGAAGATGGTTGCTTCCCAATGGAGGTGGAACTGGAACTACTAGTTCTTTGTTGTACCACAGGGGCACACCATCCCAAGTGGAGCCACTATTATCACACATAAATTTTTAATTTTTGATGGATAGGATCATCATAAGCTTCACCTTGTCTCATTAGGTTAGATCATTCATTTGATGAGAAATTCACTTAATCATGTTTATTATAGGTCATAGACACTTCATTAGTCTTGTCATTAGGGTCATATCCACAATAATCCACCTTGGGTTCACTCGCATAGTCATCATATTTAAAAAAAGAGCCACTAGCCAGTTTTACACATTTTCGTAGTGAATTCAGTGTAAAATAGGCAGATTTCACTACGAAATTGGCTAATAATTTCGTAACGAATATGAGGATTTCTTTGTTTTTTTACTTTTGAGAAGTAAAATTAAAGGGTGGTTTCTTGACAACAATAGAAGTATTTTAAGAAACAGAGAGAGGTTATTTTCAAAAACATATCAAATAAAAATAACCTCTTTCACTTTTCTCAAAAGTTCTACAATTTGGGAGATACAGGGATGTCTTTCGGCCCTATTTTCAGAAAACAGAATTTTCCTGTTTTATACATGTTTTTCAAATGCAGATTATGGACAACTGGAGATGGTATTTAAAAACCCAAGAAAGGTTTTTCTTAAAAGAATTTTTATCTAAAAAAACCTCCTCCACTTCTGAAAAATCTATTAATAATTCGGAAATAGGAGTTCATTTATAAACTGCAAATTCTACCTTTTTTAGGATTTTTCGTAGCGTGCTTCAGGCTTGAAGCCAGAAAAACGCTACAAAAAACTTGTAGGTGTTTTTCTGCATTTAAACTAAGTTTTGGAATGTTTTAAGGAGGGGGATCCATGGTTGCAAGGTTTCATTACATGATGAAGATGTTGGAACAACAAAGAAGTCAAGAAGATTGATGGAAAAGCCATTTTTCCCACGCTACAAAAATTTTTGTACATTATTGTTTTAGCCATCAACTTCAAGTTTGTTTTCAGACCAAATGAAAATTATTTTGGAAATATGAAAGAGGTTTTTCTTCATCATAGTTTCATATACAAAAACCTCTCTCAGTTTCTGCAAATCCATCAGGGTTTGGAAATTATACACTCATCTTTGAAGCCTATTTTTCAGAATTTTCACTAACTAGAATTGTGAAAAAAATGTAAAAATTCGACTTGGAGGAGGTCCAGCTCAGCATCCACCTGGCATAATGACACATTAACACTATATTACACTTAGAAAATTAGTTGGTTGCAGTTGATAATGGTTATTAAATTGATTTGTTGAACTATTAATGAAAGAAGAGTCCTTTTTGTATTCAAACTCTGCAAAACAGAAATATCCCTAGGAAGTCTCCAAGTGATAGAATCATGTTTTAAATAGATCTCTGAGGTGGGAATTCGAGGTAAGGTGGCATATCATTTTTATGAGTCTTGACTCGATAGAGGAGACAGTTTTAGAGTTAGAAGGGGTTGGGAGATGTTATGAAGGCACTACTCTTGTAATCTTTTCTATCAGTAATATACAGTTGCAGCAGCCTATTTCAGACCTGAGATTATTTTATGTGTTCTTATGTATGTTTCTTATATCAGTATTATACTTTATCTCCAGTTTTATAGCTGTATAATCACTTAGAATTCATGATTACATGCTCCAACTTCCTTTATACACCTAGTCTTTTGTTTTGTCATGTTTTATCAGTTTTGCTTATGTATAATCACTTGGAATTCATGGTGACATGCTCGAACTTCCTGTATGCATATAGCTTGATGTTCTGTCCTTCATGTGTGGTTTTATAAGAATACAATTGCCTTAGCTTCCATGAGATATATTGACTTGTTACTTAGTTTTCATATTGACTCCATAAGCCCAATGGTAGTAAACCTTATATATCTTTCACCTACACAAAAACACATTCAATCCAATTTAGAGTTAGCCATCTGCTTTCAAGTTGTTCATTGAATATCCTTTATCAATTTGAGAGAGCCCTCTTAGACTGGAAAGGCTAATTTCCAATTACAATTGGTTTGAAATAGTTATTCCAAGTTGACCATTGAAGCAGCCCAACAGGACTCAATTTGGTGATAACACCTCCTATGATCGTTGATCAAGAAGAGAATTTTTAGATTCCATCTCTAGAATATTTTTCTCCTGAATATTTAAATGATTTGTAGGAAGACACTATTCTTGACAAGAGGATAATAACTTCATGAAGAGGAAATGTGGAGTATCTTTGTGTGGGCTTGAAAGGTACCAATCCAAGAAAATCAAGGTGGATAAAGATCAGGAAATTGAGGGAGTTGTACCCTCACTTACTTGCTGAGTAAAAATAGACTTTTAGTGGTCCAAAATATTCCAGTGGGGAGAAGTGATCCAGGGGATCGAAAATATGCTAAAAACATGAAAGTTCTCAAAATCTCCCAAAACTAGTGCCAAATCGTATAACTCGTTGTTTTGATATCAACGATGCTTGAATCACCTCAATCTGACACCGTATGAGGAAGTTATCATGTTTTGAAATTTTTGGCAAACAATAAAAAGTCAAAGTGCAGGGTTGAATGTGCGGAATGTACGTTGACGTGGTGTTGATGTCAACAGGATGATTGGAATGTACAAATAACATCTGGGCCAATCTTTTGAGGACATGTGGTGCGTGGTTATTAGGCATAGGATTGATGTGGCAGTCCAATCACATGCCACCTCGTGGGCCAAACAGAGGTCGCGACATCGCCCTATGAGAGGTTGGTATGTGACCCTAATAAGTTGAACAAAATATGGTTTATACGGCGGATGAGCTTCCACTGGGCTTGAACACATGACCTCCAACCAATGAGACAAATGCCTAACAGTTGGGCCATGGGTGATCCTTGTTAATTATAATTTCCCACTTGTATTTTAAGTTTTAGTGGTGCAATGGTTTGGGAGAGGCCTTTCGACCCATGGTTCTTGGCACGTCACGAGGCCATTGGAAAAGGAATTGGGGGCGAGGCGTGTGGCACCCTACCGCACCCAAGTCCCAGGGAAAATGTGTTATACGATAACTATTGATTTTTGTAGCATCGAAAAGTGTTCCAAGTCTCAAAATTTGTGAGGAGGCTTGGACTTCAGTATTCCAAAGAACCCAGAAACCGTTTGTGGAAATTCCACTCAGTTCATGTCTTATTAAAATAATTAATTATTTTAATGGAGACCCTAAGTCTAAACTTTGGGAAATTGAATAATTAATGGGTATTGATAAGACAGAGTGTGAATCTTCTAGAGAACGAATATAAAGTCAAGTTTTAATCTTAGCCATTGATTAGACTTCTAATCTGGGTCGTTGATTCTTCAACGAGAAGATTATAAAAGAAGGCTAGAGGGTCATTTGGAAAGTAAGTTAAGCATACACTCAGTACCCGAAGGAGATCGATTCTAAAGGAATAAAATTTGATTTTTGAGGGAGACTTGCAGAGACAGAAAGAGAAGAGGGAGTCATCAGTGACTAAGCATAAGGACAGAGGGACACAGAGGGCCATAGAAGGCAGCACAGTGAACCCACGTAGAGCCCACATAGATTTATGCAGTCCAGTGTAGGGACTACATAGAGAAACATGCAGGCAGACAAAAAAGTAGTCAGAGGCTCTTCTGGGTGTTATAAATTCTTCGGGAAGGTCCAGGAATCTTGTCTCAAGTGTTTTCTGAATATATTTTCCAGTATATTCATTGTAAAGATTCATTTTCTAAAAAATAATAATAAAACCCTCATCTGCTGCACCGGTTTGATGAGATTCAACAAGATGATGATCCTAGTGAAAATTAAGCACCTACATTAGGATGGAGCCTCGGGCTATTTTTAGGTGGAAGTATATTTTTAGAACGGATGAGAAAATTATATTTATAGCATAAGTCTATTTATAGATGGTGAGAAAATTATATTTATAGATGATTTTCTATTTCTAGATGTATGTGAGAAGTCTATTTATAGATCGCATGTCTATTTATAGATGCATGTCGACTATTATTATCCCTTAATAATAGTTGGACAATAAATATTAATATATTCTCATGGAGCAATCGGAATCAGTTAACTGAAGTATCAAACCAGTTAGCTGAAGGAATTTTGAGTTCAAAGGTTGGTTGGTGGGACATGCAAGTGGACTTAGTTGTAACTGAGTGATTTAAAGTTGTAACATAGTTGGATGTGTAGTTATGTGAGTTGTAAAGCAGTTTAACTCAATTAAGTGAGTTAAAATCAGTTGTGCTAATTGTAACTGAAGATACACTAGTGAGAGATCAGTGAATTAAATATTGAATTAATTCATATGGAGTGATATCACATGCCGCTGAAGATTTACTAATGTTAACTACATGCATGTCAGATCCAGTGGAGACCCAGTTGAGAGGTAGGTGAAAGGGACAGTTTAATATCAGTTTTACTATATTGGATTGCACTCTTGCAAGCCAAACACACATTGGATATGCTCATTAGGATTGCGCAGTCAAGGAGGGCATGGTTGCATATAATTGGTCTTTGTAATCATCTTGGATTGCGCGGTGGAGGCAGTCTGTTGTGAGGCAGAAATGTGGCAAAGGCATTTGTCAATTTCTGCAAGACAGTGTGAGGCGATTGTATATTATACTGAGAGCTCTTCGATTAGAGTTTTGTATGAGATTTTTTCATGATCCATGATATATACATAATATATGATAGTGGGGTTTTTAGCTTTAAGCTTTCCCGGTAAACATATGTGTTATGTGTGAATGATCTTTCTTCATGTGTTTGCAATTGGCGATCGTGTTTTAAATTTCCGCAAGAATTTTTGTAGAAGTGATTATGTATTTAACAATGGCATATAATTGTTATATTAGTAGAATCCAGGGAATACATAATTGTATTAAAATTCCTACATGGTATCAAAGCACAAAATATTTCAATTTTGATTCAAGAGCTGAGTTTGTTGGTGGAAACAATTCGAAATTGCTGCTATAATTTCTTGGTGCGACAGTTGAGTAAACATCGAAATGGCCTTCAATGGCTTGCGGCTAGAGTATGCACTCGAGGGCATCTCGAACTACATTTCCTTGAAGTACATGATGGAGGCGGTGCTTGAAGATAATGGCTTGAAGGAATTCATCGACAGTGATGTTCCTAAGCCCACTTCGACGGATGATGCATTACTTGATGCATGGAAAAAGAAAGCGGCAAAGGCGAGAAGGATTCTGTTGGAACGTGTACGAGACCACATTGTCTCAAGCCTTCATGTGAAAGCTACTCTGTATGCTATATGGAAGGCTTTGACAGATATTTTCCAAAGAAGCAACAACCATAGGAAATTGGCGCTAAAGGATAAACTCAGAAGATCAAGATGGAAAAGGGCGACAATATTCCAAAGTATCTCAAAAAGCTTGTCCAATGTCGGGATGAATAGGGGAGTGTGGGATGAACTGTTTCCAATGATGATTTGGTGAGCTTGGCTCTCTTGGGACTTCCTAAGAGTTGGCGCAGCTATGAAGACTCTGTCAATGGATGGGAAAAGTTGTCGGATTGGGAACCACTGTGGTCGGATCTAGTGCATGAGGAGTTCAGGCGGAACACCAGAGATGGATCTTCATCAAAGCATTATGATGAAGAGGATTTTGCTTTGGCTGCCAAGGCAAGGAAAGGGAAGGGGAATAAATTCCATTCAAAATCTGAGTCTAAAGGCAAGAAGTTGTATTTGTCCAAGGTGAAGTGTTTTCACTATCACGAACATGGGCATCTTTCCACTAACTGCCCATAGAAGAAGAAGAACAAGAAGGTTGCTGGAGCTGCAGCTGGTGAGTCCCTTGCCTCACAATTTGATCTTTATTTCTCTTTTATTGCATGCATGTTGTCAAGTGCATTTGGATCGGTGTGGTATCTTGATAGTGGTGCTTCCTTCCACATGACGGGAGATAAGGAGCTTTTCAGTGACTTGGAGGAGAAATATCTCCAAATGCATATAGAGATGGGTGAAGATGGATGATACAATGCGACCGACATTGGTACCATTACCTTTGAGAGGGATTCAGGTAAACCATTTCAATTGAAAGATGTTATGCATGTTCCAGGTCTGAAGAAAAACTTGGTCTCAGTCGCGATGTTGGAGGACAAAGGCTATGACGTTGTTTTCAGTGATGGAAAAGCTTTCTTGCGACATAAAACAACGGTTCAAGCCACAAGGATAGGGATTCGAGTCAAGAATCTCTACAAGCTGGAGGTAGATGGTTGTACTGCCATGATGGGCAGGACAGAAAAGTGGTGAGACAGGATGAGGGAAAATTATGGAACAGGTGATTCGGCCATCTTCATCATGGAGCCTTGAAAGTCATGAAGCAAATATCTACTGGACTTCCAATGGGAACACTTTCTCAGTTAGATCAGCGCAAGGGTTGCACCATGGGGAAGTATGTTAAGTCCACCTTTCATGAAAAGGAGAACCGTGCTCCGGTGATCCTAGAGAGAGTTCACGTATACATGTGTGGACTATTCTCGGTTGCTTCAATAGGAAAACACAGGTATTATTTTATTTTTGTTGATAAATTTTCTCGTAAATGTTGGATCTTCTTCATGTAGAAGAATGATCAAACATTCTCAAAGTTCTGTGAGTTTAAGGCATTGGTGGAGAAAGAGTCAGGGAAGCAATTGAAGGCTCTGAGGTGCAATAATGGTGGAGAATACATCTCGAACGAATTCAAAGACTTCTGCAGCAAAGAAGGAATTCGAAGAGAAATCATAGCACCTCATAACCCACAACAAAATGGGGTCGCGGAGAGGAAGAACAGAATGATTGTGGGTGCATCACGAGCAATGTTGCATGATCAGGGCCTACTGATGCATTTGTGGGTGGAAGCATGCAACACTGCGGTTTATGTGAAAAACCGTTGTCCTCATAGAGTACTTGGAATGAGTACACCTGAAGAAGCTTTTATTGGTAAGAAACTGGATGTTTCTCACTTTAATATTTTTGGTTCATCTGTTTATGTGCATGTGACCAAGAACGTCGGAAGAAGCTGGAGCCGACTGCTGAAGTTGGGATATTTTTGGGGTACACAGAAACACCCCATAATTATCGTTTGTATTTTCCTAACAATAGGATTATTGTTATGTGATGGGATATACAATTCGATGAGGGGAAAGCCATGCATTTGTCACTTGAGAGGGAGCTAAACTTGCATGCGGAGGAGGAACTATTGGTTTCCAAAGATGAGTCTCTCGATGTGGATCATCCACAGGAGGAGGTTCATGGAGTGGAGGAGTCCACTCACGCAGATCCAAACATCAGAACTGGCAGAAGGTGTACCACAGAAGCTGAGAGGTTGAGACTTGATGCTGCACAGAATGTAGGAGTCCCTACTTCACAGGGAAGACAAAGAAAGTCTCCTGAACGATTCACTAGATACATGGCTCTCATGAGAAAATGTATTGTGACTGAGCCATCTTCCTTTCAGGAAGAAGAGCAGGATCCCACATGGGTAGATGCAATGGTGGAGGAGTATGACTCCATTATCAGAAACAGTGCTTGGGAAATTGTTCCAAGGTCAATTGATAAACCAGTGGTAGGTTCAAGATGGATCTACAAGGTAAAGCAAGCTACTAATGGGAGTGTTGAGAAATACAAGGCCAGATTTGTGGCCTGAGGCTTCTCACAGATCGAGGGGATTGATTATGAAGAAACCTTTGCACCTGTCGCACGGTATTCTTCCATAAGGACCGTCCTTGCTCTCTCAGCGCAGATGGGTTGGCACAATCATCAGATGGATGTGAAGACTGGGTTTATCAATGGGATTATTGAGGAATAATTGTACATTGAGCTGCCTGAAGGATTTTAGATCTTCAGTAGCGAGTCGCATATGTGCAGACTCAAAAGAGCGTCGTATGGGCTGATGTTGTTGGACATTGGGTTCAATGCTCCCCATGTGTTTCGCGACATGGACTAATTGCCTCTCGTGGATCCTAACTCTGGAGATTGTAGTAGAGACTAATGCCTATGGGTTTTAGTCTAACGGAAATCGTGATTCCAACAAAAGTAAGCACCCCACGCTTGGGACACTCGGATAGACAGCTATTTCACCAAACTTGGATTCACCAAGATTGAGGCGGATGCAAACCTATACCAAATTGTGGTGGAGGGTAAGATTTTAATCATTTTTCTTTATGTTGATGATTCAATATTGACTGTTGATGAGTAGATGATACACTCATGCAAGGAAGTACTTGCAAAGGAGTTCGAGATGAAGGATATGGGCCTCCTTCATTATTTCCTTGGATTGGAAATATGGTAGTGTTGACGCAAAAATATGTCCAACTAACAGTAGGGAATATACTCTGTATAAAGTCCCAATTAGACTCTAAACCATTTGTGATAGGGATCCCATCCAGGGTGTGGGTCTGGCTACCGCTAAATACTCCTTTTTTCAGACATGGACGAGCTTTGCAAACTTGTGAACACACGTTTACCCGAATGATACAATGAAAATGGTTGATGAGTCTCAACGAACATAAAACACTATGAATAGCAAGATGAGTTTGAAAGCATGAAACCAAGGAAGTACTGTTAGCAGCACATCATCAGGGTCATACTTGTAAAAATCTGTTCGAACCACAGAAGAAACAGTTCTTTGTGGTTAGAGCACCCTTCACTTCCTTAAGCGGTTTTCCAAAGATGAGATAAATGTTAGTAACAGAGTTGCTTAACGTTTTCTGTATGAAAAACTTAACATCATTAATAACATTTAGTGAGCTGAATGTATAAATGATATAAGCGGAAAACGCAGATGATTAAATGAGCAATATATCAGATACATAAGGCAAAATATTCACAATGTTAACACATTAACTCTTATCAGATCCAAGAGTGGAATCAAAACAAGTTCTTGTATTCATTCATAAAGAGTGCATTCAATGCTATACAATTCTCTTCTCCTTTGGAGTCCTCCCAAAAAAAGGTCCATTACAATTCACAGGAGGGAGTATTTATAAAACAAAATTGACCCTTGGGTATCCCTGACTTTTTGCCTTCCTGAACGTTGGTTTACTTTGCGACTTGAGGGAAATTGTGACCTGCGACCTCGGTTGTGGCTGCGACCTGCAACCCTTCAGTTGCTGCGACCTGCAACCTTCTCTACTTGCTGCTATCTATGACTTGATCATGGAAGTAGTTGGGTGATTGTGAGGCTCGGGACATCTATCTGCTGTTGCTATTTGAGTTAGGTCTGCCAAGCCCGATAATCTACAGCTACTGGGGATACCTGAGGCGTATCTTCTCTTAACCTGTGAAGACATTCGAGGGTGTTTGGAATCAGAGTTTCCCTCTTGACTGTGATTTTATTCAATAAGGAGGCTAGTTTAATATATATCCGGACCGATGTCACAATGAATTGAACCATGTTTTCTCTCGGCACCGGCAGGTCTTGCAAGGCAGTTGCTTGCCTTATGGGCTGTAAAAATGTTTGAATATCAGTGGAGACTTATTCCCATGTTTTCTATTCTCCAAGTGCACCCAGGGAAGGGATGTGGTGTACTTCGGCCATTGAGTCAATGCCATTGATCAAATGTTCATATGCTGACATTACCTTCTCCAAATCCTTGATGAGCTTTTCCTTGGATTGTACCTTCATCCGAAATTGAACTTTGTCATTCTGGGTGGCAATCCAATCTCTTCTAGGCAACGTGGCCTGGGCTTTTGGATACTTGCTAGACCACTCCAATATCTTGTCCAATGCAGTAGAGGCTTCTATCAGCTGTGTGTTCCTCCTTTTAATTTCGGCCTGTGCCTTTAGTAGAGGCGCTACAGTTTGCTTTATGGTAAACATTTCTTCATAGACTTGCGTCATAGAGGCCTCCAAAGTGACTAGCTCTCCCTATATAGTGAGTGATATGTCATTTGCAGGGGTATCCCTGGCTTGAAATTGTCTGACTTCCTCTTGAAGCGCCTTCTTTTCTTGCTCTACTTGGGTCGTCTTGAGTTCAGAGGCCTGCAGTCTGTTCTGTAAGGAAAAAATTTATCTACTCATCCTACTAATGTTCTCTTCGGTAGCTACTGCAAAAGCGGTACCGGCTGAGGCAATCATGACCAGGTTAGTGCTGGTGTCTAAGACTATGTCCTTCCCTGGAGTGACTGCGAGGGGCGCTGCAGGGTCCCGTGCCAAAAATATTCTCTTCTCCTGCCTGATATTATGTGTGAATTGATCATAGATGAGTCTAGTGAGATCAAGCACTCCCTCATCTAGATCCTCGGAGGTACCCAGTTCTGAGAGGGTGAAACAGGCAGGAGTTTTCTGAGGTACCTCAATGGGTGGCAACTCTGTTTGTCCCTCTGTTTCTGAGCATGGTGTCTTACTCCCTTCGGTTCCTGCTTTGTCCTGCTCTTCCTTTGACTGGCGCTCTGCTTCTGCCCTGTCCTGCTCTTCTTTCAACCGGCGCTCTGCTTATGCCTTGTCCTACTCTTCTTTCAGACAGCACTCAGCTTCTGCCTTTTCTTCCTCCTCCTTCTTCCTTTGTTCCTCTTCTTTTTTCTTGCGGTTTTCCTATACCCGCTTCTTCCTTTTCTCTTCCTTCATCTGCTTCTTTCATTTGTCTTCTTCTTCCCTTGCCCTTTCCTCAGCCTCCTGTATAGCTTTGGCCTGCTCTTCTCTTGCCCTCTTTTCGGCCTCTTGTTTAGCTTTGGCTTCCAATTTTCTTTGTTGGGCGGAAGGGTTAAGGCATGTACCAGCCTTTAGTTTCTTAGCTCTGGAGGATGAGGCTCCTCCCAGTGTATTAGCTCTTTCCTCCAGAGTCTGGTTGTCCTGTTCCTCCTGATCGCTTGATTCTACTGGAGCTACCTCTCTATCCTTGATGTACTAGTTCTTTATTCTATCTTCGATTGGGCAGTCAGTATGCTGATAACTCCATTTAAATTTGGCCCGCTTGCAGTGTGCGAGGATGATTCTCTCGGGATCATATGTACAGTGTGCCAAGGGAGGTAGATGGAATCCCTTTATCTGTTCTGCTTATGCTTCTACTTCTCTGAAGTCCTTTACTGTGTAGGCACCGATGGTGAGTGGCAAGTTTGGCCATGGTTTCTTTTTACCTTTAGTGAGGACTTTGGAGAAATCGCATGACATCTGATAACAAGTTTCTTGGAGGAGAAGCTTGTCCATTACGAAGCGAGGCAATGCATGGGGGGCCTTGAGCAACCAAAAAAATCGGAGGAAGGTGCTATCGGTGTCTGGAAACCAGTGGGCCACCTGAATTATTGTATCCATGGCCCACTCGGACATGTATGGGGGTTATTTTCCAAATAGCTTCACGTTGAGGGCGAGGATGAAGCTACATGCTATTGACTCCATGTCTTGCTTATATTTGGAATCCCAAAACACCATTAGGTCTTTGTGAATTGGACCGCCATTCTCTAAGTCTGATTTATGTAACCACCCCTCAAACTGGCACCTGGCACACATTGCATCTAGGAGATAAGATGCCATGTAAAATTCCGATGCATACCCTTCATTGGGTGCCAGAGCCGCAGATATGTTTGACTTGAGAGCTGCTATTATCATGTTGGCCCAATTGAAATGGGTACCGTACACTGTTATGGCGTACATTAGAGAGACCCATGTGCCGTTGAAAAAGGTGGCGTCACGGCGGCCATACATTCTGCATAGCATCGCGGCTACGAGTTTGTAAACTTTCCTGAGACCTGTTGTCTGATATTCTCTATCCTTCTTGAGTCGGAATTTTTTTGGGTCTTCCCACCATCCTATCAACGTTTCAGATAAGGGAATTGCATGAGAAGTGGCCCATTCATCATTGAAGGTCTACTCACGGGCGGGAAGCACATAGTATAATTTTGCATCTTGTCCCTTTAGGTTGGAAAAAGTCTTCCCAGCATGGTCCTGAATGACCCAGATCTTGAGGTCGACTCTTTGTAGGATCCATTAAATCAGCTCGACGCATGGGAACATCAGCGGGTGGGCCCCTACGTAGTGCAATTTGGATCGTTTAACTTGAAAATATATCTGTTGGTCAAGGAGGTCCTCCGGAAATTCAGTCTGAGTAAACTCTTTATAGATCTAGTACCAGCTCATACTGTCCCCGTTACCGAAGATGTAGGTGGTGTCTCCATAGATGGGGGGAAGAAAAACAAGTCTTTCCTCCTCCGAGATTTCTATCTAGGGACTTTTGTTCCTCTTGCAAACTGCCAGCGGCCCCATGTCACTTGATGCTGACGAAATGGATACACACTCTAGCTCGTCTTCAATATCCCTTGGCATGTTCATAAAATAGTCCCACGATAAGATAAATGCCATCATTTTTAAATATGTGGACTATTTCTACATCTGCTTAGTTATTTCCAAGGAGGTGGGTTAACCTACGACCTGGCGACCTTGTGACTGGGTCGCGAGGTCGCTAGGTCGCATTGTCTTAAAACTCGACAGAAGGGCTACTTAGTGACCTGGAGACCTGCGACTAGGTCGCGAGGTCGCGAGGTCGCATTGGCTGGAAACTTTGCGGAAGTGTGACCTAACGACTTAGCGACACGCGACTGGGTCGCAAGGTCGCTGGGTCGCGTCACTTGATATTTTTCATGATATGCGACCTAGCGTTTCTGCGACTTAGCATTGAGGTCGCAAGGTCGTGTGGTCGCTCTAGGGATTTACAGATGCGCAGTGGAAAAAGGCTTAGAAAACACACACGGTGTCCACAAAATCATCGTACAAGGTTGTAGGAGTCTTCATAGGTGAGTTAGGCAAGGTTCTAGGGAAGGGGGAAGGGGAAAGCAAGCTTAACACAAGATCAGAAGAAAAATGAAGGAGGGGAGGTTTGCAGAAGGATTGTCAATGGCTTTGGTCAAGGTCGTAACAAGGTTAAAATAGGCTAGGGTGAGGGAAAAAATAGTAACAACTACCCTAGAAAAGAAACAGCAGGAGGATCAAGCACTTACCCGAGAAAATCGTGCTCCATCTAGCTTGTCAGAGGCGTTTTTTCTCTGTCATGCAGTCAAATGCGACCTATGCGGCCCTTGTATATATAAAGGGGTCACATGTGTGGACAATTAATGAGGGTTGCAAGGTCATGAATGAGTTTTGTTAATGAGATGTGTGACCTTGCGACCTAAGGGGTCGCAGGATCTTGAGGTCGCTGATATTTGATTTCTGACTAATGTGCAACCCAGCGACTTGTCGACCTGGGGGGGTCGCAAGGTTGTGGGGTCGAAACTTATGAAAGTTAACCATATTCGCGACTTAGCGACCTGAGGTTTAGAAAAGGTGAATATTAGGTCTGATTTCTCTTTTTCACAAGTATTATGGGCTCAAAAATTGAAGGAGAGAAAAATTTTGGAGGGTATTGTAGCAGCTACAACAAATGGCGATTCGCTGGTAGGACCCAGGATCTCTATTGGTGCTTCATCGGGTGAAGGGTGGGGCTGAGCCTGTTGATCCTTCCATTTCATGGGTCCCACTACTTTTTTCCTTGGACCTTACATGTATGCTCCACCTATCTGCATGTCCCAGGGTGCGAGCGTATCACAATTCATTCTAGGATACTGGACGGAAAAGGTTGGAGTCACCTTAGAGATTTTGAGGATCTGGTACAATTATTTCATCCTCATTGTGTTGCCCCGCTACCAGCGAGCCTAATGGTCCCAGCGGAGTCACTTCCTAGGAGTCACAGACGTTGCTTCGCTGCCAATGAGCCTGGTCAGTACCCCGGCGGAGTCTTCGCATCGCCTCTCTGTGCAGGAAGCCTTTCTAGATCCTTTACCCTTATTCATGTGCTAATTTTCACTTATTTAAAATGTGCTCGGGGCACTTATTTGACTGTGCTCAAGGCACCTATTTAATAGTGGCATTTTTGCCTAGGGCGGATGAGGGATCCCGACTTATTTTGCTTGCAAGAGAGGTTGCTCTTGGTCTATATGAGGACCTTTTGGTTTTTCCCAGATGTCCTTTTGTCTCCTTCGGTTAGCTCTATCCCTCTCCCATCTAGTGACTGAACACACCAAGACTTTCTTTTGTATCGCAATTCCCCGGGCCAGCATGCTAGGCAGGTTACCTGTGCTTAGTTCCTGGGACTTAGCTATGTTTTTGCTACTAAATGCATATCACGAGCAAGCTCGTGTTCCTATTGAGTTTCAGGGGCGTTTCTTCACCAGTGCAGATTCTAACACAACATTTCCAATTGAGTAACCTCTACATCCCTCCTTCAACATTTGGGATGCTACAGGGGACAGGGTCAATGGGAGCCTGCTGGGAACAAGCGGTTTATTGAAAACAAAGAAGAAACTGAGAACAAAGGAAAAAAAAAAATAACACAAAAGAAAACAAAATAACAATAGACATATGGTACAGGGTATGATGACGGCGCCTCAGGCTATCAGGTGAAGTAGTGTTTAAGGTCATTCCCGTTTACCAGGAGGACCTCAATTCTCCCCTCAAGGGTCTGTAGCCTGTAGGTGTGGGAGCCGATTTTTTGTTTAATTTGGAAGGGACCTATCCACAGGGCCTGGAATTTGGAGTGCTTTCCTTTATCCTCGTGAGATTTTTCCCACTTGAGGACCAGGTCACCTACTTCGAAATATTTGTTTCCGGCAGACTTCTTGTCAAACCATCGTTTTATTCGACTTTGGTGGATGGCGAATTTTTCCCAGGTTTTCAGCCTTTCCTCCTCCAGCTTCAATAACGTGTCTATTCGGGCTTGCAAGGCAGGGAAATGGGTGCCTTGAGTCTCTTAGGATAACTGAAGGGCTGGGAGAGACAAGTTGGGAGGAAGAATAGCTTCTTTGTCATACACAAGAAAAAATGGGGAGGTTCACAAGGATGGTTTGGGCGTGACTCGATCAGCCCATAGGGAATTATGGAGAGCGTTATGCCAATTTAGTTGTTGGGACAACAAAGTATTTTTGATGATGCAAATGAGGTTCTTGTTAGTTGACTCGGCTAACCCATTTCCTTGGGGGTAATAATTGGAAGAATGTTTCAGCACTATACCATTTTCTAGAGCAAAATCATATAATTTCAATGATGAAAAATAGGTTGCATTATCAAAAACAAGAGAGGTTGGAATGCCAAACCTGATCATGATTCATTGGGTTATGAAGGATATTACCTCTTGATCATTGAATTGACGCAATGGTATCGCTTCAACCCACCTTGTGAAGTAGTCTGTGGCAGTGAGGATGTATCTATGTTGCTTGGAAGAGTGCGGCAAGATTTCCCCAATCACGTCCAGCCCCCACTGCTGAAATGGTTCTTCCACTGTAATAGAATGTAACGGGGCAGAAGGTCGTATATCTCTATTTGCGAACTTTTGGCATTGTTGGCATTTCCGAACATAGGTGTGCACATCTTTGAATAGAGTAGGCCAATAGAAATCGGTGTTAGCCACCTATAAAATTTGTCATATCAAATGGTGGCTAAATCATTTTTGAAGCCTTAAAGAAACAAGTTTTATTGCCAAATTTTTTATCTCTTGAAGCCTTATGAAGATATCTTACCCTCTGTTTAAATCTTCACTATTGTTTCCCTTTCGAAATGCTGAAAATTTTTTGTTTTCATAAAGAAAAGACTGCTGCAAAAATCCCATTTTTCCCCTCCTTTAACTTCAAAAATAATCTCCATTTTTATCCCCTTTTTCCTCATAAAATTCCTTTGTTTTCCTATTCCTTTCTTCCCTTAAAAAATCCCCTTTATAAGGTTTTAAAATAATTTTTGAACCTTACCGAAACCCCCAAATCCATTGAAAAACCTTGAAAAAATCATAAAAATGAGTTTTTTTAACTACAGGCCTAAGCCCCCTAAAACCACTTCCCCCATATACCCTGGCACTAGAACCAAGCATAATAGTCCCGAGCACTTATCGCATCAGAACGTGTCAACGAGCGCAAGTATTTTTGTTTTAGAAAGTCCCACGATGCGATTGGCCCTTTTTTATAGACCTCGATCCCTTTGCCACTTCATATAACCCAAGAGCCCGCAATCGGGTGCTTAAACTTACGAATAAACCCTTCCCGATCATATTTTTCCTTTGTAAATTCATAAAAAACCACTTTCCTATGTTTTGTATTAAACCCGCCGGTCCAATATTTTAAATAAAAAGGATCGTTGATCTTTTCCCCGATCAACGGTCTACGAAATCTCACATCGGAGATTTTCACTGGGCGCATTTGGAAGTCCCTCTCCTTTGTTCCGATGCGATTGGCCCCTTTCGTGCATATAAATCCTGATCCCTTGTATCTTTTCATATACCCGAAGGCCCCGTGATCGGGCGCTAAGCTTTATAAATAACCTGCCCCGAAGCCAATAATCCTTCGTTTTTCATAAAAATTTCAATTTCCTTATGTTTCAAAGGGCTCCGCTGTTTCATAGTTTAAACTGATCCCAACCGTTGATCTTGAACCAATCGACGGCCAGCGCAATCTCGCATCGGAAACTTTGTTGGGCACGTTGTATTATTTTATTTGCCCCTCCCTATTGGCGTTCTCCCGATGGATTATCAGCCGTCGATTTTTTCCACCTTTCCAGATCCGATGGCCCTTATCACTCCTTCCCAAAGCCCCATTCCTCCACCTTTCAACCTCTCGATTCATTTCCCACCGTCGATCTGATCCGCAAATCGACGGCCCACAACTAATCGCATCGGCACCCTTTTTTTTTTTCCCCCGCCGATCGCAAACCTCCAATTACATCTGGGCCATCCATGTGTCAAGATCCGATGGTCCAGATTGAAGCTCACAACCTTTGTTAAATTTATGAAGCCCCGCTTTATAATGTTTTTCGGGGAAATCTTAGCCGTTGATCTCTGCAGATCAACGGCCCATATTAACCCATTCTTTGCCTCATATATTATTCCATATACCCCAGATTCAATCTCCACCATTGATCTGTTTCATCCAACGGCCCAAACTCATCCCGGTAGGCCCGACTCTCTTGGGTCCTACCCATCCCAGATTTGATCTCCGCCGTTCATCCCTATGATCAGACTGTCCCGATTAAAACCAACCCACCTCTTATCAACCGTGCATCTTGTCTATATCACGCTCTTTCCATGACTATCAGATCTTAGACCCCATATCTAAAGGCAGATGCTACATATCGCATAGATTTTAGCACGAAGATTAATTCTCCAAGAGCTACGCGATATAAGTGGTTTTGAAATGCCACGTGTCGCCCTTTGACACATATCGCGTTCAAAAAGTTAAAACCATCTTTCCGCCCTTTTGCTGCGCAAAACCCGTGGTTTTCTCATCCGAAACCATTTTCCACTGTTTTCACTGCTTTCCATCGCGTTCGCTCCCTACCATTGATATCTGCAAATCAACGGCTCACATTCAATCTGAGCATTACACTATCGCCCTCCACCTTCTCCAAGGGACTTCATTGATCAACCACAATCGTTGATCTCTGAGGCCAAACTAATCCAACGGCCCATGATTGTTGGAAACCCCAATTTCCCTTTCGAAACATTTTTCTCCGCCAAAGGTCTTTTAACCTATTTTCTTTGCATTTTCTTCTATTTTTCTATAAAGTGACCCCTTTGCTTTATATTTTTCCCAACCCATTTCGACCGTTGATCAACGCAGATCAATGGCCTGGACTTAATCCTCTGCACCATTTCATCAACCGCTCTTCTTTTTCCCTCCGCGAACAAATCTCCACCGCTAGATGTTTTCATCCAACGGTCACGATCCAAACCTGAGCCTCTGAAGCAGTTAAACCTTAATATGTAGGATTTTTCTAATTTTTATTGTATTGTGCAGGTTTTCAATGGGTTTTCCATTATATTAAAAGAAAACCAAAGGTCGGGGATGACGATCCCCCACGCCTTTGTTCATCAGAGAAATCATTTTACAGGGTTCCCATCAAAGTTTATCAGTGCATCATGAGCACTGATACCATTATAAAGCCACCTGTAGCACCTACACATCAATAAGACACAAAAAATTAAAACAATCAAATAGTATCAGTGTGAAAGGACCCAACCACAGCAGAACTGAAGAATTGAAGGTTAAATCGCATTTTGGGTGGATTACAGCTAATATCGACAATCAAAAACCTAATCCACTAAATTAAACACAGTTAAAGAACAGAAGACAGAATTTAGGCCTGATTAAGCCTAACACATAGAATTAAAGCAAATCAAGCAGTGTTTAAAGAAAATCAATAATATCTATCAGACAGAGAATGCCTCCACCGCCACATCAGAGGCTAATTGAATCCTCTCAGCTACCAAATGCCACCTGTAGCCTCAAATCATTCAAAGAGGTTGATTTATGACCAGAACAGAGGATATTTTCCTCATTACAGCTGAACAGTTAATTCAATCAAAGAACTTATTGTAAAATATCAGCAGAGTTATTACAAAGATGACATAGAGCCTTAAAGTCAACAAAAGCTTCCCAACAAGCTTAATACTTAATGTAAAACAATTAATACAGAGAAAATATCTGTAGTCTTCTCCATTGAGCCCCTCAAAGGCCAAGAAGCATTAAATTGTATTAATTGAACCCATAGATCTTTTCTCTCTTCCACCTCCTCATTTCTCTATAAAATCTTCTTGAGGAGCTCATTGTAAAGGGTTGGTTGAAAAACTTTGAAATATACTTGTGCTTGAATTTTCTACATGTAAATAATGTTCAAAGGCTCTTGAGGCTCTGCTTGTGAGCAAATAAGTTAGTCTGAGAAGAAAATATGATTGTTGAACTGAAACATTGGACTTGAAGAATGTAACTGGATTGACATCAATATACAAGCTGATTCTTGGGATCCTGGTCTATATCACTCGTGAAGTGCTTCTTTCTGTGTTATTGTTTTCCTTACATGTATGCCATTTTGTCCCTTATTCTCTAATAAAGAACAGCAAGCATAGAGTTAGGATTTACTGTTTACAGTACTCTTCTCTGACTGATAAGCTTTATCTCAATGTTTTCCTCCAAATTGTGTATTTAAGAATGATTCAATACAATTCGAGCAGTTAGGAATTCTAGTGTTCCCTCGTCCTATTGTTTACCTTAAACATTGTTCTTGAATGTTATTTTCATTTTCTACTAAGTAGAGCTAGACTAGAAAAGTGATGGTGTGCCATGTTTTTTGGCTTCTTTCTCCAAAGGTAGTTCTGAAATTTTCCCTAAGTGTATGCTGAAAGCAGTTTAGATTTAAAAGTATCTTATCTAATCTTAGGCTGCATTTCATTTTTCTTATCTGTTTTCATCCCTTCTGAAAGTAATTATGAGGATTACTAGATTGTTTGTCTGTTGAGTTAACTTTAATATGAACTTGTCCAAAGAATTCTATGGTTAGCCCTGTCCTTTGGTAAGTTTTAAACAGTTACTTAAAAGGCTTTTCTTGTTTGGATAGACTGATAAATCCTAGTTGAAATTATTGTCTGTTTCCACCCCTTCAACACTTTTATTGTTTCCATTCTATCATTTTATCTCAAAAATCTTATGATATAGATGACTTGCCCCTTAGACCACTCTTGAAATTGTTGCACAATTAAACCCTTTTATGACTCCATAGCCCAATGGACTAAAAACCAGCGTCATATGTATCCTATCAGCCAAATCTTGTTCTGATTGCTTGCAACTTCACACCTTTAAAACTCTTTCATTTTAGGACTTTCCACTCAACTAAAAATCATGCTCAACCATCCAAAACAAACAAACAAACAAAAAAACCCTTGCTCTTAATAACTAGCCTAAAATCACACATAAAAACCTTAAATATAAATCAATCTTTTCACTTATAGAGAGATCCCTCTCTAGATTCAGGAGGGCTAGATCCTAGAATCCCAAAGTGGTTCAAGTGTTGTATCTGCAGTTTGTATTTTCCAATCTTGCATTTCTGGCGACCATACTGGGGATTTCTGAGTTAGTGACAGTCTAAAGTACACCTTGAGACTCCAGAAAGCCCTTGAGTCAATAATATTTGGTATATTAGCCAATTTAGCCACCAGGCCTAACATTTTTGGCGACTCCGCTGGGGAATTTGAGTATTTTTATCCTAGAAACCTTTAAGATCTCAGATTACCCTTTGAACAAGAACATTTGAAATATTAGCCAGTTAACCCATCAGGCATAACATTTCTGGCCAAATACTCAATGTTCAGTGAGTACAAGCAGCCCTCTTCAAGCACTACCAAGCAAATGGTAATCATGATAAAACTTGTTTGAATTAGTGACAAACTAAGGAAACCTTAGGATTCTCATAAGAGTTTATCAAACCTTGAAGGATTAGCTAGCTTAGCCATAAGAGTAGACTGTCTTTGTCTCATAAACATAGCTAAGTTTTGAAACAGATTTAGGACACTCTTAGAACCCATAGGACTGAAAAATCTTAGAAAAAAACCCAAAAATATTTTCAGATTGGTATTCAATAAACATGGTGGTGGACCATAAAACCTTTTACCTCCAAAAGAGCTAAAATTTTACACCTTGTGACTCCACAATCCTAAACAGACCTTAAGGCTCCATTGGGAAGACCCTTTATCATCATAACATCATACAAACTTAGTTAGAAGGCTTTAGGATTAGAGTTTTCTTGTTTGAAAGATCAGTTGGCCTCTTAAAGATTGTCATATTCGATTAAACTTTTCTTCTTTAAGTTGGGTCTAAAAAACACAGCATAGTGGCTCCTAGAAAGATTCATACTAGAGCCTACCTTGACCCAAACCCTCCTGAGATAGTTGATAACCCCGAAAGAAACCTTAGGAAGTCTCCTGAGATTAAATTTTCAACTGTTTTCAGATCACCCTTTAGAGCTAATTATGTTCCAGAAAACATTCCAGCTCTACAACAATCACAAGTTGACTTAAGAAATCCATTTATAACTTGGTCACTTGATGATTTAGATCAGTTAGATTCAGAGTCTTCACTTTCATCCCCAAATATAAGTGAACATCCTGGTAATATAGAAACAACACCACCTGATTTACATTTCCTTCATAATTTTGGTTTCTCTCATCCTAGATCAGCTCAACAATCTATTGTTGGTACATCCACTTCTGCCACCCATACACCCATTGTCCAAAACACTCCGCTTCAACCCACTTTCCCTCTCGTTAATCTGCCTCTTGTAAATCCACCTCCACCTCATATCATGGCAGCATGGTATGCCCCCTCTAGTCCTTCCTTTACCAATAGTCAATCTTCCATAGGACTATCAGTCCAAGATACCATTGTATGATGCCAGTAATGCTACTACTACTTCACAACATGTGGATAATATGATTGACTACTTTGACAGAAATGAAATTGATGATGACTCTATCAAGCTTAGATTATTTGCTCAGAGTTTAGGGGGATAAGTAAGGAAATGGTTTAAAGGTTTAACCCCTCACAGTATAAATGATCTCCAAGCCTTCCATCAGCTATTCTTAAACAAATGGGAAGTAAATAAGAATCCTCTTCGAATACTTTCAGACTACAAGAATCTCCACAGAAACACTGGGGAAAGTGTACAAGCCTATTGCACCAGGTTTAACAGTGTGTATAATGCCCTTCCCCCAGATTTAAAACCTCCACAAGGCTCAGCTTTAAACAAGTTTCCTGAAGGATTTGATCCTGAGATGGCCTATCATCTGAGAGAGAGAGAGATCCTTTAACCCTTGGAAGATATGCAAAAGGGGGCTCTTGTTGTGGAAGTTAATTTAATGGAGAAAAGAGCAAGAATGAAAAATGAGAAGAGAGTGTCCTTTAGAGAGGAATCTGCACCTTCCACATCTAGCTCGAAGATGGAGAGAATGATGGAGAGATGATGGAAAAGATGAGCATACTTGTGAGAGCTCAAGAAAATAAAAACCAAACAGCTCCTCAAAACAGAAATCAAAACCAAAATCAGAATTTTAGGAGAAACCAGCCCCAAAACAGACCAAGGGAGGATGATCAACAGATCACTCCTCCTTTTCATCAAAACTATGTAAGTGAGGTTGAAGAAACAAGTGAGAAAACAAAGGAAGATGATATCAACATGCTGGGAGTAGACCATGATGATTTTGAAGTTCATTATGATAGAAAGCAAGGTCTATACACACCCTATGATGACAAAAGAGATGAGGATGAAAGTTATTATCAAGACATGGAAAATGTTATCATAGAGTCTCAAAAGGAATATGACCTTAGGAGTAAAAGCAGTCAGGAAACTCCCAAGACTAAAACCTTTGATAAATCTTCACAAAACAGCACTGTAAATAAACCCAAAATTGTAAAATAGAAGGACAAAACAATGGCTGGAAATTCTGATAAAGGTAAAGAGAAAGGCACTCAAAACAATGCAAAACAGAGTGCAAACCTTAGTAGTGTTAGCACCTCAGCTAATACTCTTGTTAAGACAATTTTGACAAATGTAAAGAGAGCAAATCAGCAAACATATTTTGCTGACAGAGTGGCAGTTAATAAGGCTGAAACAAGCACTTCAAAGAATCAGATCCCTTTTAGTTTGGGGCAAGAAATTTCAAGAATTAAAATCTTTGTTCCTCTTACTGAGTTAGCTTCCCAGAATGTATATAGATCTCAAAATTTGAAGGCTCTTAACATAGAAGATAATAATGACACTGCCAATCTTAATGATGACCAACCAGAGCTCATATTCGGTCCTAATATTGAAGGTAGATATCAAGAGGGACCTGTTCCTCCTTTTTATGTTAGTTTAAATGTTCATGACAAGATTTTGCATAATGCTATGCATAATTCAAGGGCCTCTCACAATTTAATGCCCAAAGATGTAATGGAGAGCCTAGGCCTTGAAATCACTCGACCTTACAAATATCTTTACTCCTTTGACTCAAGCAGAGTGAAATGTTTAGGTTTAATCAAAGACCTCTGTGTTAACTTAGCACAAATCCCAGCCAAATGTTTAGTCATGGATATTATTGTGGATAATGTACCCCCAAAGTATGGTATGCTGTTATCTAGATCTTGGGGAGCTAAGTTACAAGGAACTATGCAGATGGACATGACCTATGCAACCATCCCTGTTTTCAATCAGATAAGAAGACTTTACAGGTAGTCCCATATGCAGTACATGGTTACTAGCCAAGACAGACCGCAAAACTCTCCCCTTTATTCTGTAAACACATGCCTTGATTCTTTTATCCTGTTTAACGATGAAACATTCATTGAACAAGTCACTTTAACTGAATTAATGGCCGATAAAGAGGAGGAGGTAGACACCACAGAAGTGTCAAAAAGGTTTGTTGAACCCGTAAGCTACAGCAAAAAACATACAGGTCTTGAGCTACAAGTCATGCGTCCTTTGCTTTTAAACCTTGAGAGTTAAGAAAGTAATCCTCAACGTAATGAAATACCTGAGGAATCAAAACAAATTCAACGAAGTGTTGATATTCAAGAACGAGCCGAAAGCACTATAGTTGAAGAGGATAGTAACCAAACCAATGAACCTCAAACTAGTCCTCTGTGGAGTATGAACTTCGACGGGTCTTGCATTAGGAGCAATGATGGTGCAGGCGTCTGGATATGCAACACTGAGAACAACTACATGGAAGGCCATTCCTACAGACTAAATTTTCAGTGTTCGAATAAAATAGCGGAGTATGAATCCCTTCTTTTAGGCTTACATTTGTTAAAGAAATTAGGATCCAAGAGAATTAAAGTTCATGGGGATTCAGAATTGATCATTAGGCAAGTGAATGGGGAATACAACGCTAATCACCCCAGACTTAGAGCCTATCGGAATGATGTTGTGGATTTATTAAAAACTTTTGAGGAATCCCAATTAATTTTTGTCCCAAGAAAAAGGAATATCATGGCCCACAGTTTAGCTTTTGCTGCTAGAACATGCTTAACGCCATATGAAACCAAACAATGTACAACTCAAATTAAATTCAGACTAGTTGTTCCTGATAACGAAAAGTATTGGCAAGTGTTTGACGAAGACAAACAAATAGAAGAATTCATGCAGTTCAGAAATGAATTTGAACTACCAAGTTCGGATTCAGACTATGAAACAGACTGCCCTAGTGAAGAAAATTTTCTTGATGAAGAAGAAAAACCTCCTGAGGTTGCTAATATAAATCTGTTGTCTGACAAACTTGAAAACAAAACAGAAGTGATTGCAGAGTTAGAAACAGAAGACTTAGAAACTAATCAGTCTAACAATCAAAGTTTGCCAAAGGGACTGGCCCCTTTAGAGGAGTTGTTTGATTTCAACGATGTGGCCAAGAAGCCAAAACTGGAGCCTGTAGAAACTGAAGTTGAAGAGTGCAATATAGGCAGTGAACTGAAACCAATGATGATCAAATTGTCCAAGACTTTACCAGCTCACATTAAACTGAAATACATACAGTTGTTTAAAGAATTTTCTAATGTTTTTGCATGGAGTTATGAGGATCTAAAATCCTATGACACTGAAATAATTCAACACAAAATTCCTCTCAGGGAAAACCAAAAGCCATTTAAACAAAAGCTACGTAGAATTAACCCTGTTCAGTTACCTTTGGTTGAGAAGGAAATCAAGAAAATGTATGAAGCTGGTATTATTGTCCCTATTAGATATTCCAAATGGGTGTCTAATCTGGTGTCAATTAGGAAGAAAACGGGAGAGATTAGGCTTTGTATAGACTTTAGAGACTTAAAAAAATCTTTGCTGAAAGACAACTACCCTTTACCCAAGATGGACCATATTTTAAAAAGGGTAGTTGGTTCTAAAAGAATTTATTTGCTTGATGGCTATTCAGGATACAATCAGATTTTGGTTCATCCTGATGATCAATTAAAGACAGCTTTTACTACACCTTGGGGCACTTTCATGTATGTGAAAATTCCCTTTGGTCTAATGAATTCTGGTGCAACATTCCAAAGAGCCATGTACATTGCATTCTCGGAAGAATTGGGGTACTTCATCATTATTTACCTTGATGATGTCACTGTTTTTTCTAAGACAGATGAAGAGCACTTAGAACACTTGAGAAAAGTTTTCAAAAAATGCAGAAAGTTTGGGATATCTTTAAACCCAGAGAAAACACTATTTGGTCTCCAAGAAGGTAATATTCTTGTACACATCATTTCAGAAGAGGGAATAAATATAGACCCAAAGAGGATCGAGGCTATATTGCGAATCTCTCATCCTCGAAACATCAAGGAACTCCAATCTTTCATTGGAAAAATTAATTTCTTGAGAAGGTTCATACCCAACTTGGCTGAACTCCTTAGAAACATTACAAACATGCTGAAAAAAGAACAAGGAGTCAAGTGGACCTTGGAAGCAAAGAAGTCCTTTGAGCTGGTGAAATAAGCGTTAACCAAAACACCAGTCTTAATAAGTCCTGATTTTTCAAAAGATTTTTATATTTTTTCATGAACATACAATAGCTGTTGTCCTATTGCAGAAAAAACCATAGGGACAAGAGCAGCCTATTGCATTCTTTAGCAAGACATTGAGAGATGCTCCTCTGAAGTATAACATCATGGAAAAGCAAGCTTTTGCTTTGGTCAAAGCTTTAAAATACTTCAGAGTTTACATCCTTCACTCACACATCATTGCCTTTGTCCCAAATTCAGTTGTGAAAGACATTCTAACATAGGACCTAGATGGTGAGAGAGGCAAGTGGATAGTTGTTATACTTGAATATGATTTAGAGATCAAGCCCACTAAACTCATTAAAGGCCAAGGTATAGCTAGATTAATGGCTGAATCCAATTTTGAAGTTCTTGATATTAATATGATTAATGCTTTAGATGAACAAGAGGAACTCTCAACTCCCATTGTTGAAGATCATTTTGTGAATTCCTCTTGGTATGCTGATATTCTATATGTTTTTCTTAATTTGAATACACCTCCTAGTTTATCAAAAGCAAAGGCAAGGTTTTTAAAGTTAAAAGTTGTGAACTACTGCATTATAGATAAATGTCTTTATTGGAAAAATGCAAGTGGGATATTGCTTAAATTTTTGCCTGAGTATGATGCAGAAAAGGTTAAGCACGAGTTCCATGAAGGAGAGTGTGGAGGCCACCTCTACTGGAAGACAACAACGAACAAAATCCTAAGGGTTGGTTACTATTGGCCCACTCTCTTTCTTGATGTACACAAGATGATAATTGCCTGTCATAAATGTCAAATTTTTTAAGGCAAAAAAAAATTGTTGGCCTTACCTCTGCATCCAATCACTGTTGAAGCTCCTTTTCAACAATGGGGACTTGAATTCATAGGAGAAATCCATCCACCTTCTTCTGCCCAACATAGATGGATTCTCACTGCAATAGACTAGTTTACCAAATGGATAGAAGCCATCCCTTCTAGGCAAGTCAATGACTTTGTCATCATAAAATTCATTGAGACTCACATCCTCTCTAGATTTGGCTGCCCAAGGAATATCATCACTGATAATGCAGCAGCATTTGGATCCAAAAAGATGGTTGAATTTTGTCACAAATATCAGATAACATTGGGTCATTCTACTGCTTATTACCCTCAAGGTAACGGGCTAGCAGAATCCTCAAACAAGAGTTTGTTGAACATAATCAAGAAGTTGTTGGAGGACAACAAGAAGTCTTGGCACACAAAACTAGTGCATGCACTATGGGCTGACAGATTGACATTAAAGAAATCTATTGGGATGTCACCCTACCAGCTTGTGTATGGTACAGATGCAATTTTTCCAACCGGCCTTGGTGTGCCAGTTATGAAGTTAATTCAAGAAGTGAAATATGAAGAAAATGACATGATCATAAGGATTAATCAGACGATTCACCTTCAGCAAACCAGAAAGGAGGTTTATAACAGAGCATTACAAAAGCAAGAGAGCATTAAAAATCTTTTTGATAGAAGAACAAAGGCCAGCAATTTCAATGTTGGGGACAAAGTGTTAAAGTGGGATTAAATGAGAGAATACGAGGGCAAGCATGGGAAATTTGACAACTTATGGCTTGGCCCTTATCTCATTCACTTTGCTGCTAGCAATAATGATTTTTTTTGCAGGAGTTGAATGGAGCTGAACTGTTTGTGGGTCCTGTCAATGGCAGGATGCTTAAACATTACTTCTGTTGATCCTATCATGTTTTGAAAGCCTTTTTATCTTTTTTCTCATTATAAATATTTCATCCATCATTGCATTCAAAGTTAGAAAAATAAAAAATACAAAAACAGTGAAAGAAAGAAAAAAGGGCAGATTATAAAAACAATAAAGGTACAGCCCCATACCAAAAAAGAGAAACAAAGTCTGAAAGTGTGCAAGCTCAAATGCCACTCCTAAAAAACACATTCCTAGTTAGCCATACAGCCTAATCATGACTAATTAGTTTTAAGTTGACTGCTGATAGTTTAGTGAATTCAATTTGCCAAACAGCTTAATCTTGGCTTATCAGTTAGGTAGATTAGGATAGAAAATAAAGGTTCAAACAAGCTCAAAATCTGAACCTCAGTTTCAAAAAGAAGAGTGACTCTAATCTGTTTAAATTTCTAAATCAAAGATAGAAAAAAACTGGTTCTAATATGCTCAAAATCTGAACCAGTTAACAAGGAAAAAAAAGCTCAAATAAACTCAAAAAATAGAGTTGAATAAAAGTGAAGGCCATGCTCAGAACTTTCAGATCTTAAGCCTTCAATATTTTGATTTAATTTTATGCAAATAATTATCTATGTGCAACTTGTTTTATGCCATATATTAGCAACAAGTTAGACTGTTCAATCCTGACTTGTATGCTTTTAAATTTCTGTTTTAGAAATTAGTGAATAAAAATTTGTTAGACTGTTTAATCCTAACAGATAGTAGATTGGGTAGAGAAGCTTATGAACTCAATTGTTTAATCTGAGTTCATGGAGAAATAAGAAGTAGACTTAGATTATTTTTTTTCTTTCAAAAGAATAAAATGTTTGTAAAATAGTTTGTCAATCCAAGTGCACTCTAAAAGAAGAAAAAATGTTAGATCAGTAGGATTGGGTAGGTAGAAAGCTTGGTTTAATGTTATTCCATTACCTTTCATGGCTGCTAACATTTTTAAAACAGAAGAAGATCATCCAAGTGAAGAAAGTTGCAGCCCAATGGATGAGGCACTAATCAGCCCCCCAGAGAATACAAGTATGGAGTTCTTGATGCCTTCAAGAAGGTACCATCCCCAAGTGGAGCCACTGTTAGCCACCTATAAAATTTGTCATATCAAATGGTGGCTAAATCATTTTTGAAGCCTTCAAGAAATAATTTTTATTTCCAAAATTGTTATCTCTTGAAGCCTTATGAAGATATATTATCCTCTATTTAAATCTTCACTGTTGTTTCCCTTTTGAAATGCTGAAAATCTGTTGTTTTCATAAAGAAAAGACTGCTGCAAAAATCCCATTTTTCCCCTCCTTTCACTTCAAAAATAACCTCCATTTTTATCCCCTTTTTCCTCATAAAATTTCTCTGTTTTCCTATTCCCTTCTTCCCTTCAAAAAATCCCCTTTTATAAGGTTTAAAACTCATTTTTGAACCTTACCGAAACCCCCAAATCCATTGAAAAACCTTGAAAAAATCATAAAAAATGAGTTTTTTTAACTATAGGCCTAAGCCCCTTTGGGCTAAGCCCCCTAAAACCACTTCCCCCATATACCCTAGTGCTAGAACCAAGCGCTTATCGCATCAGAACTTTTCGACGAGTGCAAGTCTTTTTGTTTTATAAAGTCCCTCGATGCGATTAGCCCTTTTTTATAAACCCCGATCCCTTTGCCACTCTTAAACTTATGAATAAACCCTTCCCGATCATATTTTTCCTTTGTAAATTCATAAAAACCCACTTTCCTATGTTTTTTATTAAACTCGCCAGTGCAATATTTTAAATAAAAAGGACCGTTGATCTTTTCCAGGATCGACGGTCTATGAAATCTCGCATCAGAGATTTTCACCGAGCACATTTGGAAGTCCCTCTCCTTTGTTCCGATGCGATTGGCCCCTTTCGTGCATATAACTCTCGATCCCTTGTATCTTTTCATATACCCGAAGGCCCCGTGATTGGGCGCTAAGCTTTATAAATAACCCGCCCCGAAGCCAATAATCCTTCGTTTTTCATAAAAATTTCAATTTCCTTATGTTTCAAAGGGTTCCGCCGTTTCATAGTTTAAACCGATCCGAACCTTTGATCTTGAACCAATCGACGGCCAGTGCAATCTCGCATCGGAAACTTTGTTGGGTGCGTTGTATTATTTTATTTTCCCCTCCCGATTGGCGGTCTCCCGATGGATTATCAGCCGTCGATTTTTTCCGCCTTTCCAGATCTGACGGCCCTTATCACTCCTTCCCAAAGCCCCATTCCTTCGCCTTTCAACCTCCCGATTCATTTCCCACCGTCGATATGATCTGTAGATCGACGACCCACAACTAATCGCATCGGCACCCATTTTTTTTTGCCCCGCCGATCGCAAACCTCCGATTACATCTGGGTCGTCCACGTGTCAAGATCGACGGTCCAGATTGAAGCCCGCAACCTTTGTTAAATTTATGAAGCCCCGCTTTATAATGTTTTTCGGGGAAATCTCATCCATTGATCTCTGCAGATCAAAGGCCCATATTAACCCATTCTCTGCCTCATATATTATTCCATTTAACCCCAGATTCAATCTCCACCATTGATCCATTTCATCCAATGGCCCAGACTCATCCCGGTAGGCCCGACTCTCTTGGGTCCTACCCGTCCCATATTTGATCTCTTCCATTCATCCCTATGATCGGACGGTCCCGATTAAAACCACCCCACCTCTTATCACCCACGCATCTTGTCTATATCACGCTCTTTCCATGACCGTCAGATCTGAGACCCCAGATCTAACGGCAGACGCTCCATATCGCATAGATTTTAGCACGAAGATTAATTCTCCAAGAGCTACGCGATATAAGTGGTTTTGAAATGCCACGTGTCGCCCTCTTATGCATATCGCGTTTGAAAAGTTAAAACCACCTTTCTGCCCTTTTGCTGCGCGAAACCCATGGTTTTCTCATCCGAAACTGCTTTCCACTGTTTTCACCACTTTCCATCGCGTTCGCTCCCCGCCGTTGATATCTGTATATCAACGGCTCACATTCAATCTGAGCATTACACTATCACCCTCCGCCTTCTCTAAGGGACTTCATTGATCAACCACAACCATTGATCTCTGAGGCCAAACTAATCCAACGGCCTGGGATCGTTGGAAACCCCAATTTCCCTTTCGAAACATTTTTCTCCGCCAAAGGTATTTTAACCTATTTTCTTTGCATTTTCTTCTATTTTTCTATAAAGTGACCCCTTTGCTTTATATTTTTCCCGACCCATTTCGACCGATGATCAACACAAATCAACGGCCCAGACTTAATCCTCTGCACCATTTCATCAACCGCTCTTCTTTTGCCCTCCGCGAACAAATCTCCACCGCTGGATGTTTTCATCCAACGGTCACGATCCAAACCCGAGCCTCTGAAGCAGTTAAACCTTAATATGCAGGATTTTTCTAATTTTTATTGTATTGTGCAGGTTTTTAATGGTTTTTCCATTATATTAAAATAAAACCAAAGGCCGAGGATGACGATCCCCCATGCCTTTGTTCATCAGAGAAATCATTTTACAGGGTTCCCATCAAAGTTTATCAGTGCATCATGAGCACTGATACCATTTTAAAGCCACCTGTAGCACCTGCACATCAACAAGACACATAAAATTAAAACAATCAAAGAGTATTAGTGTGAAAGGACCCAACCACAACAGAACTGGAGAATTGAAGGTTAAATCACAGTTTGGGTGGATTACGGCTAAGATCGACAATCAAAAGCCTAATCCACTAAATTAAACACAGTTAAATAACAAAAGACAGAATTTAGGCCTAATTAAGCCTAACACACAGAATTAAAGCAAATCAAGCAGTGTTTAAAGAAAATCAATAATATCTATCAGACAGAGAATGCCTCCACCACCACATCAGAGGCTAATTGAATCCTCTCAGCTACCAAATGCCACCTGTAGCCTCAAAGCATTCAAAGAGGCCAAGTTATGACCAGAACAGAGGATAGTCGCCTCATTACAACCAAACAGCTAATTCAATCAAAGAACTTATTGTAAGATATTAGCAGAGTTATTACAAAGATGACACAGAGCCTTAAAGTTAACAAAAGCTTCCCAGCAAGCTTAATACTTAATGTAAAACAATTAATACAGAGAAAATATCAGTAGTCTTCTCCATTGAGCCCCTCAAAGGCCGAGAAGCATTAAACTATATTAATTGAACCCATAGATCTTTTCTCTCTTCCACCTCCTCATTTCTCTATAAAATCTTCTTGAGGATCTCATTGTAAAGGGTTGGCTGCAGAACTTTGAAATATACTTGTGCTTGAATGTTCTACATGTAAATAGTTTTCAGAGGCTCTTGAAGCTCTGTTTGTGATCAAATAAGTTATTCTGAGAAGAAAAGATGATTGTTGAACTGAAACATTGGACTTGAAGAATGTAATTGGATTGACATCAATATACAAGCTGATTCTTGGGATCCTGGTCTATATCACTCGTGAAGTGATTCTTTCTGCGTTATTGTTTTCCTTACATGTATTCCATTTTGTCCCTTATTCTCTGATAAAGAACAACAAGCATAGAGTTAGGATTTACTGTTTACAGTACCCTTCTCTTACGGATAAGCTTTATCTCAATGTTATCCTCCAAATTGTGTATTTAAGAATGATTCAATACAGTTCGAGTAGTTAGGAATGTTGGTGTTCCCTCGTCCTACTGTTTACCTTAAACATTGTTCTTGAATGTTATTTTCATTTTCTACTAAGTAGAGCTAGACTAGAAAAGTGATGGTGTGCCCTGTTTTCTGGCTTCTTTCTCCAAAGGTAGTTATGAAAGTTTCCCTAAGTGTATGCTGAAAGCAGTTTAGATTTAAAAGTATATTATCTGATCTTAGGCTGCATTTCGTTTTTCTTATCTTTTTTCATCCCTTCTGAAAGTAATTATGAGGATTACTAGATTGTTTGTCTGTTGAGTTAACTTTAATATGAACTTGTCCAAAGAATTCTATGGTTAGCCCTATCCTTTGGTCAGTTTTAAACAGTTACTTAAAAGGATTTTCTTGTTTGGACAAACTGATAAATCCTAGTTGAAATTATTGTCTGTTTCCACCCCTTCAACACTTTTATTGTTTCCATTCCATCATCTTATCTCAAATATCTTGTGATATAGATGACTTTCCCCTTAGACCACTCTTGAAATTGTTGCACAATTAAACCCTTTTATGACTCCATAGCCCAATGGACTAAAAACCAGCGTCATATCTATCCTATCAGCCAAATCTTGTTCTGATTGCTTGCAACTTCACATCTTTGAAACTCTTTCATTTTAGGACTTTCCACTCAACTAAAAATCATGCTCAACCATCCAAAACAAACAAACAAACAAACAAAAAACCCTTGCTCTTACTAACTAGCCTAAAATCACACATAAAAACCTTAAAGATAAATCAATATTTGCACTTATAGAGAGATCCCTCTCTGGATTCAGGAGGGCTAGATCCTAGAATCCCAAAGTGGTTCAAGTGTTGTCTTTGCAGTTTGTATTTTCCAATCTTGAAAATTACAGATTCCTAACAACCGACACGCATGATCTTGTGAGCAGTGGTATCCCCCGCATAGTGTTCACCTGCTGGACCATCATGGAGTTCCGCCAAAACTTTATGTGCCTCATCATACTCCAAACAGCGTAGCAGGACACCACTATGGTGCTTGTGAAACAACTTCCCCTGCACCAGCTGATAGGATACAGCTTTCAATCTCAATGCACATTTCTGTTGAGTGGTTAAAGTGGGGCCCATGGTACCGTGTCTCAGATATTGTTGGAGATATACGTACCATGAGGAGGTATCCTGTCGGGATGTGCTATCAGCTTGATACATGTCGATATCGTGCTCTCAATTCTCTTATTCACTGCTCCATGAGTCTACTGCCTTTGCGGCCATCCGACATAATCCTTGGCCCTTTATATTGTGTGCTAGCTTGAATTCCAGGTCATATTCTTGGAGGCACGTCATCCAGTTTCCTCGTCTCTCACCCAGCTCCTGCTGTACGAATAGTGAGCGAACAGCTGGGTGAGGCACGAAGACTGTGATATGATTTTTCAAAATATATGGCCTGAAGTTTTTAATTGCCTTGTATACTGCATAAGCTTGTTTGTCAATATCTGGATAATTCAGCTCAGCGCCTTGTAACCCAATTCTCATAAATGATATAGGCCGCTCATCATTTTTGTCATCTTTCTGAGTGAGGACGGCAGCCAAAGATGAATCTGAGGCAAAGGTATACAAGATAAAGCCTTTGTTGAAATCCAGAATATGAAGAGCGGGTGCTTTCGCGATGGCTCATTTGATGTTATCAAACGCTTCTTTTTGAGGAGGATTCCATTTAAAGTTAGCATTTTTATTGATCATGCCTTGCAATGGTTTCGCGATTTGGGAAAAATCTGATATAAATTTTCGGACGAAGTTGATTTTTCCAAGGAAAGACTGCATAGCTTTCTTACCACTTAGGGGCGATATTTGAGTGATGAATTTCACACATTTTGGATCCACCACTATGTCGTCTCGAGTTATTATGTGCCCCAACAAGTTTCCTTCGGCGATGGTGAAAACACTTTTCTTCAAGTTCAGTGAGATCTCGTATTTCCGACATCTTTCAAAAATCTGCTTGAGATGGTGTAGGTGGTCAGATCTGCGCTTTGAAAACACGATGACGTCAACAATGTATACTACCACGCTTTTCCCTCGTCCTCTGAAGGTGATGTCCATAGCTCTTTGGAAGGTGGTGTCAGCATTAATCATGCCAAAGGGCATGCATCTAAATGCGAATGTTCCCCATTTAGTTCTGAATGTGGTTTTGAGCCGATCGGGCTCAGCCACTACTACTTGATTATACCCTAAAAACCCATCCAATAGAGAGAAAATTTTCGACCCCGATACAGCTTGAAGGATTTGCTCCATAGGGGGGATCGGATAGTTTTCCTTGTTGGAGGCTCTATTTAAATTCCGGAAGTCTATGCACAAACAGATTTCGCCAGATTTCTTGCGAACAGGGACCAAGTTTGACACCCAGGTTGAATTTCTAACTTTGAAAACTATCCGCGCATCCAAGAGCTTCTTTAGTTCCTTTTGGATCATCGGTTCTAAGGTAGGGTGTACTTTTCTCAGTTTCTGTTGGAAAGGCTTCACTCCTTCCTTCATGGGTATGACGTGCTGGATGATCCATATATCATAAGTTCGAAGCTCATCATATGTCCAAGAAAACACATTTCGGTATTTCTTAAACAATCCGGTGAATGCTTGCTTCTCTTGAGGGGTGCACTCATTAACCAGGTTGACAAAATTGGGGTCCTTGTTTTTCCCAAGGTTAATTTGTCGGTGCGCTAACGTGGAACTTTGCACCTTCGTGTTTGGAGGCCCTCGAAAACGGTTCTGTAGGTCGAACAACTTTTTGAGTGACACAATCCCTTTAGGTATGGGATTTTCTTTCCGATATCATAGTTCCTCCTACAAAACTTGATCATGATCCTCTTCTTTTATAACTGTGTCTTTGAATACGTCTGTATTGAGCATGAAATCTAGTACCTGTTGGTCATCATTGAAAACGCACAAGTTAGTAACATTATCTGGTATGGATGGCCTGTAAATAACTTCAATAGAAAATCCATCTCTAAGCGGGGTGAACCTAGCGGCAGCGTTGGTGAGTGTATCGGCTGCTGCATTATGCATTCTAAGTATAGGTTTAATACCGAAAGCATCAAAAGCAGAAATTAAACGCCATACCTCTTGCTGGTAACCTTTCATATGTGGAGACAAGCAATGGATGGTGTTATGTACCTGACGAGTGATAATCTTAGATTCGCCAAACCTTTAAACAACGAACTTTTAGATCTATGGCCTTTTGAGTCCGAGCAGTAATGCCTCATACTCGGCTATATTATTCATGCACTGGAACTCTAACCGGCAGGAAATTAGAAACTTGTTCTTCCGAGGGTCCAGCAACATACAGCCTGCGCCAGCCTCGTCTTGGGTTTTGGAGTCGTCATAGTACAAGGTTCATATTTCATCTTCTAATTTGACAAGGTTGTCCGAGCACATTGGGGGCGTACTCAGGGCAGCATTTTCTAATGGGTCCTTTGTTGAGGCGGAGGAGTTTTCAATGACCAGAAGCAGCTCAGACTAGACGTCTTCAGTGATCAGAGATTGGGGAGTTCAATAGCACCCAAATATGGACTCTAAGAAACACATACCGAGCTCTTCTTATGCAAAAAAGACTAGTTCGTTAGTTGCGTCGAGGTCGGTCACAGTATATTTCATGTATAGCTCACTTTCGACTCGGATTTGGTTATTCTTGCCCTTGTACGGGAGCCAAAGGTGGGACCAATCAGTGGCAAATTATCCCTGCAGCTTTCTAGACCAATCTCTGCTCAACAGAAGGCCATAGGCCTCGGGGATATACATGATTACTATGTCGATGCACTGATGCACTCTGGAATCGGAGGATAGGCAGATAATGACGTTATTTAATTCGCCTACTACCGGGACTTGAGATCTGTCGAGTTGGATGATCCTGGCATCAGTTTTCTCAGGGCGGATGTTTAACTTCTTGCAAACGGATAAGGGCATAACATTCGTGGATGCACCAGAATCGACGAGGCAATTATGGACATTGAAGTTAAAGATATCGAAGGAGAGGAGGAAAGATGGTGTGGATCCCTTGGAGTTGGCGTTTATGGAATTTACGATGGATTGGGGATTAGAAGCAGTTTGGGCAGATGTGATTCTCATGGGTTTGGTTTCCGGTAGATTGGAAAATAGGATAAGATCTCGTTGGTTAGCAATGTGAGCGAGCTCATAGAGAGAAATATTGGCCCGAGTCTTCTTAATATCCTCGATAATGTTATAACCATAATCTGTGTGTGAGGCAATTTTGGTGGTGGTTTTAGGGGAAACCGATGAAGCTTTAGCCTTGGGGCCTTCTCTGGGTTATTTGGACTAAAATTTTCAGGAGTCTTTCTTTGGTTTTTTGCATTTGGTGGCAGGATTTTCCTTAAGAAATCTTTCCTTTTTTCTTCGAATGATTGTTCAGGGACTGGACCTTTGCTCCTCAAACCATAGTTTCGAGGGGGTTCAGATTTAGGGTCGCCAGCCAAGTTTATCCCAGTTGTGGAAGGGAGAGACTCTCCACAGATGACCTCAAAAGCGAGGACAGTGGAACCCATATCCTCATCTGGGGGGGAAGCCTCTTCGTTGCCTGAAATAGCCTCCTCTTCCAGATCTCCGGGGGTTTGGTCTTCCAGAAGTTGATTCACCATAGCGGTCATGCTATTAATCCACTGGGGGCAAGTTTTCTCTGAGTGAGAGGCTTGATGGAAAGAACAAAATTTTTCCTTGCCGATTTCTTCAATGTTGAGACCAGCATTCCAGTTTGACAGGGACCGGTTCACAGCGGGATTATTCTTTCTAAAGAAAGGTTTCTGCATTTTATTAGCTAGAATAGAATCATTGTTTTTCCTTTTCATATCAAAGACTTCATTGGTCAGTAACTTGAGGGATTTTGTGATACTTTCGAAATCAAAGGGGTCCTTATCTTTGTCTCCGGATTTATGGTTTGAGGATTGGGCTCTCTTCGTGGTTGGATTTTGATCATCTCGTCCTTCATGGTCAATGGCTCCTATGGATAGCATATCTCTTTCGACAGCTAGGTCAGTGGTGTAATTTTCCGCTAGGGTAGCTCTAGCTTCGCGCTTCACTAATACGACAATATCCCGAGGGAGAGCCCGATTGTAATAGTCGACGGTGATGGAATCGTCTAAGGCCATATTCGGCGGGAATTTATTCAATATCATAGCGAAGCATTGATTGAAATCTTTGACTTTCTCTTTTTTCTAACATTTCAAAGTACTAAGTTCAGTGAGGAGCATGGAAGGAGTTTTGTCTTTCGAAAACTTTGGAAGGAAAATACCGCGGAACTACTCCCAGGATAAGATGGAAGCAACTAGGAGGGATCGGTATCAGTTGGTAGATTTATTCTCTAAAGTATGGGGAAAAAGACGACATGCTACATCGTCATATTATACTCTCATCATTTGTAAGGCCAGGTAAAAATTGCTTATGTGATCTTTGGCCAGCGTACCCTTTTCGGGGTCGAACTTGGGGAGGTGCTTCTCCGGATGTCGGGGCATGTCATGGAGGGGGCCATGGAGGGCTAAAGGAGATTGCACCATCCAAGCCAGAGGTTGCACATGCCTAGCCTGCTGGTGGCACGGTATGTAAACACGCCCTATTTCACTTTCAGACTCGCTCCCTATGCCTGAACTGGATGCTTCACCTTCATGATGGGACTGCATGTCCTGATTCCTCCCTAAATTCCCTATATCTCTGATATTTCTCCAGTTATAAAGGAACGGAAATCTATTATGGTTTCTTTGGTGATGGTGGTGGCCAGGATTCTGGCCTTATCCACGGCCCCTGTTCCCTTGGCCTCTGTTTCCCCGACCCCTCCCGGCTCCTCCTCCAGGTGGGTTGTTTGGTTGAGTGATATCATTCAAAGTTTGGTCCGGTTGAAAGTTGGTGTTGGGTTGTGGTTCAGTGATTTCAAGTCCACCCTCTTCTGCCCCCTAGGGCTATCCGAGGGTTCTTTAGAATTCCGCTCAACTATGTCTACATAATCTTCGATCATAAGACCCACAAGCTTAGGCAAGGAGTTGACAAGGGTTCCTTGGTGAGTGTGGTTAGCTGCGGGAGTTCTAGGATTTTCCAAGGAACTAGTGACCGGGGCTCGCTGTAAACCCCTGACAATGTTGTGGGCGATAGGGCGCAGGGCCCTTAGCTGATCTAAAGTAACCTTGTAGTAAGGGGTTTTCTCCTCCTGGGAGTTTTCTAAGGGTGGAGGACTGGTATTTTCATACATGATCTCCCCTTGGGGAGTTTGTAATGGTATTTTACTTGTGTGTTGGGAGCCTGCCATTCAGGCCCTCCTTCTAATGCCAAATTTGTTGACGTGAAAATATGTCCGACCAAAAGTAGGGGATCTCCCTGGTATAAGGTCCCAATTATACTCTAAACCGTTTGTGACAGGGATTTCATCTGGGGTGTGGGTCCGGCTACCGCTGAATACTCCTTTTCTCGGACATGGACGAGCTTTGCAGACCTGTGAACACACGTCTATCCGGATGATACAATGCAAATGGTTGATGAGTCTCAACGAACATAAAACACTATGAATAGAAAGATGAGTTTGAAAGCATGAAACCAAGGAAGTACTGTTAGCAACACATCATCAGGGTCATACTTGTAAAAAGTTGTTCGAACCACAGAAGAAACAGTTCTTTGTGGTTAGAGTACCCTTCACTTCCTTAAGCGGTTTTCCAAAGATGAGATAAATGTTAGTAACAGAGTTTCTTAACATTTTTTGTACGAACAAATTAACATCATTAATAACATTTAGTGAGCTGAATGTATAAATGATATAAGTGGAAAACGTAGATGATTAAATCAACAATATATCAAAAATGTAAGGCAAAATATTCACAATGTTAACACATTAACTCTCATCAGATCCAAGAGTGGAATCAAAACAAGTGCTTGTATTCATTCATAAAGAGTGCATTCAATGCTATACAATTCTCTGCTCCTTTGGAGTCCTCCCAAAAAAGGTCCATTACAATTCTCGGAAGGGAGTATTTATAAAACAAAATTGACCCTTGGGTATCCCTAACTTCACCTTCCTGACCATTGGTTTACTTTGCGACTTGAGGGAAATTACGACCTGCGACCTCGGGTGTGGCTGCGACCTGCGACCCTTCAGTTGCTGCGACCTGCGACCTACTCTACTTGTTGCTATGTGTGACTTGATCACGGAAGTAGTTGGGTGATTACGAGGCTCGAGACATCTATCTGCTGCTGCTCTTTGAGGTAGGTCTGCCAAGCCCGATAATCTGCATCTACTGGGGAGACCTGAGGCGTATCTTCTCTTAACATGTGAAGACATTCGAGGGAATTTGGAATCAGAGTTTCCCTCTTGACTGTGATTTGATTCAATAAGGAGGCCAGTTTAGTATATATCCGGACCGGTGTCACAATGAATTGAACCCTGTTTTCTCTCGATGCCAGCAGGTCTTGCGAGGCGGCTGCTTTCCTTATGGGCTGTAAAAATGTTTGAATACCAGTGGAGACTTATTCCCATTTTTTCTCTTCTCCAAGTGCACCCAGGGAAGGGATGTGGTGTACCTCGGCCATTGAGTCAATGCCACTGATCAAATTTTTATATGATGACATTACCTTCTCCAGATCCTTGATGATCTTTTCCTTGGATTGTACCTTCATTCGAAATTGAACTTTGTCCTTCTGGGTGGCAATCCAATCTCTTCTAGGCAACGTGGTCGAGGCTTGTGGATACTTGTTAGACCACTCCAATATATTTCCAATGCAGTAGAGGCTTCTTTCAACTGCGTGTTCCTCCTTTTATTTTCGGCTTGTGCCTTTAGTAGAGGCACTACATTTTGCTTTATGGTAAACATTTCTTCATAGACCTGCGTCATAGAGGCCTCCAAAGTGACTAGCTCTCCCTGTATAGTGAGTGATATTTCATTTGCAGGGGTATCCCTGGCTTGAAATTGTATGAATTCCTCTTGAAGCACCTTCTTTTCTTGCTCTACTTGGGTCGTCTTGAGTTCAGAGGCCTGCAGTCTGTTCTGTAAGGACATAATTTCTCTACTCATCTTGCTAACGTTCTCTTCGGTAGCTGCTACAAAAGCGGTACCAGCTGAGGCAATCATGACTGGGTTAGTCCTAGTGTCCAAGACTATGTCCTTCCCTGGAGTGACTGCGAGGGGTGCTGCAGGGTCCTATGCCAAACATATTCTCTTCTCCTGCCTGATCTTATGTTTGAATTGATCATAGGTGAGTCTAGTGAGATCAAGCACTCCCTCATCTAGATCCTTGAAGGTACCCAGTTCTGAGAGGGTGAAACGGGCAGGAGTTGTCTGAGGTACCTCAATGGGTGGCAACTCTGTTTGTCCCTCTATTTCTGAGCTCGGTGTCTTACTCCCTTCGACTCCTATTTTGTCTTGCTCTTCCTTTAGCTGACACTCTGCTTCTGCCTTGTCCTGCTATTCTTTCAACCAGCGCTCTGCTTCTACCTTGTCCTACTTTTCTTTCAGCCGGCGCTCGGCTTCTGATTTTTCTTCCTCCTCCTTCTTCCTCTATTTCTCTTTGTTTTTATTGCAGTTTTCCTCTGCCTGCTTCTTCCTTTGCTCTTCCTTCATCTGCTTCTTTAGTTTGTCCTCTTCTTCCCTTGCCCTTTCCTCAGCCTCCTGTTTTCCGGGAAGCCAGGACTTCCAATAAAATTTTATCAAATAAAGACCAATGGAGTCGCCAAGGTGAAAAATCTGCAACTCTTCACCTCTCTGTGCTCACCTGATTAGAGAGTGAATAAGAAATGTCGAAAACCCAGGGAAACTGATATTCTTAAATTCGTTCCCCGGCAACGGCGCCAGAAAGATGTTGTGGATGATTTTGTCACCCTCCTAGAGATAGCCTAGAGTTGCCATAGACCAGTGCCTAGGACATCTTAATATAGCAAATGGCTCACTATAGATTGGGTTGTCAGTCCAAAGAGCTCATCTACTATCTCTTGTTTAAAACAAGGAAACTGGATTTGAATGGGACCAATCTCTCTCAGAAGCTAATACAAAGATAAGAATAATGTAAGAACATCATGTAACACTTCAGCATGAAAGCATCAGACAGTTAAGAGACCGCTTGCTGTAAAGAGGGCCGATTCAAATAATATATCACAGAAATCAAATATCAGGAAGTGAGTGCAGTGAGGAAACATAAGAAGATATTACTGGCATAAGGGCGCACCAATTTACGAATCCTTAAGCCACTAATATAGCAGAAAATATGGAAGGAGTGAACATGGAACAGCATATCATGACTAGGCCTATTTAAAGCGCTTGACTAATTCCAGAAAGGGCACCACTTAAGATGAATCCTTACTGCAAACTAGTGAGCCACTCGCATTCAAGAACATGATACAAGAATACAAATTGCATGGAAAGAGATAATGTATTAACACATAAGAAAAGTTACATACTGTGAGATATCAAAGACCAGAATCCTCAATACAGTTATAACCCCTCCTCACTGAGACCCTACGGGCTCTGAAACTTCATACAGAAATGTTACAAGATGAATACAGAAGTCTTCTCACTGCACAGTTTGCTGACAGAAATCTGGAACCCTAACAATGTCTTATTTCCCAATATTTATAGAGAAGATAGAAACTTCTAGAGGAGGAGGGAGAAGAGGCACAATTAATGACTTAATTCGAACACAAGGCAGAAAACACTCGCGCCTTCTCTATGAATGACTAGCTATAAATGAATATACCTAACAATCTGTCTAAAGAAATAAATGCTAGGAGATAAAAATCTTCTTATATACAAGACAGAAATAATAAAATATATACAATGTGATGCTTTTAGCGGAGGGAAAATCTGATGCCGTAAGAGACTGGAGATAATCTGCCTTCCTGTACTGTACTCTCGGCCCTTTAACTTTGGATTTGAATTCTGGATCTTAACTGCGGGGCGAATTTCTCTGGAGGGTTCTAAGAATCCATATCTGTGTCTTCTTTAATGGCGGTCATTTCACGTACCAGTTCTCAGCCTCTTGCATTAAATTTCACCCCAGGAAATCATATTTCATGGGCCTCGAACCTTTGCAATAGCGGCAGCGGATTAAAATGTCTTCCAGCTATCTTGAAACCTGCAAAATCCATAAAATATCAGAGAGGACTGACTTAGATGGAGGCGGGGACGACGGATACATGGTTGACTGGGATAAACACATAGGGTGGCGGAAGAAGAACAGTGGAATGTTTCGGCAAACAGATGAAACACGGGCTCTCACGAATGGGCGAAATGAGGGTTTTATTTGTGACACAGTCGGGTCGGGAGGAAAGACTGGCGGCAAATATAAGTAAAACACATAAAAACGCACATATATATATATTGGCGCGGAGAAATATTACGGATGTACGGGGGCGAGACACATAGGCGCATGAGTGACAAGTGGGGAGACGACGTGGCAGAGGAATTAATGGGTGGAAGTGGGTGAAAATGACACGGTGGCGGGCCATATAATACGGCGGAGACGAAATAATAGGCGAGCAACTCCAGAGAAAATCCACCGTCAGATCAGGCTTGGTGGATCCAACGGCTCCAACGAATTCCGCTGCCCGGCGATGGGACGACCTTTAACGCGCGGGGGAGGAGTAGTTTTCTGCCCGTACTGAGGACACGCGGCACCATTCCTGTGGAATCGCTGGCCCTGCGGTAAATACCGCCTTGCCGATGAGAGTGGTGCGGGGGTATACTGCTGGTTTTAGGCGTGCATGGGGGCCACCACTCAATACGACTGTCGCTCCGTTGATTAGTTTGATCGGACGGCCACCATGGCACCCGAAAAATAAAGTAATAAGCCCTTTTTCCCTTTAGCTTGTGATCTCCGGCCTCCGGTCATGTGTCGAAAACAGTAAGTAGGCTAAGGACTTGGGGGGCTTACGGCCAAACAAATTTAAATTGCGGGTTTTTAATCATTTCGGCAATATATTTTGAGGCTGAGAAGGGGGCGACGAGCATGATATGGGGGGTTTTTGACCACGAAAACATTGGAAATGGATTCTAGAGGAGCTGGTGGTCAAAATTTAGATGGAGAAGGGAATATATACAACAACAAGGTCATGAATGAGCTGCGTTAATGAGATGTTCGACCTTGCAACCTAAGGGGTCGCGGAGTTGCAGGATCACGAGGTCGCTGATGTTTGATTTCGGACCGATGTGCGACCCAGCGACTTGGTGACCTGGTGGGGTCGCAAGGTCGCGGGGTCAAAACTTATGAAAGTTAACCATATTTGCGACTTAGCGACCTGAGGTTTAGAAAAGGTGAATCTTAGGTCTGATTTATCTTTTTCACAAGTATTAGGGGCTCAAAAATTAAAGGAGAGAAAAATTTTGGAGGGTGCTGTAGCAGCTACAACAGGCAGCAAGATGGTGAACTTTTTATGTCTCAAGGCAAGTATGCAAGGGAGATACTGGGTAAGTTTCACATGGAGGGCTGCAAACCCATGGATACTCCTCTTCTAGGAAACTGGAGGAAAGAGGATGCTACATTTGGAGAGGTAGTGGATGCTACTATCTATCGGCAGTTAGTGGGTTCGCTAATGTATTTAGTGAATACAAGACCGGACATATTCTATGTGGTGAACCAACTTATTCAAGTGATGGTTAAGCCTACCAAGCTCTTTTAGTAGGGAAAGCATGTCCTGAGATATCTGAGGGGCACATCTGAGTATGGCTTGTGGTACAGACAGACAAATTAGGTGAAGTTGCATGGCTTCACGGATGCAGGTTGGGCGGGCAGCCCAATGGACAGAAAGAGAACATCTAGAGGGATCTTTAGTATTGGATCTACAGTTGTTTCTTGGTACAACAAGAAATAGAGATCCATGGCACTTAGTTTAGTGGAAGCGGAATACATGGCAGCAAGTCAAGTTGCATGTGAGGCTATATGGATGAGAAAGATCCTGGTTGGTTTGTTTGGTTCTCATTTTGATCGTAAGTGATTCATTGTGATAATCAGAGTTGCATTAAACTCTCGAATAATCATGTGTTTCATGAAAGATCTAAGCATATAGATATCTGGTATCATCATATCAGAGATTTTGTGCAGCGGAAGATCATGTTGCTTCAGTACATTCCTATGAAGGATCAGGATGCAGATATTCTGATGTAGGCGCTCACCAGGAGCAAATTCGAATACCATAGAGATAGGATCGGGGTGAAGGATAATCCCTTTCTTGTTGAGAGGGAGTGTTGAGATTAAACAAGATGATGATCTTAGTGAAAATTAAGCACATACACTAGGATGGAGCCTCTTGCTATTTTTAGGTGGAAGTCTATTTTTAGAACAGATGAGAAAATTCTATTTATAGTTGAAGTCTATTTATAGATGGCGAGAAAATTATATTTATAGATGATGTTCTATTTTTAGATGTATGTGCAAAGTCTATTTATAGATGCATGTCGACTATTATTATCCCTTAATAATAGTTGGACAATAAATATTAATCTATTCTCATCGAGCACTTGGAATCAGTTAACTGAAGTGGCAAACCATTTAGCTGAAGGAATTTCAAGTTCAAAGGTTGGTTGGTGGGACATGCAAGTGGACTTAGTTGTAACAGAGTTGGATGTGTAGTTATGTGAGTTTTAAAGTAGTTTAACTTAGTTAAGTGAGTTAAAATCAGTTGTGCTAGTTGTAACTAAAGATACACCAGTGAGAGATCAATGAATTAAATATTTTATTAATTCACATGGAGTGATCTCACATGCCACTAAATATTTACTATTGTTAACTCACATGCATGTCAGATCTAGTAGAGACCCATTTGAGAGGTAGGTGAAAGGGACTGTTGACTATCAGTTGTACTATATTGGATTTCACTCTTGCAAGCCAAACACACATTGGATATGCTCATGAGGATTGCACAGTCAATGAGGGCATGATTGCATCGAATTTTTCTTTGTAATCATCTTGGATTGCGCAGTGGAAGCAAGTTGTTGTGAGGCAGAAATTTGGCTAAGGCATTTGTCAATTTCTGCAAGACAGTGTGAGACGATTGTATATTGTACTGAGAGCTCTTGGATTAGAGTTTTGTATGAGATGGTTTCATGATCCATGATATATACATAATATATGATAGTGGGGTTTTTAGCTTTAAGCTTTCCCAGTAAGCATCTGTGTTATGTGTGAATGATCTTTCTTCATGTGTTTGCAATTGGTGATCATGTTTTAAATTTCCACAAGAATTTTTGTAGAATCGATTCTGTATTTAATAGTGGCATATAATTGTTAAATCAGGAGAATCCAGGCAATACATAATTGTATCAAAATTTCTACACGGTTTTCCTGAATTGGGTTTTTCTAGGGATAATTGTCCAAAAATAAGTGTGTACATGTGATTATTTCTTCTGCTTATGTTCCTTATTGTTCTTTTCTTTGCATATGTAATTGTGAATGTTGCAGTAGTATTTATTTCGAAATTTATTGATAGATTTCTGTAAATAAATTATCGGAGTAATAAGTACGAGAAATAAATATATTGTTGCAACTGTATATTTCTAGATTGAAATTTTCACATGGTATCAGAGCCAGAGACGAATAACAGAAACGGAGAACCGGAAATTAAATGAAAATCTAACATGAATGCGGTAGCTCGAAAGGGTTTGTGAAAATTTCTTAATCCAAGAAACCCTACTGCTAACTATCGATATACTTCTCCTACATGATTAATTACACAAGTTATTAGTCTAAATATTCAGAAAAACAACGAAGTAAATACAAATAGTAGCCTACACATACAAATCATTTACTAAATAGCATGCTCATATGACAAAGTGACACACATATTTTTCGGACAAATGTCCCAAGAAAAACCCAATGTGGGAAAACCAATGTAGTTAGCTTTGGAGGCTTTTACTATTAAGCAGATTCTGAATACAACAATTTATGGGCACCAGACATGATTGGCTCTACAGAGAAAATCACAGTAGCTATACCTCTTTCACTCAAAGACAAAAAATATGGTTGAATAAACTTTCACCGGGGAATTATTAATTCGATCCCTTTTTGGCCCACTAGAAACCCCAACGTTGCTCCTTAGCCCTTTGCGTCAGCCTTTGTGCTACTCTGGAAGGGCTTGCATCACCCATGAAGGGCTTACGTTGCCCCTGCACTGCCCTGACTAGGCTTGCGTGCCTCCTACTTCCTCTGCGCTGCCCCTGACTGGGCTTTGTTTGGACTGCGTAGCACCTGATTGCCTCTACGATGCTAGATATGCTATATGTTTGCCACTGTTGTATTCTTGGCTTGGGAACATATCATCCCCTTGCCAATATTTCCCCTCGCTGCACTACAAAATCTTCCTGAAATTCTTAGCAAACCATGCCCTATAATTTCAGCTTAGCTTCAGTGCTTCGCCAATGTGTTCTCCAACTAACCCCAAGCCCTTCTTTTATACTTTTCTTGTTGGAAAACCAACGATCGTGATATAATCCCTAATCGACGGCTAAGATTAGAAGTTGCTTGATCCGCGTCACTTAAGTCAATCTCATCACATGTTTAATTTAATTCACTTTAATCTTTTAATTTTCCTAAGTTAGACTTAGGGTCCTTAATTAAAAATATTAATTATTTGAATATCTCTTAAACCTGATGGAATTTCCCTAAACGCTTTCTGGGTCTTGGAGATCTCATATACTCCAACTCCTCCAAAAAATTTGGGAGCTATAGCACATTCTATGCTACCCCAAAATCTCAACACTCCCTCTTAGCGAGGAATGTGCTCTAGCAATACATTCACACCGAAGTACTGCACTGATCTCTGGCATCGGTCTTCACGCTGATGCTTGGCATGTTTCCCTTCATCACAGTGCTTTTTTTTCTCTTTTTACTACTTCCCATGACTCTGCCATAGTTACTGCTACATCTGTACTGCATCTCCCTCTCAAATTGTTGCATCGTGCTACCAACTGTTGCACTGCAACTCAATTGCCGAGAAGTAAGCAACTAAAGGACCCCTGCCCAAACACTGACATACAAGTCAGTCGAGTTGCATATCATCATTTAAGCTCCTTAGGCTGCATCTCTGTGTTTTCCTCCTGAAGCCACTGCGCTGCCACAACATTGCACTGCATAATCACTGCATCCTCTGCGCTATTGAAGTCCCATCAGCCCCTTTGTGTTGTTGTGTCTACATTGCTATTGCCTTTGCACTATGCTGCTTCCTCTATAGCGTCCCTGCCTCTGCCTCTGTTTCATTGTGATCCTCTGCGCCCACTACTCCAGTCATCCTACTGTTGTATTAAGGTTTCCGTAGCACGAATGTGATCCAAGAGTTGGGCTACTCAAGGATCCCGCCTCCACTCTGTAGTTGCTCTACAAATCAATATCACCCCACCTCTTCTCTTGAGGTACATGAGCGCTCATGGCCACATCATCGTCGGAGCCATCATCTTATTTAGTTGTCGCAGCCTTGGAACTAGAAGCTTCCTTGTTCTTCTTCCTTAGAGGACAATTGGTGGTGAAGTGTCCAAGTTCACCACATCAGAAACATTTGATCATTGATAGATCATCCCCTGCTGCTTCTTATATGCCAGGGATGCATCTTCCTCTTCCTCCTTCTTAACTTTGCTTGACCCGGTGCTGGTTTGTCTCTTATTCATTCGGTGGATTTCCTCTTGTCAGAGGATAGCCCACGTGTCGTCCCAGTTTGGAAGGTCATGTTTGCCCAAGATGCTTTGGACAAACGTTTCCCAATCATCTGTGACTGCATTTAGAGCAGTCCTCACCATGACATCATCCTTCACCTTGACCCCCATGGAATTCAACTTATCCCGAATCGCTTACAACATGAAGAGGAAAGGATCGATTTCCTCTCCCTTATTCATCATAAACAACCTCATCTAGTTCTCCAGAAGCATCTTCTTCTGGATAGATTTCCCCTGATACAATGTGGTTAATGCTTTCCACATACCATTTGCTGTCTTATTTTCGGCTATGTGTGGGACCACATAATTCTTGACCCCATCCATGATGAAACTCTTAGCATGCACTTCAGCTTCATTATTCTTCGCAAGAAGAGCAACATCGTTCAATGTAGCCAAGACATTCTCTGCATGCTGCCATATTTTGTATGCCTCCGGGACTGTCAGGATTCTGGCCTTCCAGATAGAAAAGTTGGACAAGTCGTCCAACCTACACAATCCATATGGTGCCATCTACTCTGAAATAATCTGTCTAAGTAGATCCTCCTCTCCCTGTTTCTGTTGATACCCTCAACAGAAACTTGGATCTAGGATCCTTGGCGAGAAAGGCACCCTCTACTCCCTCTGAAAATGGATTTCCTCCCTTGGAAATCTACCAAATATTATGAATTGGCCCTCTTCGATCACCCTACCATCCATCCTCATATTTCTTTGGCAAAAATTTATTGAGCAACTATTCTCCACCCGCCCTTTGTCAACTTAGTTAAACATGATTTTGAACTGATAGAATCTTCGCCACACCAGCAATTCTTTAAGATATGAACCTCTACTTCCGAACCACGAAAACTCCACACAGGAACTCAAAACTGGACAGCATCCCTCTGGCTGGACTCTGTGTGAGCAGATTCGCTCAGCGCAACCTCTCCACAACACAGACTGCTCCTATGTCCCTCTGGAAGGCACTGTATTGTCTCTGCGTCACCCAGCTGGGACTACATCATCACCTGCGTATCCTCTGTTGGGACTGTGTCCTCATGATGTTGCACTGCCCTCTCAGAATCTCTACTAGTTCAGTTGCTCTTTGCAGAAAAATTTTCTTTAGCTGATTTTGCTAGAGATTCGGCTTGATTTTCAATGCTCTGATACCGTGTGAAAATTTCTTAATCCAAGAAACCCTACTGCTAAGTATAAATTTACTTCTCGTACTTGATTAATTAAACAAGTTATTAATCTGAATATTCAAAAAAACAGTGAAGTAAATACGAATAGAAGCCTACACATACAAATCATTTACTGAATAGCATGCTCATATGACAAAGTGACATATTTTTTGGACAAATGATCAGGAGATCATGTATTATTCTCAAACTTGAAAGTGCTTGAAACTATAACAAACCTGAGCGACTCAAAAGGTCTCGTCGTTGCGATTCCGGCGCCATGAACGATTCGAAAAACTGATCTCGTATGAGGAAGATATTGCGTTGTATTCGTTTTCCCAAACAGCTAAAATTTTGTGACTAGGATGCCTAGTCAGCATACAGGTACAGTCAGCAGATGGCATATTCTAGGGAATATTCCCTTTTCTCATAGCCAATCAGATCGTGCCACGTGGCTGAATCTAAGCCATTGATTTAATTGTACGAGAAGTGATTATGACCGTTGGATGGGATGTATAGGATTTAAGGTGGTCATTGGATGGGAAACATGTGGCAAGCTTGGAGGCTGCCACGTGTCCCCAGGAGGTTCTAGTAAAATTTTAGTGCCATCAAGGGGGGTTCGACCCCGCGACCTCTAGCTTGCACGCCCAACCTTCTATCGTCTCTCCTATACGATCTTCCTTACCTGTATAGTCCACCGGATTCATTTATGTTATATGGTTGTGCATTTCGGAGGGGGGGACCGCCAGCAGTCCCAACCCGCTGGCGGCCCCAAAGCAGTGGTCACATGAAACGTGTTACAAACCCGCAGCATTAAACTTAACCGGCGGCTACAAACCTTAACCGGTGGCGAATTTTTCGTTCACATTTCATGTTGTGACATCAAACTGCAAGGCGACAGTTTGTTACCTCCGAAGCCGAAGGCTCCAACAAAACACTAGTCACATGTTGATAGATTTGAACCGCGACATCTGTTGTGACGGTTAATACACCGTTACCTCTGGTGAAAATTTAAAGCTGTCACATGGGCACGGGTAATGGCATGTAATGCCACAGTTTGCGGAACCGTATAACTCCGAGTTCCAAGCCATGCGGAGTCAAACAGTTAGATTGCGGACTTAAAGGTCGGGGGTTGGCATGTGACCACCCCGCCCAAACCATTTAATGTTAATCCAAATGGTATTTCTGGCGGAAATTGGAGCGCACCCTAAAATTTAGGGTTTTTACTAATTTTAGCCACAGTTAAGTGAAGTCTCCACTTTTGGTGGAGCTTTTCTAGCTAACATTGGGAAAAATGCATTGGGAGGTCAATTTTCGACCAATTTGGGTGAAACAAGAGTCTACCTAGACTAATTTGAGCATTCTGGAGCCACTGGTGCAGAGAAAATAGCTATTAGAGGCTTTAAACACATGTAATTTGCAATTTTGAGCATAATGACAAAGTGGGACATGCCCTTGGGAGCTGGACCAGCAGATGTAGCCCAAGAGGGGTGAACTGCTTCATCATGCCTACTGTGCAAAACTTATGTGTAATTGTATTTCTCTATTATACACTTCTATATAGTGTTATTTAGGCTTATTTTCATGCTTAAAGTTCACAAATTCATCTATGTTTCATGGTTAAAACACTCATTCCTTAAGAAAACAAATGGAGACAAATTGTGCATGTTTATATTACTGAAAGGACACTTAGCACAGCAAACTAATACACTCCTTTCAGATCAAAAAACATCCCCGGAAAAACCCAATGTGGGAAAACCAGTGCAGCTAGCTCTGGAGGTTTTTACTATTAAGAAAATTCTGAATACAACAATTTCTGGGCACCATACATGGTTGGCCCTACAGAGAAAATCACATCAGTTATACCTATTTCACTCGGATACAAAAAATATGGCTGAATCAACCCTCACCAGGTAATTATGAATTTGAACCCTTTCTGGCCCACTGGAAACCCCAGGGTTTCTCCTCAGCCCTCTGTGTCATCCTTTCTGGCTTGCGTCAGCCTCTGTGCTGCTCTAGAATGGCCTGTGTCACCCCTAAAGGTCTTACATTGCCCCTGCACTGCCCTAACTGGGCCTGAGTGGCTCATGCTGCCTCTACGCTACCCTTGATTGGGCCCTTGCTAGACTGCGTAGCACCTGGCCGCCTATGCGCTACTGGATATGCTTCCTCTCTGTCGTTGTTGTATTCTTGGCCTGGGATCAAATCATCCCCTTGCCAATACTACCCCTTGCTGTACTGCAAACTCTTCCTAAAATTTTTAGCAAACCATGCCATAGAATTTTAGCTTAGCTTCAGTGCTCCACCAATGTGTGTTCTCCAACTGACCCCAAGCCCTTCTCTTATAATTTTCTCGTTTCAAAACCAACAGCCGTGATATAATCTCTAATCAATGGCTAATATTAGAAGTTTTTTTTATCTGCGTCACTTAAGTCATTCTCATCACATGTTTAATTTAATTCACTTTAATATTTTAATTTTCCTAAGTTAGACTTATGGTCCTTAATTAAAAATATCAAATATTTGAATTTCTCTTTTACCTAATGGAATTTCCCCAAACGCTTTATGGGTCTTGGATATCTCATCTACTACAGCTCCAAGAAATTTGGGAGCTAAAGCACATCCGATGCTACCCCAAAATCTCAACAGGGTTCACGCAGTTCTCCAGAAAGGAAGAGAAGCATGGAAGAACAAATGGATTACAATGTTTCTGTTCTGGCATCCAGACTGGAAGAAGAGTTTGCTTGTGTGTCAAGCACTGCTTCTTGTGAAGTCTGGTACATTGATAGTTGGGATTCTACTCATATTATGGGAGTGTGGGAATGTTTCTCCAACTACCGAGAAGAGCAAGTGAACTTTAAAATTACCATGGGTAATAAATAAAAAATGTACCCGTATTGGAAGAGGTATTGTAGTTTTTCAAACTGAGGCTGGAAATAAGCTTTGGGCCTCTAATGTATTGCATGTTCCTAGGTTGGGGATGAACTTACTCTCAATGTCTCAACTTTAAAACAAAGGTTACGACGTTTACTTCATTGGAAACAGAGTTTACCTCAAACACCCCAGTTGGAAGAAGAAAGCACAGATCGGAGTAAGGAGAAACAAGCTTTATAAGTTACAGGTTGAATCTCCAATGGCACTAATAGGCAGCATGGATGAAAAGGAATTGAATGAACTATGGCCCAGAATAATGGTACATTTTCATCATGGCGTATTAAATATTCTCAAGAAAATTGTCATAGCAGTTCCAGGACTGAGCACCAAGCGAGATGTTGTCTACAGACGGTGCATGTTGGGAAAATATGCCAAGGAAGTGTATCATAGAAGCAGCAATAGAGATAATAGTGCATTGGGATTGATACACTTATATATCTATGGAATGATGTACACTAGAACACTCAATGGTGCTGAATATTTCATGACCTTTATTGATGGCCATTCCAAGAAGACCTGGATCTACTTTATGAAGACCAAGGATGAAGTCTTTAGCCGTTTTAAAGAGTTTAAAGATCTGGTAGAAAATCTGACAGGAAATCGGATCAAGGTGTTGCATTCAGACAATGGTGGAGAGTAGACTGATAAGAAATTCACAAGGTTCTGCGCAAGGGAAGGTATCATAAGAGAGTGGACCGCTCCATATAATCCGGAGCAAAATGGTGTGGTAGAAAGGAAAAATAGAACTATTGTCGAGGCTACAAGGGCAATGATGTCTGATCAATACGTGCCGAAATTTTTGTGGGTTGAAGCTTGTAATATAGTTGTCTATGTTTAGAATAGGATTCCTCACAACTCATTGGGAAATATCACGCATAAATTTTCTTGACTTGCAGCAAGCCTGGAGTGAGTCACTTTAGGATCTTTAGTAGTACGACATATTTTCATGTGCCCGGTGAAAAGAGGAAGAAGTTGGACATCACTACAGAAAATGGGCATCTGGTAGGATACAATAAGAATGCAAAGGCGTACCGCATTTACATTTCCAAGAGTAGGAAATTTGTAGTGCGGAGGGATGTGAAATTCATCGAGGAGAGGGCCTTCAAAAGATCTCGAGAGATTCCTTATGCTACGCGGTCTGAGGAGGATCCACTGGTTCAACCACAATGCCCTGTGAAAGATAATACAATTGCCTCTCCAAGTCATGGGGATCCAAGGGACACTTCTCTCGAGGACTTGCAGGAGGGAGAGCAGGTAGATCCACCCACTACTGGTGGGATAATGAGTAGGGATCTATGACAAATCATGAGGGATAGAGAAGACTTTTTCGGAGCTCCCCGAGATGTGAAGAGACAGCGCAGGAAACTTGAAAGGTATCGAGCCTTGGTTGCACAAGTTGGGGAGACTTCTAGTTTTCGGGAAGCAGCTCAACACTAGGTATGGGTAGACGCAATGGTGGAAGAGTACAATTCCATCATGATTAATGATGTTTGGGAAGTAGTTTCGAGACTGTTACACAAAATTTTGTCACCGTCCCTACATTCCCCATCATGACTACTAGAGGACTATCAGAGTGACCCCTGTGTATTGTCACACATCATTATGAATGTCATTGCATCCCTTAACATGTTAGGAACACAATCTTTTTTGACCATTCCTGAATTTTACCCTTTAAAACATATGCTTTTGGGTTGGCACGGTTGTGTAGTTATGACCTCGCCTCGATGGCTAGATTTACACTGTGCCTTGCGCCATGGTCACTCTATTGTTGAAGGGCACCCACGTCGGGCTACTTTTGGAAGTTTTTTAATGTGAAAACAAATCTTCTAAAATGTAACAGCTTCGTGGGCAGAGTCATGGATGTTTATTCGACTGGATGAGGTCGAGTTTCTCCCTTTGGCCTTCTAGTTCCTACAAAAATGCAACTTTCCAAAGGGATAGAACTTCCCTCCACCATATGTGGATCTTAAAGCTCATCCTCCACTCCTATAAATCCCTCTTCATTCCATTGAATCAGCTATCTAGAGATAGCTAGAATAGACCAATAGATGATAGCAGAGAATAGTCCATAGTTGTGAGAGAGAGTTTGAGCCTTTCGCCTCATTGAGCCAATCGAAGAACGGATGCTTTGGAGACATGCCTGACTGAACCCATCAATGGAGGTCTACAGTGTCAAGGCGCAGGTTGTAAACTCCATTTTCTATATATTAATATGACATGACTGATTTCTAGTTCCATCTTTGTCTATGTTAGTATTTGAAGTTTCTGACTCTCCTTGACTAGTTGGATAGTTGTAAATGAATATGTATTTTTGTATGTTGTTAGTGTTTGTTTGATCTTTATGAGATTGTGTAAAAGTCGCTACTCACATAGCACAAGGCTTGAAGGACAAAGATCGAGGGATTGTTGCAACATACTACATCAAGAGCATTGGATTGAGGTAGGACATCTATTCCAATTACATTTCATTTATAAACTAGGAATTTAGAAACCAACATGCTCCCTTATTGCTAGACCCACCCTAGGGCTAGAGGAATCGCCTCTATTCGTAGAGGGGATTTTCCTTCACAACAAGTTGGTGACTCCACTAGGGATGTTCAACGACTGTTGTCTCTTATTGTTTGTTTTGAATGTTTTATTGTTTGTCCAACTTTGGTCATCTGTCATTTCTTTGTTGTTTTTTGGCTTTCTTGTCTGATTATGGCCACTTTGCCTTCTCCTAGAGTGATAAGTCTAGTCTTTCTCAGCCAGTCCTTTTATTTTTCCTTCCTTTTCTAGCTCGGCATTTTTGTTCGTCTCATAGTCGCATCCATCAGCACAAGTTGTCTTTGACACAGGAGCGATTTTGCATGTTCGGTGCTGAATACTGTTGAACAGTCACGTCGATTCCTATAGGGTTGGATTTTGGGCTTTCCCACTGAGTTTATAGTGTTTCTTTTCCTTTAGATTGGTTTTTCCCTCTTGGATTGATCCATCTTTCTTTTGTTTACTGAATTGGTTGTTTCATTCGTTTCAGTTTGTGTTATCTCTCATTCGAATAGTGTGAATTATCCATCCTATATTTTCTAAATGTTTCGAACCATTCGTTTGGTCGCATGTTCATTGGGTGTTTGATCTGCTTATGAATTAGTTTAGTCATTTATTTTTCAGCCTTTCATGTGGTTTCTTGGTCTTTTCAGTTGATGGTATGTGAAGAAGGGTTTTCAAGCTTTCATTTTGTGTCTGTTTGATTGTCCCCCCATCGCCCCGTGCATAGATCACATTGCTCATTGAGTCGACTCAAAGGCCCTTTATTTTGCGTAAGGAGATGCATGCCTTGTTTTGAGTGTGTGTTTACGTTCACTTGGAATTGGTCTCTTCATGTTTTGATGATTTCATTCGAAGTTGCTCAAAACTAGTATTCATTTTGTCTTTTTAGTGTAGTATTGCATTGTTTCTTCTCACTTATACAAAAGAACAAAAATTTTTCATTCTTCCTTCTCGTTTGGAAATGAAAAGTGTTCTTTTGCATTAGTAGCTTTCTTCTTCATTGGAAAGTTAAAGACAAAAGAAGAGTTTTCGTTTTATGCTTTGCCTGCATTAGTATCATAAAGGAAAGAGTCATTATGTATTTGTTTGATTGATGCTTTGTTGTGAACCTCTATCCTTCTGCTATGAAACTAGCTCTAAAAATAGAATAAAAGAGAGATCAACGCCTTATAATTCAGCCACTTCGAGGGGGCAGCCTCCTTTACATTACATAAATGAACAATTCTTGGATAATACAAATGACAAAACCTCCTTCTATATATAGGAGTCCATGAGATCACAATATAATCCTAGCCGAACTAACAATAATAATGTAAAGGCAAAACAATAATAATATTGGGGTTACAGGGGTACAACAATAACAATAAGGGGGTTACACTAACAATAATAAGGGACTATACTAGTAATATAGGGATCTAACATGTCCCTCTCCTTCAAAAAAATTTTGTCCTCAACGCTTGAGTAGCTTTGAATGCTTTCGTATAAAATTCTCATCCTCCCATGTAGAATCTTCAGTGGGTAAGTTCTTCCACTTGATGAGATACTCTGAAATTGATCAATTTCGTAGCTATCGAGTTCTTGTTTCCATGACTGCTTCAGGTTCCAATATGATTTTTCCTTCCTCATCAAGTTTTGGAAATATTGTTTGAACTGGAATTTTGTCACCTATAACTTTCTTTAAGCATGAAACATGGAAAACTGGATGCACTCGCGAAGAAGCAGGAAGCTCAAATTTGTATGCCATAGTACCAATCTTTAGCAACACGTTGTAAGGACCATAGTACTTTGGTGATAATTTTTTATCCTTCTTAGCTTGCTTGAGGGAAATTTTTTTGTATGGTTGTAGACATAAAAATACCCAATCTCCTACATCGAAACTTCTCTCCCTGCGATTTTGATCTGCCTGTTGTTTCATTCGATTTTGTGCCAAATTTAGGTTATCTTTAAGAGTTGGAGAACTTATTTTTTGATGCTCGATGTGATCTTCCACTTCTTGAACCTTATAATTTTCTCTTAAATATGATGTGATGGATGGTGGATGATATCCATAAAGTGCCATAAATGGGGTCATTTTTGCTACAGTATGGAAGGAAGTGTTATACCACCATTCAGCGAGAGGTAACCACTTGACCCATTTTGTTTTCTTATCAAATACAAAACAATGAAGATATCCTTCCAAACATTTATTGACTATCTCAGTTTGACCATCAGATTGAGGATGATAAAATGAGCTATGAGCTAGTTGAGTACCCAAACAAGAAAATAATTCCGTCAAAAAATTTCCAGTAAAAATGGGATCTTTGTCTCTTACAATAATCTTTGGGTTTCCCTGTAGCTTTTGAATTGTTTCCATAAATATAGTAGTAATTGTACTTGCTTTAAATGGATGAGATAACAAACAAAAGTGTGCATACTTGATAACTCTATCAACTACCACCATGATGACACTCTTTCCTTTAGACATAGGTAAAACTGTGATAAAATCCATTGAAATCTCCTCCCAATGTTCACTTGGAATGGATAAAGGTTGTAGAAGACCCACGGTCTTAATTGTCTCAACCTTATTTTGCTGGAAAACCAAACATTCTGCCACAAAATTTTGAATATCAAATTTAAGACCATCCCAAAAAAATTCTTTCTTAACCCTATGGTAAGTTTTTAAAAACCTTGAGTGTCCTCCTAAAGGAGAAGTGTGAAATTCCAAAAGAATATTTTGTTTTAGTTGGAAATTATTACAAATATATATGTGATCTTTGTACCATAAGGAATCATTTTTCCAACTAAATGTATTAGATGTACTAGGATCTTGCTGCAAATTTTGAATGAGTGTCCACACTTCTTCGTCCTTCTTCCATTCATCCCTTGCTTTGGTTATCCAATCTGGTTGGATAATAGAAATGGCACAAAGCAATGCTTCCACCTCTTCATCCTTTCTTGAGAGTGCATCTGCGACAACAATTAGCTTCCCTTTTTTGTAGATGATTTCAAAGTCATAACCCAACATTTTTGTGACCCATTTTTGTTGCTCTTCTGAAGATAGTCTTTGTTCCAAAAAGTGGTTAAGACTATCATGATCTTTTTTTACCTTGAAGTGTCTTCCCATTAGTTAAGGTCGCTATTTCTTTAATGCATGCAGTATTGCCAACATTTCCTTCTCATAAATAGTTTTCTGTAAATACTTTCCTTTGATTGGATGACTTTCAAAAGCAATGGGTCTTCCTTCTTGCATTAAAATAGCCCCAATTCCATTTCTTGAGGCATCACATTCCACAATAAAGGTTTTTGTGAATTCTGGCATAGCTAAGACCGGTGCTAGGCACATTGCCTCTTTAAGATTTTCAAAGGCCTTAGTTGCTTCAAGAGTCCATGAAAATGCATATTCCTTCAACAATGTTGTTAGAGGTGCTGCTATTCTCCCATAATTATTAACAAACTTACGATAATATGTTGTTAACCCGATAAATCCTCGCAACTGCTTTATGGTTGTGAGGACTTTCCATTCCTTAATGGATTTAATTTTGTTAGAGTCTATCTTAACACCCTCATGAGATACAATATGACCAAGATATTCCACCTCTTGTTCTCCAAAGAAACATTTGGATGTTTTTGCATATAAATGTTTCTCCTCCAATAGTTTGAGGACCATGTCAACATGTTGAACATGATCCTTCCAAGATATATTGTAGATTAGTATATCATCAAAAAATACTAGCACAAATTTTCTAAGGAAGGATTTGAAAATGGAATGCATTAACCCTTCAAATGTGGAAGGTGCATTGGTAAGGCCAAAAGGCATGACCAAAAATTCATAATGACCCTCATGAGTTTGAAATGTTGTTTTCGGAATATCTTCCTTCTACATTCTAATTTGATGACATCCTGCACGAAGATCCAACTTGGTAAAATAAATTGTTGCATGTAATTCTTCCAATAATTCATAAATCACATGAATGGGAAATTTATCTTTACTAGTGAGCTTATTGAGCTCCCTATAACTAGGACACATGTGCCATGATCCATCCTTCTTGTGTACCAATACTACTGGAGCACAGAAATAACTTTGACTAGGTTGAATTATACCAGCCTCTAACATTTCTGCAATCATACGTTCAATTTCGCTCTTTTGTACATAAGGATATCTGTAAGGCCTGATGTTTAGAGGAACACTTCCTGGAATCAAATGAATACCATGATCATTATCATGAATAGGTGGGATTCCTTTGGGAGTTTCAAACACTTTGGAATGATTGTCCAAGAATTTTTCGAGATCTGGAGAAACAGATTATTTTGATGTTGGAACTTCTAATGAGCATAATTGTGCAATTACGCCTCATTGTTCTTTCTTCAGAAGCTTTTTCATGACATTAGAGCTTATTATCTTTCCCAGATTCCCTGCGATACCCCGTAATTCGACTTCCTTTCCTTCTGAAAAATATTTCAAGGAAAGTTCTTGAAAATTAAAAGCTATCGTCCCCAAAGATTGTAACCATTGTACTCCTAGTACAACATCAAAACCTCCCATTGGAATGGAAAGCATTTGAATATTTAATAAATATTCCCCCATGGTTAGCTTGATATTGTTGAGATTCAACAAGATGATAAGCTTAGTGAAAATCAGTCACCTTCACTAAGTGGGCCAGCAGGCTATTTTTAGGTGTAAGTCTATTTTTAGACATGGTAATCATATTTCAGAAGTTGCAGGATGTTATTTGTGGATGGTTGGTCAAGTTGGAAAATTAGATGAAATTCTATTTTTATAATATTGGGCGAAGTCTATTTATAGATCGTCGATCCAAAAATAGAAGTGTCGATTATTATTAGCTCTTAATAATAATCCGAAAATAAACATCAACTTATTCTCTTGGAGCACTTAATTTCAGTGTAAAGATTTGTCAAAATAGCGGGCTGAAGGAATTACACAATTCCTAGGGTTTACTGGTGGTTCATGCATGGAGGACTCAGTTAGAACTAAAGTGGAAAAGTTATGACAGAGTTGGAAGAGTGGTTCATGGAGTTGTTATTTAGTTTAACTCAGTTAATGGAGTTAAACTCAGTTGAGCTAGTTGTATCTAGTCTAACTGAATGATACACTAGTGAGAGTGGAGTGAATTAATTATTTAATTAATTCACAAATAATAACTCATTAATCAAATGAACAAATACAGTAGTTAACTACAATGCATGTCAGTTCCAGTGGAGACTCAGTGGAGAGATAGGTGAAAGGGAAACATGGACTATCCGTTGTGACTATAGTGATGCATTGATTGCACCAGACACACATTGGAATTTCCAATGAGGATTGCGTAGTGCAAGAAAGGTAGATTCGAATTCATTCAGGGGTATTCTTCAGCAGGGATTGCGCAATGGAGGTAGGCTATCAGGTGGCAAGAAATCAGTGCATGGATTTGCAGATTTTCTTCTGATTAGTATGTGACAATTGATCGTACTGAGAGCTTGATGTACTAAGCTTTGTATAAGATTGTTACATGATCTCCATGATACATAATATATGATAGTTGGGGCTTTCAGCTTCAGGCATTCCCGTTAAACAATTGTGTTACGTGCGATTGTTTTTATTACTTCATGTGTTTGCAATTGATTTTAAATTTCCGAAAAAGATTAACAGTGGAAGGATTCTGTATTTAGCAAGAAGATAAATATTGTTAGATCAGGATAATCTGGATATATACATGCATCTTGTATATAATGTTGAAAATGCAACAAGATGATGGAGCTTAGTGAAATGAAGTCGCCTTCACTAAGTGGGCCCGCAGGCTATTTTTGGCGCAAAGTCTATTTTTAGACATAGGGATCATGGTCTATGAGTTGCAGGATGCTATTTATGGATGATTGGTCGATTTGGTAAAAATAGATGGACCTCTATTTTTAGACATTGGGCGGTTTCTATTTTTAGACTGTCGGGCTAAAAATAGAACAGTCAAATATTATTAACCCTTAATAATATTTAGACTATAAACATTATCTTATCCTCTTGGAGCACTTCAGTTTGATGCTTGGATGTGGCACATGAAGCTGACAGAAGGAAATATGCTTTTCCTAAGGGTTAGTTGAGCTATTGCATGGTTGACTTCAGTTAGAACTCATGTGGCAGAGTTTGGTGGAGTTGATGAGACAGTTGGTGGAGTTGTGTTCTGTTTAACTTAGCTGAACTAGTTGTATTTAGTCTAACTGAAAAATACACTAGTGATGAGTGGTGTGAATTAATTATTAATTAATTCACTAATTATTAACTCATAAACCAACTAAAGAACACATCAGTTAACTGCAATGCATGGACAGTTCAGTGGAGACCAGTGTTAGAGGTGGGTGAAAGGGTGAGTGTGACTATCAGTTGTGACCATGATTGTGCATGAGATTTGCACACACATTGATGGAGATTGCCAATGAGGAATGCGCAGTTGGAGCTAATGGGATTCGAACTTGGATCTCATCATTAATCAACTTGGATTGCGCAGTAGAGGCAGGCAGACTTGTGGAGAAGATTTGAACCCATGACTTGTTCAAATCTCAGTTAGTTTGTGTGTAACTTTTTGGAGATAGTACTCAGTACTTGTGAGGAGTATTGTGCTATGTATTGTTACATGTTCTCTATCATTATAATATACAGATAGTTGGGGGTTTTCAGCTATTGCTTTCCCCATTACATATTGTGTTGATATGTGTGCTTGATTATGTTTTAATGAGCGCATGCGACTGCTTTCTATTTCCGCATATTGATGATCAATTGTAGAAGAGGTTATGTGTTATGCATGAATTCGAATTAGTGTGTGACCAGGATAATCTCGGTGGATAAATCTTCATTATTCAGAAAATTTCTACATGGTATCAAAGCGAATTGATCATCGGGATCTATTACAGTGATTACAATTATTTCGGTAGACAGAGTCTGTAACGGGCCAGGTAGCCTTTGGATCCATCCTTTCTCTGAAAGGTGATATATCCAGTAAATGCCCTTACAGTCGATCTATGTGCTAGAAATAATTTTTTCTCACAGATCCAGAAGCAGTTGAGTTTTGAGCTTGGAATTCGAATTTTGCAGCAGTTTGTTTTCTTGGTGCCGGAGTTGAAATGTCTTTCAACGGTTTGCGACTGGAATATGCCCTTGAGGGCAGTTCGAATTATGTTGCATGGAAGGACAGAATGGAGGTGGTATTAGATGATAACGGGCTGAAGGAGTTCATAGAAGCTGAGATTCCAAAGCCTACTGATGCTGCTCAAGTTGAGGCTTGGCAAAAGAAGATGGAAAAATGTCGAAGGATTCTGTTGGAGGGCGTGAAGGATCACATTGTATCCAGCATGCATGGAAAAGCTTCTCCATACTTGATGTGGAAAGCGTTGACAGATTTATTCCAAATCAAGAGTGACCAGAGGAAGTTGGCGCTCAAGGATAAACTCAGACACATAAAGATGGAGAAAGGCAACAGTATGCCCAAGTACCTCACGAATTTCATCCAATGCAGGGATGAGCTGGGAAGTGTGGGGGTGACTGTCGATGATGAGGAATTGGTGAGCTTGGCTCTCCTTGGTCTTCCGAAGAGTTGGCATGCCTATCAGGATTTTGTCAATGGTCGGGAGAAATTGCCAGGATGGGAGCGACTTTGGTCGGATCTTGTGCAAGAGGAGATAAGGCAGAATACCAGGGATGGATATTCATCAAAGGCATCTGATGAAGAAAATTGCGCTTTGGCTGCCAAAGAAAAGAAGGGGAAGAGCAAGAAAGCTTCTCATTCCGGTGCGAAAGGCAAGAAGCAGGACATGTCCAAGGTGAAGTGTTTTCACTGTCACCAGCACAGACATTATGCCACAAATTGTCCGCAGAAGAAGAAAAATAAGCATGCTGCTGGATCTGCAGTGGGAGAGGCCTTAGCCTCGCAGTTTGAGCTGGATTTTTCGCTGATCGCATGCTTGGTCTCAAGTGTGATGGGATCAGTATGGTTCTTGGATAGTGGTGCGTCTTTTCACATGACTGGAGATCGAGATTTGTTTTCAGATCTGGATGAGAAAGATCTTGGAGTGCACATCGAGATGGGCGATGATGGTAGATACAGTGCGACCGGTATTGGTACCATTTCCTTTGAGAGGGAGTCTGGTAAAGCCTTCATATTGAAGGATGTGATGCATGTTCCAGGATTGAAGAAGAATCTTATCTCTGTGGCGATGTTAAAAGACAAGGGATATGATGTTGTCTTTAGCGAGGGAAAGGCTTTCCTGCGTAGTAAGGAAACTGGTGAGACCCGGAGGATAGGGCTTCGAGTTAAGAACCTTTATCAATTGCAGGTAGATGGCTGCGCAGCAATGGCAGGCAAGGCATAAGGAGTGGTGAGCCGGGATGATGGCGAGTTGTGGCACCGGAGATTGGGCCACCTTCACCATGGAGCTTTGAAGATACTGCAGCAGATTTATACTGGGCTTCCTAAGGGTACTCTTGTGCAGTCAGATCAGTGCAAGGGATGTACCTTGGAAAAATTTGTGAAAGCCACCTTTCACGAGAAGGATAGTCGCGCCACGACGATCCTTGAGAGAATTCACACAGACGTGTGTGGACCTTTCTCAGTAGCTTCGACAGCAAAGCACAAGTACTATGTGATCTTTGTTGATGATTTCTCTTGGAAGTGCTGGATCTTCTTCATGCAGAAGAAGAGAGAGACATATTCAAAGTTCTGTGAATTCAAGGCACTGGTTGAGAAGGAATCGGGAAAGCATGTGAAGGCTCTTAGGAGCGACAATGGTGGTGAATTCATCTCTGCTGAATTCAAAGACTTTTGCAGCGCAGAAGGGATTCGGAGAGAGCTCATCGCACCCCATAACCCACAGCAGAACGGGGTTGCTGAGCGGAAGAACAGAACGATCGTGGGTGCTGCACGGGCGATGTTGCATGATCAGGGCCTACCCCTTCACTTGTGGGTGGAGGCATGCAATACTGCAGTATATGTGCAGAACCGTTGTCCTCACAAGATACTTGGCATGAGTACACCGGAGGAGGCGTTTTCTGGCAAGAGGCCTGATATTTCCCATTTGAGGATTTTTGGCTCACTTGTCTACATGCATGTGATGAAGGATGCCAGAAAGAAGCTGGATCTGACCGCAGAGGTTGGGATATTTGTGGGGTACACTGATATGCCCCACAACTATCGTGTGTATTTTCCAGACAGTCGCAAGACTGTTGTGCGACGGGATATCAAATTTCAGGAGGAGAAATCCATTAAGTGTTCGCTTGAGAGGGAGCCACACTTGCATGCATATGAGGAGCTATTAGTTCCTAAGGATGAGTCTCAGGATGTGGATCAGCCACAAGATGAGGTTCATGGAGTGGAAGAGACCACTCATGCGGCGCCAACCATCAGAGGGTGCAAAGCTTGCCCAAGCGGCAGCCAAGCAAATCTGAAGAAGAGTTGCGGACCACCTACGACGCACTTCGTGCAAATAGAGGCAGTCAACGAGACAGAAGTGCTAGATACATGGCTCTTATGAGCAAGTGTATCGTGACAGAGCCATCCTCTTTCGAGAAAGCTGTGGAGGATCCCGCATGGGTAGATGCCATGGTGGAAGAGTATGATTCGATTGTCAGAAACAGTGCATGGGAGATTGTCCCAAGGCCGGAAGGGAAATCAGTGATAGGTTCGAGATGGATCTACAAAGTGAAGCAAGCTTCTGACGGGAGCGTCGAGAAGTACGAGGCAATATTTGTTGCCCGGGGCTTCTCACAGATCGAGGGGATAGACTATGAAGAAACCTTTGCACACATCGCAAGGTATTCTTCCATACGGACGATCCTAGCTCTCTCGATGCGGATGGGGTGGCATCCATTTTAGATGGATGTCGAGGAAGTAACTGCATTCCTCAAAGAGTCATTGAGGAGGAGGTGTACATAGAGCAGCCCGAAGGTTTCGAGATCTTCAGCAGTGAGTCGCATGTGTGCAGACTCAAGAGAGCACTGTACGGGTTGAAGCAAGCACCTCGTGCTTGGTACACATGGATAGACAGTTATTTCACTAGACTTGGATTCTCCAAGAGTGATGCGGATCCTAACCTGTACCAGATTGTGGTGGAGGGGAAGTTGCTGATCATTGTACTGTATGTAGATGATCTGATTTTGACGGGTGATGAGTTGTTGATACTTTCATGCAAGGAGGATCGTGCAAGAGAGTTTGAGATGAAGGACTTGGGCCTCCTTCATTATTTCCTGGGATTGGAAATTTGGCAGCGCAGTGATGGACTGTTTGTTTCTCAGGGTAAGTATGCCCGAGAAATATTGGAGAAGTTCAACATGCATGGCTACAAGCCTGTTGATACTCCTCTTCCTGGAGGTTGGAGGAAGGAGGATGCTACTTCAGCGGAGGTAGTGGATGCCACTGTTTATCGACAGTTGGTGGGGTCGCTTATGTATCTGGTCAATACACGACCTGATATATGCTATGTTGTTAACCAGCTTTCGCAAGCTATGGTTAAGCCTACCAAGCTCTTCTGGAAGGCAGGCAAGCATGTATTGCGTTATCTTAGAGGCACATCGGGATATGGTTTGTGGTACAGACAGGAGGATGAGGTGAAGCTATGTGGCTTCACGGATGCAGATTGGGCAGGGAGCCCAACGGATAGAAATAGCACATCTGGAGGGATCTTTAGTATCGGGTCGACAGCAATTTCTTGGTACAGCAGGAAGCAGAGATTCGTGGCACTCATTTCAGCAGAGGTTGAGTATATGCCAGCAAGCTTCGCTGCATGCGAGGCCATATGGATGAGGAAGATCCTGGTCGGGTTGTTCGGGTCACACTTGGAGCCTACTGTGATTTATTGTGATAACCAGAGTTGCATTAAACTCTCAACTAATCTAGTATTTCATGATAGATCCAAACACATTGAAATTAGGTACCATCATATCAGAGATTGTGTGCAGCGGAGAATCATGTTACTTTCATACATTCCCACGGAGGATCAGGATGCTGATATCTTGACGAAGGCGCTCACCAGGAGCAAATTTGAATACCACAGAGGCAGGATAGGGGTTGCAGATAATCCATATCTTGTTGAGAGGGAGTGTTGAAAATGCAACAAGATGATGGAGCTTAGTGAAATGAAGTCGCCTTCACTAAGTGGGCCCGCAGGCTATTTTGGCGCAAAGTCTATTTTTAGACTATGTCTATTTTTAGACATATGGATCATGGTCTATGAGTTGCAGGATGCTATTTATGGATGATTGGTCGAGTTGGTAAAAATATATGGACCTCTATTTTTAGACATTGAGCGGTTTCTATTTTTAGACTGCCGGGCTAAAAATAGAACAGTCAAATATTATTAACCCTTAATAATATTTAGACTATAAACATTATCTTATCCTCTTGGAGCACTTCAGGTTGATGCTTGGATGTGGCACATGCAGCTGACAGAAGGAAATACGCTTTTCCTAAGGGTTAGTTGAGCTATTGCATGGTTGACTTCAGTTAGAACTCATGTGGCAGAGTTTGGTGGAGTTGATGAGACAGTTGGTGGAGTTGTGTTCGGTTTAACTTAGTTGAACTAGTTATATTTATTCTAACTGATAAATACACTAGTGATGAGTGGTGTGAATTAATTATTAATTAATTCACTAATTATTAACTCATAAATCAACTAAAGAATACATCAGTTAATTGCAATGCATGGACAGTTCAGTGGAGACCAGTGTTAGAGTTGGGTGAAAGGGTGAGTCTACTATCAGTTGTGACTATGGCTGTGCATGAGATTTACACACACATTGATTGAGATTGCCAATGAGGATTGCGCAGTACAAGCCAGTGGGATTTCAACTTGGATCTCATTTATTCATCTTGGATTACGCAGTAGAGGCAGGCAGACTTGTGGAGGAGATTTGAACTTGTGACTTGTTCAATATCTGAGCTAGTTTGTGTGTAGCATGTGAGATAGTACTGAGTACTTGTGAGGAGTATTGTACTATGATTGTTACATGTTCTCTATCATTATAATATACATATAGTTGGGGGTTTTCAGCTATCAGCTTTCCCCATTACATACTGTGTTGATATGTGTACTTGATTATGTTTTAATGTGCGCATGCAAATGTTTCTATTTCCGCATATTGATGATCAATTGTAGAAGAGGTTATGTATTATGCATGAAGCTTAAATAGTGTGTAATCAGGATAATCTCGGTGAATAATTCAACAAATTATTCAAATTTATACATATAATTTCTACATGGTATCAGAGCAGTGTTAATTCTTGAAGATTTCAATTGTGAAGAATTGATGAGTTTGTGTTGGTGGACAATTTGAATTTGCTGCAGAAAATTCTTGGTGCGACAGTTGAGTATACATTGAAATGTCTTTCAATGGGTTGCGATTGCAGTATGCCCTTGATGGCAGCTCGAATTACATAGCCTGGAAGGATAGGATGGAGGCGGTGCTGGAAGATAATGGACTGAAGGAGCTCATCGATAGTGATGTTCTTAAGTCGGGATCTAGCGATGCTGCATTACTTGACGCATGGCAAAAGAAGGTAGCAAAGACAAGAATAATTATGTAGGAAGGTGTGAAGGACTATATTGTGTCCAGCCTTCATGGGAAAGCCACTCCATTTGAAATGTGGAATGCTTTGACAAATTTTTTCCAAAGCAGCAGCAACCAGAGGAAGTTGGCGCTGAAAGATAAGCTCAGAAAAATAAAAATGGAGAAGGGCGACAGTATTCCAAAATATCTCACGAATTTTTTCCACTGTAGGGATGAACTGGGAAGTGTGGGGATTATTGTTGATGATGAATACTTGGTGAGCTTGGCTGTCCCTGGGCTTTCGAAGAGTTGGCATAGCTACGAATACTTTGTCAATGGACGGGAGAAACTACTGGGATGGGAGCGACTTTGGTCAGATCTTGTGCAGGAGGAGATAAGGCGAAATATCAAGGATGGCTCTTCTTCAAAGAATGAAGATGAAGAGAATTGCACTTTGGCTGCCAAAGCAAGGAAAGGGAAGGGGAAGAAATCCCATCCAAAATCCGAAGCTAAAGGCAAGAAGCAGGATTTGTCCAAGGAGAAGTGTTTTCACTGTCACGAACATGGGCATTTCGCCACTAACTACCCACAGAAGAAGAAGAACAAGAAGGTTGTTGGAGATGAAGTGGGTGAGGCCCTAGCCTCGCAATTTGAACTTGATTTCTCTTTTATCGCATGCTTGGTTTCAAGCTCAATGGGATCGGTGTGGTATCTTGATAGTGGTGCATCTTTCCATATGACGAGAGACAAAGAGTTGTTTAGTGACTTGGAGGAGAAGGACCTCCAAATGCATATAGAGATGGGTGACGATGGTCGATACAGTGCGACCGGAATTGGGACCATTACCTTTGAGAGGGATTCAGGTAATCCATTTATGTTGAAAGATGTTATGCATGTTCCAAGTTTGAAGAAGAACTTGGTCTCAGTCGCAATGTTGGAAGACAAAGGTTATGACGTTGTTTTTAGCGATGGAAAAGCTTTCTTGCTGTTGCAATCCCGTGTTTTGATAGTTTGGCAAATCAAAATACAAGGCAACATCAAACCAATCTTTAGAGTTCTAGGATCTAGCCCTCCTGTTCTCAGAGAGGGATCTCTCAAATGTTTGTTTTTTGCAAAGGTTTATCTTGTGTACTTTGAATATTGGTTTTAGACTAGTTATTAAGTGCAACTGTTTGTTTGTTTGTTTGGTTGAATTGATACAGCAGAATATGGAAGGTCTAGGAAAGATATGTAGAAAGGAGAAACATCTGATTCATTGGGCAATGGAGTCAAGAAGAGGTCATAACACACTCATCAATGGATATGCGATATCAGAGGGAAAATATAACTTGGCCACAGGATCCTTTGGTTTTGTGAATGAGATGGACATCAATGATTTGGAAAGAGAAATTGAATTCTCAACAAAGGGAACTTGAAAACATAACTTGAACAATAAAGAGATGTTTGATAAACAGGGCTAACCATAAATTTTGCAAATATTCTTCAAGCAAATAATGACCTCAAGACAACCTTCAAAATTAAATCTAAGATTCATGGAACACCCTATTTCCTCAAAGATTTTATTTCAAATGACTTAGAAAACATAAAAGATTTACTGATAATTGCAGTCATAGAAGAGGGAACACCTAATACATCTATGATCACAACTATAAAATACCTTTAAGACAATTGTTTAAGCAAGGACAAAGGGCATGATCAAAACAGACCTCCTTGGCTTACTATAAACAAAGATACTTCAAAGGGAGACTTCAATAACAGCCTTTAAGTGGTAGCAAACAAGCAGGGAGAACCATAAATCATGCTGAAACCAACTATTCGAACTTTTAGAGAAATAAACAAGCATGAGGACTAAAGAGAGAGATTAAAGACTCTAAAATACCTCAGCAGAAGAAAACATAAAACAATTAAGGATAAACAGGTCTAAGGTGCTTCCAGGAGTCATTTCTTAGCCTAAAACTTTCATCCTATTGAAGTAAGAAATTATGGAACAAAATGAAAATAGGAGAAAACATTAAATAGTTCAGAATACTTCACCAACAGCCAAGCTCATGGATCCAATGATAGAGCCTTCTCAAGAACAAGCATGCAACAACATCATCAGGGCTTCCAAGACTTCAATTTCTTCTTCAACTTCGACAGACTATGATCCGGATTTTATGCAGGAATGCAACAGAATACAGATATAACCATAGATACAGAGATGCAGCGGAAATAATGCTTCATTTTATTAATAAAATAATGACTGCAATAAGCTTACAAACATAATGGAAACAAGTGAGGGCGCTGGTAGCGTATCTCTGAGAAGAGATGTGGCGTACGCGGGCCTTTGAACTGTGTTACATTGAGGCTCGCAGGCCTATTACAAACATAATGGAAATAATGTTACAAGGCAGCGTATCCCTGAGAAGAGATGTGGCGGCTACCAGCCCTTGAACGATGTTACAATGTAGACATGATGGAGATGCGGCGAGCTAGGGCACTGGTAGCGCTTATCTCTGAGAAGAGATGTATCGGCTCCCAGCCCCCTGAACTGTATTACAATGAGGCTCGAGGGCCTATTTATTGTTGAGAAACAATGTAGAATCCAAAACGTCCAAAACCCTAACCGTAGGAGATGAAGTGCCAAAACTGTGGGCCCCGTTTGGGTAAATTGGTGGTTCAACTTCCCGAGGACGTAACTTTGGCATCCGATCTCCGTTTGACGCGCTCAATAGCTCGTTAGAAAGATCTGTCTGAGGAGTACAACTTTTGAACGAGCAACATCGGTCCATGGACCCATGTTGCTCTCCGTTTTCCAAAAAAGAGTCGTTTAGGGCCTCAAAATGGCTCCGGAAGTTTAAGACCCGAAAAACTGCTAAAAATAGTAAGTTGTGCCGAAACTTACAAACTGAAATAACTGATGGTGGGGGTTCAAATGGACTCGATGGGTGGCCACCAATATCCACCTGGATTATTAATGCCCCAAAGCGGCTCCGGGTGTGCAGGACCCGAAAACCTGCTATAAATAGTAAGCTGTGCTGAAGCTGAAAAACTGAAAGAATTGATGCTGCGGGTCCAAATGGAATAGGTGGGAGGCCACCGATATCCACCTGGATCATTCCTCCCTCCTTAGGAAGCAATGGTCTCCATTGCGTTAAGTTCCTCCATGGGGGGGGGGGGGGAATTTTGCTGAACTGGGTGTTGGCAGCCGTGCGGGATGTAGATGTGCCACCGCTGGGCAGCCATTGAAGGATCTGAAAAAAAAATTGTCCATCATCGCGTTCCTCTGTTTCTCGAGGGCATCCTCGAGCAAGATTTTGATAGGATCTCCTGCTCCCTCGTCTTTCTTTCCTTTCGCCATGGGGGGTCGTCGGGGTTGCGAGGTTGAACTCCTTATACCCTGGCCGCATTGGGGACATGAAGAGAAAAACAGAGAAAGAGCAGACCCGCCTCTGATACCACTGATCCGGATTTTATGCAGGAACGCAACAGAATACAGATATAACCATAGATACAGAGATGCAGCAGAAATAATGCTTCATTTTATTAATAAAATAATGACTTCAATAAGCTTACAAACATAATGGAAATAAGCTAGGGCGCTGGTAGCGTATCTCTGAGAAGAGATGTAGCGTACGCAGGCCTCTAAACTGTGTTACATTGAGGCTTGCAGGCTTATTACAAACATAATGGAAATAGATAAGCTAGGGTACTGGCAGCGTATCCCTGAGAAGAGATGTGGCGACTACCAGCCCCTGAACTGTGTTACAATGCAGACATGATAGAGATGTGGCGAGCTAGGGCACTGGTCGCGCTTATCTCTAAGAAGAGATGTGACGGCTCCTAGCCCCCTGAACTATCTTACAATGAGGCTCGAGGGCCTATTTATTGTTGAGAAACAATGTAGAATCCAAAACGTCCAAAACCCTAACCGTAGGAGATGAAGCGCCAAAACTGTGGGCCCCGTTTGGGTAAATTGGTGGTTCAACTTCCCGGGGACGTAACTTTGGCATCCGATCTCCGTTTGATGCGCTCAATAGCTCGTTAGAAAGATCTGTCCAAGGAGTACAATTTTTGAACGAGCAACATCGGTCCATGGACCCATGTTGCTCTCTGTTTTACCAAAAACGTCGTTTAGGGCCTTAAAACGGCTCCGGAAGTTTAAGACCCGAAAAACTGCTAAAAATAGTAAGTTGTGTCGAAACTTACAAACTGAAATAACTGATGGTGGGGGTTCAAATGGACTCGATGGGTGGCCACCAATATCCACCTGGATTATTAATTCCCCAAAACGGCTCCGGGTGTGCAGGACCCGAAAACCTGCTATAAATAGTAAGCTATGCTGAAGCTGAAAAACTGAAAGAATTGATGCTGCGGGTCCAAATGGAATAGGTGGGAGGCCACTGATATCCACCTGGATCAGACTATGTATTATTTCAGAGAGTTTCATTATTACAACTAGTGATCAACCAACCTGTATCTCATCTTCTTCAAAAGTATTTATAGAAGAAATGAGGAGGTGGAAGAGCTTTAGGTTTGAAATGCAATAAATTCTACACTAAATTCAACTCCAAACCTCGAAAACCATGCAAGGCCTAAGGCAGGAGAGCATTGAATTATGATTCTGTTTATTTACTATGTTTCTGTCTTTTTAAACTCAAAGGGAAAAAAGATTGACTTCGAGGCCTATTTCTTATCTTGGTAATAACTCTGCTGACAGTTTGAGAATTTGTTCTTTCTTTGGTAATAATTGTTCAGTTGTCTTTAGATAAATATCTTCTGTTTTGGCAACAACTAGGCCTTCTTTGATTGCTTTGAGACTGCAGGTGTCTTTTGGTAGCTGCAGAGGATTCAATTAGACTCTTATGTGGCAGTGGAGGCTTTTCGGACTGATAGATATTATTGTTTTAACCTAAAACGCCTTTAATTTACTTGAGTTCCGTGTTTTAGGCTTAATGAAGCCTAATTTCTGTCTTTTGGTCTTTAAACTATCTTCAATTGTGGATCAGGTCTTTGATTAATCGAATTGATGCCTTAATCCTTCCAAAATTGTGTTAACAGTCTTCAAACAGGTTTTCTGCTTTTGATTTTATCCCTGGATACTGATACAAGGTAAATGATAATGAAATAGCCAATATCTTCAGAGAAGGCTATATCCATGGCCCTTTGGAAGGTGGCCCTTGCATTCATCAATCTGAAAGGAATTTTGACATACATAAAGGTGCCCCAAGGTCTAGTAAAATCAGTTTTGATTTGATCACTTGGGAGCACTAGCACCTGGTTGTAACTCGAGAACCCATCCAATAGTGATATCCTTTTTGACCCAACTACCCTTTGAAGTATATGGTCCATCTTGGGCAAGGGATAGTTATATTTCAGAGAGGCTCTATTTAAATTTGTAAAGTCAATGCAGAGCCTGATTTCTCCAGTCTTTTTACTCACAGAAACTAAGTTTGATACCCACTCTGAATATCTAATTGGTACTATGATCCCAGCATCATGCATCTTTTCAATTTCTGCCTTAACTAAGGGTAATAAAACAGGGTTTATTCTCCTTAGTTTTTGTTTAAAAGGTTTTTGAATTTCCTTCAAAGGAATCTTGTGCTGAATGATACTAGTATCATAAGATTTCAGATCTTTGTATCCCCAAGCAAAAACATCTTTAAACTCTTTGAACAGCTCTATGTATTGAGATTTTATGTGAGCTGGGAGAGTGCTTGATAGTTTAATCATCTTGGGTTCTGCTAGGCTACCTATGTTATGTTCTTCTACATCTGTTTCCACAGGCTCCATTCTTGGTTTTTTGGCTACATCGTTAAAGTCGAAAAGGTGTTCTAAAGGTGTGAGACCTCTTGTAATTGTATCGCTCTTGCATTGTAAAACTTCCAAGTCTTCCTAGTCTGCGTTGTCAATTAATTCTGCCTCAAAATGATTCTCACAATGATTTATATCAGCAGAATGCGTTATTTCAACTTCTGGGATTTGTTCAATATACAAGCAGTTTTCTTTATGGCTGGTTTCTGATATTGGCACGGCAAAATCGTTCTCTGATTTTAAGAAATCATCTATGTGTTTGTCAGAATCAAACACCAGCCAGTGATCCTCATTATTAGGCACTGCAGGCCTGTGTTTTACCTTTACACTAAGCTGTTCATTTATCTCAGGTATTTGGAAGTTGCTGGCATTGAAAGCGAGTTCATTTGCTAGTTGATTTAGTGCTCTAGGAATGAAAATAAGTTCATACTTTTCAAAGGTTTTCAATAAATCAAGGGCAGCATTCCAATATTCCCTAAGCCTTGGATTTCTAGCTGAGTATTCTCCTTTTATTTTTCTTATGATAAGTTCAGAATCTCCTAAGATTGATATCTTTTAGACTTCTAATTGTTTACGAAATTGTAAGCCTAGGAGAAGTGCTTCATACTCAGCAATATTGTTAGTGCATGGGAAATCTAATTTATATGAAAAACTCTGATTCGTATTTTGAATCCACACACCTACCCCTGCACTTGTTTTATTACAAGATCCATCAAAGTTTATTGTCCAAAGTATATTTGCCTCATTTTCATTTTCTTGTTGTTGTTGATTGCCAATGTTTTGTATCTGATTTGAGGGAAGTTCTAATTGTTCTGGTAAACTGGTTGGGTCTATGTTTTCCTTTTCTTGTTGAGTGATTTCATCTTCATTGTACAAGGTAAAAGAATCTAAACTTGATTGAATAGAGTAGATTAGAGAGTTGTTTGGTTTATCTATGTTACTCACCATGTATTTCAAGTGGGATTCCCTGTATAATCTTCTGTTTTGGTTAAAAACAGGGATGGTGGCATAAGACATGTCCATTTGAAGGCTTCCCTGAAGTTTGGCTCCCCGTGATCTCAATAAAAGCATGCCATACTTAGGGGGAATGTCAACTACAACTATGTCCATTACTAGACTCTTAGCAGGGATTTGAGATAATTTAACACATAAATATTTGATTAAACCCAAACATTTGACTCTGCTTGAGTCAAAGGAATACAAATCTTTGTATGGTTTAGTAATTTCTAAGCCTAAGATTTCCATTACTACCTTGGGCATTATATTGTGTGAAGCTCCAAAATCTAACATGGCTTTGTATAAAATTTTCTCATGTATGTTCAAACTAACATAGAAGGGAGGGACAGCCCCTTCTTGGTATTTTCCTTCAACTTCTGGACCAAACAGCAACTCAGGCTTGTCATCTGTCAAGTTTAAGGTGTCAGTATCACTTCCTAAGTTCAAAGCTTTTAAAACTTGGTTTTTGTACACTTCTTGGGTTACTAGTTCAGCTAGGGGGATGGTAATTTTTATCTTTGCAATCTCTCCCTCAAGGATGAAAGGAACAATTTACTTGTTCATATTTACATCTGTCTTTTCAATTGAATTCCTTTCAGCAATTTTGATTTGTTGAACCTTGTTTGGACTAGTAATTGGGATAGTTTTATTAGGACCACTAGTTGAAGTGCTAGGGATACTCTGTTCAACATTTGGCTGGCTATTTTTCTCTTTGTTTAAATATGGTTTTTTAGCCAAAATAATAGGTTTGTCTGTTGTCTTCTTAGGCTGACTTTCTGCGTTTTTCTTGACAACAGTGCTAGCGTTCTTATCCTTTGAATTATCTACGTTCCCTTTGCTCCTAAGATCATATTGTTTGTGCACCTCCATGATTGAATTTTCAAACCCCAATCTATAGTCATCAGAATCTTCATAGGTGCTTGAATTTTGATCAGAGGAGAAGAAACCTTATTCTTATTCGGTGAGGAAAACATCATCCCCACAGTCTGATCCAATCAAGTTCACATGACCTTATCCCAACCTTTCAATCTCCCTATCTTCCTCATATTGATCTACATAGTTTTGTTGAAAGGGAGGTCTAATCTGTTGGTCGTTTTCCTTTTGCTTGTCTTGATTGTTTTCTCTTCTATAATTCTGATTTCTGTTTCTATTTTGGTTGTTTTGAGGTTCTCTTGGTGGCATTCTATCATTCAAATTGATCTTTTCAAGCATCCTCTCCATTACCTTCACTAGGTTATCAATTTTTGTGTCAGAAGCCGAGGTTGAGGGTGCAATGTCATCTTTATAAGTTACCCTCTTCTCTGCTCTTAACCTATTTCTCTTCTCAATTATGTTTGCTTCAACACTCACAGCTCCTTTTTGCATGTCTTCTAATGTTAAGTAATCTCTCTCCCTTAGCTGATAGGCCATTTCAGCATCAAAGCCTTCGAGATATCTTACTAAGGCCGTGCCTTGGGGAGGTTTCATGTGAGGTTGAAGAGCATTATAAACGCTATTGAACCTACTGGAGTAGTCAGGGACACTCTCCCCTTGATTTATTTTAAGGCTACTATATTCTGCTAGAATTTGGAGAGGGTTATTTTTGGTTTCCCACTTGTTGATGAATGTTTGATGCAAAGTAGGGAGATCATTGATGTTGTTAGGAGGTAAGTTTTTTAACCATTTCTTTACATCTCCTCCCAAACTTTGGGCAAAAATCCTCATCTTAATGGTTTCCTCCTCTATTTCCATGTAATCAAATGCATCTTCCATCCTATCTACATGATGCTGAGCTATTGTAGACTCTTTTGCAGTGAAATGAGGAATTTTTGTTGATAATCATTTGGTAAGGGAAGAAGAGGTTGTGGTAACACTAATGGGGGCATACCATGTTGCCATGGTTGGAAAGAAAGGTGGATTTACAAGAGTGAAAGTGCGCTGAAAAGGAGTGTTTTGCACAGTGGTAGTATGGACTGGAGTGGAAGAAACACTTGGGCCAGCAAACTGGTTTTGAGTAGATTTGTTATGGAAAAGGCTAAAGTGATGAAGAAGTTTGGAATCAAGAGGAGTGGAAGGTGAGGCTTCTCTACTAAAACTTTGTTGCAAATCTGCAATATTAGGATCAGTTTGGTTTAAATCACCTTGAGATCTAGTTCTAAATATGTTCTTTGTACGATTTAAATCAAAGTGTGAATCCTCTAAGACAACAAGATTTTTAGGGAAAGATTTTGTTGTTAAGAGGCTCCTATTAGTAGTTGATTTTCCAGACTTAGAAGTCTGCCACAGAATTCTCTCTGGATTGTCAACTATTAAAGGAGGATTAGGGTCTGGATGAGATCTAGTGTTGATCCTATATGAAGCCAGACTTTTTTTCAAAAAGTGAGAGAGGTTAAAGTTTTAGGGACTGTTTTTTGGGATTTTTACCTCTCACGATGTCTTATCTAGTATGGGACTAGGCTTCTAAACTTCTTCAAGGTTGGTTAACACAGTCCTGAAGAGATCTGGAGATCTAGATGAGCAATAAGCCTACTGGGGCTAGTGGAGTCGCCAAGTGGAAACTATTTAGCTTTTATGAAGGTAAAATATTGGATGGTTCCACCACCATGTTTATTATGAAGCCAAACTGAAATGTTTTTTTTTTTTTTTGGGTTTTTCAGAGTTTTTTAGTCCTATGGGTTATGAGAGTGTCCTAAATCTGATTTAACACTTAGCTAAGGTGTCAAAAAAATACAAAGTTCACTCTTATGGCTTGGTGACTGATTCCTTCAAGGTTTGATAAGGTCCTACGAGAATCCTAAGGGTTACTTAGTTTGTCACTGATTCAATTAAGTCCTATCATGATTACCATTTTTGTTAGGTAGTGCTTGAAGAAGGCTACTTATGTTATACTGGAAAGTGAGTGTTTTGTTTTAAATATTTTACTCGGTGTCCCACCGTGATCGCCATTATGTTGGAGTCCCGTGTTTTGATAGTTTGGCAAATCAAAAGACAAGGCAACATCAAACCAATCTTTAGAGTTCCAGGATCTTGTCCTCCTGTTCTCACAGAGGGATCTCTCAAATGTTTGTTTTTTGCAAAGATTTATCTTGTGTGCTTTGAATATTGGTTTTAGACTAGTTATTAAGTGCAAGTGTTTGTTTGTTTGTTTGGTTGAATTGATACAGCAGAATATGGAAGGTCTAGGAAAGATATGTAGAAAGGAGAAACATCTGATTCATTGGGAAATGGAGTCAAGAAGAGGTCATAACACACTCATCAATGGATATGGGATATCAGAGGGAAAATCTAACTTGGCCACAGGATCCTTTGGTTTTGTGAATGAGATGGACATCAATGATTTAGAAAGAGAAATTGAATTCTCAACAAAGGGAACTTGAAAACATAACTTGAACAATAAAGAGATATTTGATAAACAGGGCTAACCATAAATTTTGCAAATATTCTTCAAGCAAATAATGACCTCAAGACAAATTTCAAAATGAAATCTAAGATTCAGGGAACACCCTATTTCCTCAAAGATTTTATTTCAAATGACTTAGAAAACATAAAATATTTACTGATAATTGCAGTCATAGAAGAGGGAACACCTAATACATCTATGATCACAACTATAAAAGACCTTTAAGACAAATATTTAAGCAAGGAAAAAGGGCATGATCAAAATAGACCTCCTTGGCTTACTATAAACAAATATACTTCAAAGGGAGACTTCAATAACAGCCTTTAAGTGGCAGTAGAGAAGCAGGGAGAACCATAAATCATGCTGAAACCAACTATTTGAAATTTTAGAGAAATAAACAAGCATGAGGACTAAAGAGAGACATTAAAGACTCTAAAATACCTCCGCAGAAGAAAACATAAAACAGTGAAGGATAAACAGGTCTAAGGTGCTTCTAAGAGTCATTTCTTAGCCTAAAAATTTCATCCTACTGAAGTAAGAAATTATGGAACAAAATGAAAACAGGAGAAAACATTAAACAGTTCAGAATACTTCACCAACATCCAAGCTCATGGATCCAATGATAGAGCCTTCTCAAGAACGAGCATGCAACAACATCATCATGGCTTCCAAGACTTCAATTTCTTCTTCAACTTCGACAGACTGTGTATTATTTCAAAGAGTTTCAGTATTACAACTAGTGATCAACCAACCTGTATCTCATCTTCTTCAGAAGTATTTATAGAAGAAATGAGGAGGTGGAAGAGCTTTAGGTTTGAAATGAAATAAATTCTACACTAAATGCAACTCCAAACCTCGAAAATCATGCAAGGCCTAAGGCAGGAGAGCATTGAATTATGATTCTGTTTATTTACTCTGTTTCTGCCTTTTTAAACTCAAAGGGCAAAAAGATTGACTTCGAGGCCTATTTCTTATCTTTGTAATAACTCTGCTGACAGTTTGAGAATTTTTACTTTCTTTGGTAATAATTTTTCAGCTGTCTTTAGATAAATATCTTTTGTTTTGGAAACAACTAGGCATCCTTTGATTTCTTTGAGACTGCAGGTGTCTTTTGGTAGCTGCAGAGGATTCAATTAGCCTCTGATGTGGCAGTGGAGGCTTTTCAGACTGATAGATATTATTGTTTTAACCTAAAACACCTTTAATTTACTTGAGTTCTGTGTTTTAGGCTTAATGAAGCCTAATTTTTGTCTTCTGGTCTTTAAACTGTCTTCAATTGTGGATCAGGTCTTTGATTAATCAAATTGATGCCTTAATCCTTTCAAAACTGTGTTAACAGTATTCAAATAGTTTTTCTGCTTTTGATTTTATCTCTGGATACTGATACTCTTCGGCTGTGGTGTTTGTTGTGTTTCCATTGTTGTTGCAGGTGTGCAAAGGTTGTATAAAGGCATCAGTTCTTATGAGGCACTGATAAAATATAATTTGGAACCCTGCGGAATGATTTCCTTTGTAAAATAAAGGCCTGGGGGATCGTCATCCCTGGCCTTTGATCTCCCTTTAAACAACTGAGAAACCATTAAAACCTGCAAAAACATAGAAAAGTTATAAAAATCCTGCAGGGAAAAGGTTTAAACTGCTTCAGAAGTTTAGGTTGAGCGTGGCCGTTGGATGAACAAAACCAACGGTCAAGATTTCTTTTTGGGGTCAAAAGGAGAGGCAGTTGGATAAACGGTGGCAAAGATCAAGTGCGGGCCGTTAATTCTGCAAAGATCAATGGTCAAGATTAATTTGGGTTTTATAATACAAAGGGGTCATATTATAATGAAATGGGGGAAATTACAAAGAAAATGGAAAAAAAACCTTAGGTGGAAGGAAAATGTGGTTAAACGAAATTCGGGGTTTCGGGATAATTCTGGGCCGTCGGATGAGATCAGCCACAAAGATCAACGGCGGAGGTAAATTGATGAAGTCCCTTGGAAGAAAGGCGGAGGGCTATAGTGTAATGGTTGGATTAAAATGGGACCATTAGATCTCAAAGATCAACAGTGGAGATTAAACGTGATGGAATGTAATATAAATGGGGTAAAGTGGTTTCGGCGATGAAAAGAAGGGAAGGCGGTATTGTCTTTTTGAACGCGATATGTGTTTCTGATTGACACGTGGCCTTCTAAAACCACCTATGTCGCGTGATTTTAAAATGTTAACCTTCGAGCTCAAAATTACATGAAACCACGTGATGGCCGTCAGATTTGGGGGGTCAGGTCGGAGGGTCGTGAGGAGAGCGCAATGGCGATGAGATGCAGGGGCTGAAAGAGGTGGGACAAGGTCATGGCGGTTTTAATCTGGACCGTTAGATCTTCAATATGGACAGCCCAGATTAAATCTGGGGGCTAATGAAATGGAATATGAGGCAGAGGTCGGGCGGAGATCGGGTCATTGTGGGTCGTTGATCTGCAGAGATCAACGGTGGATATTCACCGAAAGGAATTTACAAAGCGGGGTTTATGAAAATAACAAAGGGTGTCAAGCTTTGATCTGGACCGTCGGATGAGTGCAATGAACGGCCCAGATCCAATCAGGATCGCCAATCG